>KZ805311.1:0-368421 GCA_003073855.1 Periconia macrospinosa
GGGGGGGGTGGAGGAGAATAGATCTGCTGGGTGTGCGTATACGTATATATATATATATATATATATATATATATACTCCCCTTCTTTCTCTTGTACTTCGATATCTCACCATCATTATCTTCATCTTTATTCCCCATCTACCTCACTCACTCACTCACTCACATTTCCCTACCCCATTCCCCAGTCTCACAAATATCGTTCGACAGGGAGCATCACATCAATTGTTCTTCGCTTACGCTTCAAAATCCAACCATGTTCCAATACCTCCCAAGAGTCTTGCTGGGTGCCATGGTCGGAGGAGGAATGCTGGGGAACAGTGGGATCGTAGCTGCGATGGAGGAGGACGGGAGAGATTATGGGACCACTCACGTTGCTGAGAAGAATCACGTTGTTACTCGCGTGGTGCATCAATTTCCTCGACCGACTTGTACGTGTTTTTTTGTTTTTTTCCCCCTTGTCGTAATACTACTCGTTATCTGTATATTCCATGCCCACCCACCCGCGAGCGAGAGCGCCGTTGCTAACCAGACTTGAACAAACAAAAGGGCTCGAGAACATCGCGGCCCTCTCGACAGGCCACCTCCTAACAGGCACGCTGGGGTCGCACGCCGAACTACACCTCATCAACCCAGAAACCAACACGGCGACGCTCCTCCACAACTTCACGCAGCAAAACTCCGTCTTCGGGTTCCGCGAGCTGGAGCCCGACGTCTGGGCCGTGGTATCGAGCAACTACAGCACCACCACGGGCGCGGAGCATGGCGGTAGTGTGCTCTGGAGGGTCGATTTGAGGGAGCGGGTCAAAAACATCGACGAGGGTAGCAGTGACGTCGTCAAAGTCGACAAGATGATTGACTTGAAAGACGCCGGGGTGTCGAATGGGTTGGCCGTTGTGAATCCCAGGACCGTCCTGATCGCCGATTCGATCAAAGGGAATATTGGACGCATCGTTCTCCCTGCATCCGAGGGGGAAAAGGCAAAGTACGATGTCCTGATCGAAGATGCTACCGTTCAAATCGGAAATACGAACCCTGACGTCCCCCTCGGTGTAAACGGCCTCGCGTACCACGCACCTTACCTCTACTTCAGCAACTGCAACCGCGGGCTTGTCGCGCGCGTTGCCATCGACGCTGAGACTGCGGCGCCGTCTTCGGCTGTGGAAGTAGTCAGCGACGACGTGCCTGTCCCGGACGATCTGGTGGTTTCTCCGGATGGAAAAACGGCATATGTGGCGCGTTTTTGGAGCAACACGCTCGAGAAGATCGCGCTGCCTGGGACTGAGGGCGCGGGTGGGAAGCCTGAGGTGGTTGTTGGTGCTCAGGGGAGTACCGTCGTTGCGGGTCCTACGGCGGTCACTTGGGGCAGGGGCAAGAAGGATCAGCGGGTGCTGTATGTTAGTACTAATGGTGGTGTCGGGGAGGGGGATATGAAGTTCCTGGAGGGTGGAAAGATTGTTGCGGTTTATCTGGATGGAGTAGCGTGTGAGGGAAATGGTCGTCGGGGCGAACTTTGAGGGGTTATTTTTCATGTTGGTTGATACATGGTGGACAGCGAAGTACGTATGTAGTTTGCAAGTACTTAATAGAGGATATATGTGTGGTAATCAATGACGAAGACGTAACCATGATGGGATTTCCCACACACATATATATATAGTTTCCTTTTCTAACGGGTCTTTGCCAAGGGTGCCGGCGGTAAGAGCACTGGTGAAGGCCAGTCACGTGACATTGCCCTTGTAATCCATCGACGAATCCCAGGCTACATACATACATGTACCTATGTACTGGAATAATCAAATCGAAATTTGGTTTAGACTTTGAGGAAAGGAATATTGAGCGTCACCTCCGTTATTTCGAGCTCAGCACCGCGTGCGTGGGAAGTAAAGGACCTCGGTCAATCGGTTTCACAGGCTTCATGTGTTGTGCCTACATATGTATGTATGGCCAAATTCCTTTGGGTAATTTTTTATCCCCATCTACAGTCTCATACCGAATTTTTGATAAATACTCATAAAAGACATCAATTTCCGCAGAGATAAAAAAAAAGGATCAAAGTCAAGGCTAAAATTCCTCGTACGCATATAAAATCAGTACGCAGAGCCAAGTAGTAATATCAAATTGGCTCTGACGCACACTCTAAAAGCTCGTGATGTCCAAACCTTTCAATTAAAAGCAACCACAACATCCTTTGCCACATCTGGACCGAGACATGCTACCAGTTCCGCAATGATGCCTTTCAGAGACTTGGGGTCTTTGATATCGCCATCTTCCCATGCCATCAAATCCTATTTACAAGTCAATAAAATTGCCCGATGGCCATGACACGGTAAAAGACATACTTCCGCCTCGAACAGCTTCCCTCTGGCTGTGATAAGCTGCTGATCCAGCGGATATTCTTGGCTAATCTCCTCCGCTGTCATGACACCGGGCATTTTGAGCTCGAAGAGCGATTTTCCCCTTTTAACCGCACTACCAGCTGCGGCTGCTGTTTTCAAAGGATAGTCGGAATAATCATCATCTTCTGGAACAAATTCTGTAAGAGGATTCTCTTTATCATGAACCTCTTTTCGTCGGCGCTCTCGCGACAGCGAAACGTAGGGTTTCTTGTCGAGCAAAGACCGGAGTTCACCCTCCAGCGGGTTCCATTCAAAGGATTCGGGATCAAGGACATGCTGAGGTTTATACTCACCCTTATACCTCATCTTAACGCAAGAGTGGATGTAATAACCCATATAGTAGTACTGATAGTCTCCTTCCAAGGTTAAAGTTGCCTCTCTCACCGCGCTCATCTTGCCAAAACTGTATTTCTCAAAATCGGAATGATAAAGAAAGTAGACACCACTGACACAGTGCGGTAGGAGATCTAGCACGCCCATGGCAATGAGCCGGCCATCTAATCTATAGCATTGGTGATAGGAACCGAGCTTTTGCTCTTTGCCGTTCAATTGGGTAGTCTTCCGCTTCAACGGGGATCCACAAAGGAAACGTTTGAAACCAGACTCGGAGATTTGCGAGGGCGCTTCGTGATGCACATTTTGTTGGTAATTTTGGAAGAGATGGAATTTCTCCTTGGTAAATTGATCCGGTTCTAGAGTGACCTCAAAGCGATGCGCCGGTTCTGGTGGTATTTTGAGAGTGGAGTATTCGCACTCATGGATCGCACCAACAAGGTCAAAGGAGTTGCGTCCCTGTGCCTTCTCCCTGCGGTGATTTAGACAAAAGCTTGGAGCCAAAGCAAATGCTATTCACCCACTGTTTCGATTTAGGATGCAAGATAGCAGCTTTCTTGATATAATCTTCTCCTAAAACAAATCTGTTCCACCGATTGATTGCCTGGCGATGATTTTTACTCGGCGTGAAAGATGCTACTGGTAAGCTGGAGGGGGATCAGCCGAGTGTAGTCAAGAGGACCTGCCGCTGCACTGACCGGATCGTGTAGTGCGGACAACAGTGGCGTAAAACATCGGGCTTGTAGAAAACAGTGCCGGATCTGTATCTCCGTTTCAGAACTTGTGCATCTTATTTTTGGCGTCATGACGTGCAGGTGGGCTAACTTACCGCCTCCAGCCGCGATCTACTAAACCCTGATAGACATCGACAGTCAAGGATTGCGAACTGAAGTAGTAACTGGCTCCTGATTATATAAACAAATTAGTCTCGGTATGGCCCATCGTCAAGCTCACCGCTCCTCGTCGCGTGTCCCGGGAGTTTCCGATGGGTATGGATTTTTGAGCCAGAGACCAAAATGACGAGGAATTGGCGACACGAGGGCAGCAATGCGTCGTCGCGCATTTGTCTCAAGGATTTATTGGCGACTGGGGGTTGAAGAGGGATGTGCACGTAGGTTGATGCTCGGCATATATTGGCTTCATGCGGACCCATTGGCTGCACGTGAGCCCTAACAGCACGGCACATTCACCAGGGCTGGAGCCTGGAGGATGGAATGGGATGAAAGATTGGGTGTGCCAGGGATGCGGCTTCGGAACGCAGATGAGGGTGGGTATAATTTGTTGGTACAGGTACAGGTACAGGTACAGTACCGTAGGTAGATGCAGGGCAGACGGGGGATAGTTGCTTACTGGAATTGTACGAGCGATGGCCGGTAAAAGCATCTTTGCAGTAGCCGCAGCTAAGGCAGATTTAGTCTTGGGAAGCACAGGAAGAAAGGGTTGGGCTGGATAGATGGGTACCTTTCGCTGGAGTAGCCTGCAACGGGAAGTATCAGCGGTAGGTTGATAATAGGTGGTTAAGTCTGGAGGGCGACAATATTGACGGATGATGGTGGATGGATGTGCAAGTGTGAAGAGTCTTCACGACAGGTGCAGGGCAGGGAGCAAGCAGGCGTGTGGGAGGACAAGACAGGAGACAGGGCAGAGGGCATTGCTCGGTATCCAGCCAGGCCAGCACGCGGGCCAGACGAGCCAGGTGGTTGGAGCAATCGTACCAAAAGGCGTCACAAGGGAATCCTGCATGGCGGCACCGGGCAGCATAAGCGTGGGTGGAAGCGTCTTCGTCGGTGGGGGGTTGGTTGATTGGGGGTTACCGCAACCGCAACCGTAACCGTAACCGTAACCTAAGCTGGGGCGGGACGGCTTGGGTTGGGAAGGTGGGGAGAGCGAGAGAAGGCCGGGGGGTGACGGGAGGAGAGGAGCGTAGGGGAGGGGAGGGAAAGAGAGGGTGGTTTTATAATAATAAAGGGAGACGCCAGTGAAATAGGGACCTAAGGAGGAAGGGCGCGGAGAAGGAGGTACCTACCTACATGCAGGCTGTTTGGAAAGACGAGACTAGAATTGATTGGGGCTGGGAATGCTGAGATGAATTCAAAGACGGTTTCGAAAATGTTATTATGGAATTGATGCATGCTAGCTAACGGTTATGCTTTGTACATGTACAGTACGACGGGACATGGCCGAGTGCAATGAAGGCAATGCCTGTAGTTAGCTACTTGAGCTATGTAAAAGTGGTTTCTTTCTGACAAGAAATAATGACATATGCTGTGCCTCCACGCTGTCAATCGATTAAGGTTAGGTGGGGGAGTGGAGGGGTACGGATAAGGTGAAGAGAGAAAAAGGCGGCGGCGGCACTGCAGCACTGCAGCAGCATGTCATGGCTGGTACCATGGGCGCAAAGGCAAAGGCACAGCATCAGCATCAGCAGCATCGGCGGGCATGGGCATGAGATGAGGGCCAGATATGCCATCGAGGCGCTCACGGGGGCGAGTACACGGCTGTTAGTGGGTGTGCCTTTTGCATCGCAGTACCTACAGTACGTTAACGTTAGCGAAACATGTGCAAGCAGACACACCCACACCTACACCAACACCTTGTACATACTACATAGTACACCCACGTCATGGCTGGCCGTTTGTTTGCCCGTGTCTCTCGCGCGCGCACCGCACCGCATCTCAAGCCCCAAGCCTCTAACGTTACTGTGTAAAGTCTATCTCGCGTGCCCCGCCGCCCTTGCACTGCATTGCCTACTCCAACTATAGGCGGGCAGTGGGCACCGCATCCGCATCCCTATCCCTACGCCTACGCTGTGTACCCTTCTCGAGCACCTCTATACAATACATGGGCGGATTGGCTGGGAACAAACAGTAAACCATGACACGATGCGTGTGCCTGTCGGTCCCATTCTGCCTTGCACATTACCTAGATTGATCGTACATGATGGTTAATCATTAGTTGGGTACATGTAGGCCATGTACATGTACCTACTGTATGTAGGGTAGGTAGGGAAGGTAGAGGCAGGAGGCAGAGAGCCCGGCCCCTGCTCCTTTGCTGCAGCCAGCTTGGCGTTAGCTAGTCACCCACATTTTTTCCCCTACGGACCAAATCATCTAAAACACATACACAATCCACGATGCCCGCCCAATTCTTCTTGCGCAGGTCTCTCCAGCATCCTCAGCCCCGTCCCCCGCGGGACTGAGCGCAACCATCACTTGTCTCCGAGCCCGTTCCTCTGCCCGTACCTGTCCTCGACTGCTCACCCACTCCGAGCCTCGACTTCCGCTACCTCCCACCCTCCGTCCCCAGTGCGCTTCAGTACAGTACCGCCTCCCGCCAGAACCCACCACAGCGTTGCAGTCCACAGTACTTATCATTACATAGCACATAGTACACGAGGCATTCATTGTATCCCCAGGCCTCCCTTCTCATCTAATCCCGCCACTTTGACCTACAAATCCCCCGCTTTGCTCCGTCGGCTCCTCTCTCGCTCTTGGTTCTGCATTCCCGCCAACCCCCGAAACGAGGTACCTTCCCGTACCTCACACCGCACCTCACCTCTGCACCAACATGGCTGCCACTCAGCATTTGCCCATGCAATCCCGCACCGGCCGCACTAATCAACGTACGTTGTTTCCTCCTCTGCCGTCTGTTCATGTTTGCCCATCTCTACATATTTTTTGTAAAAAAAAAAAAAAATTATACTCTCCTCAGAGTTCCCGGTCTAACGTGTGTTGCAGGGTATGGCTCCCAAGGCGAGCGCCTCGTTGCAGGAATAGTTCCTCTCTCTGCCGACAAATACTACGTGCTTCTCATTCAGTCAACACGCCGCGGCGGTTGGGTTCTCCCCAAAGGCGGTTGGGAAACAGACGAAGCGACAGCCCAGGACGCCGCCAAGCGCGAAGCCTGGGAAGAAGCCGGCATTATTTGCAAAGTCAACTACGACCTCGGCTTGATCCCCGAACGACGGAGACCTGAACAGCTCACCACTGAAGCGCCCAAAGCCTCGTATCACTTCTTCGAGGCCACCGTCGAGAAGCAGGAGGCCAATTGGCCCGAGATGCACAAGCGCTCGCGGCAGTGGTTTACGTATTCACAAGCGAAGCAGGCGTTGGCCGCAAGACCAGAATTGCTTGATGCATTGGACCGATGTACTATGAACCGTACTACCTAGAGTTGGTGGCTGCTCCGGAAATGCGCGTGTGTAGTGGTAATGCTGCAAGGCAAACGCAGACGTGATAGAATGCGCAGAAGCAGGAGGATGGACGACATACCCAGGGGAAAAGCCTTTTCTTTACTCGCATATCGGCCGGGCCATAAAAAAGTGGGGCAGGTTTATAGACGTTACTTGTCTAGTTTCTTTTCTTTTTCTCGTTTTTTTTGGTTTCCGTATCATTTCGCCGCTGGCGTTTGGTCTAAGCCCGCGCCTCTTGAGCAGAAAAGAGTTCTGGGCCGAGTCAACTGCGCTCGCATAATGCAATCATCTGATGCCAAGGGGGACGCTTCTCCACAGTGCTTTTGACGCGGATATCTGGCTTGACATGTTTCCTGCGGGGCCAGTATTCATACTGCAGGCGTTCCATGTTCCGCTTTTATTCTTAGATCTGGCAAGGCAAGAGAAAAGACGAAGAAAAAATTCCGGGATGCACTGCTCAATAGAAGCTGCAACCCACCTGATGTCACGCATCATGCACATGCACATCACTTGTAATATTCGCTGTACATTTTGTATCATTGAAAAAAGAAAAGTTCATGACCAAGTCCAAAGTGGAGCGACTTGGACAAAATTCAACATCTACATCTACTCAACTGCCTCCTGATGATGCCGATTCTTCAGACTCGGCGGAAGAAACAGACTCGGCGTCGCTACCCTCCTCATGACCCTCCTCATGACCCTCCTCATGTTCTCCTCCGTGCCCTCCACCGTGCCCACCTCCATGACCTCCACCGTGTCCGCCTCCGTGACCACCTCCGTGGCCCTTGTCCTTCTTCTTCTTCTTTTCTCCTCCTCCGAGACCTAGCTGCTTCTTCATCTTCTTCTCCAAGAACGAAAACGCCTTGTCTCCCATCGACTTCTCCTTCTTCTTATCCTTCTTGTCGCCTTTCTCCTTGTCACCCTTGTCCTTGTCACCCTTGTCCTTGTCCTTCTCCTTCTTCTCCTCGAGCCCCAGCATCCCGAGGAAACTCGGTTCCTTGCCCTTCTTCTTGTCGTCGAGCCCGAGCAGGCCAAACAGCCCGCGATCCTCTTCCTTATCCTTATCCTTGTCCTTGTCTTTTTCCTTTTCCTTATCCTTGCCTTCTTTATCTTTGTCCTTTTCCTTTTCCTTCTCTTTTTCTGGCTGCGCGTGCTCGGGGTTGGGTGGCGGCGCGCCTCCGTAATATCCAACCGCGGCGCCGCCAGGTACCCCGCCTGGCGCATTAGAATCGTGGTGTTGCTGGGGCGGCGGTGGGTACGAGTTGGGGGGAGGATACTGCTGATGCTGCTGCTGCTGCTGCTGGTTGTAAGGAGGATATTGACCCCCGGGGGGACCATACGAATGTTGCTCGTGTGGCGGTGCGCCGGGTGGCGGGTATTGATGTTGCCCGTATTGCTGCTGTCCGTACTGCTGACCGTATGGTGGATGTTGTTGTTGTTGTTGTTGTCCATAGGGCTGCTGAGGGTATTGCCCCTGTGGCGGGGGGCCTCCACCCCCGTAGTAATCGTTCGACGACATGGTTGTGGAGTTTGTTTACTTGTGTACCTGGCCTCAGAACTAGAGGCTGGTGAACGTCTACAAGCTTTTGAGGCTAAGCTGTGACGAGAATTATGGCTGGAGTGCGGCGGTGTCTGTATTTACGTGCAGGTCATGCGGCACAAAGCAGACACATATGCGATTAAATAATCTTCCCTCCCATCCCGCGTCTATCAGGCATACGTTTTGCAACCCCGCTCCCTATGGGGGAATATGTAACAGCAGAACGGTACGTCGTTTCTGACCGCCCCACCACCGTTGGGCCACATAACGCCATTTCGATGAACCCTTCTTAGGCTGCTCAAGTCCGTTGGCAAACCAGGTGAACAGGCCTATTAAAAGAGCTGGCTAACCGCGAACAGTGTGTAGTTTCGCGATCCGCGCGGGCAGGCCAATCAGTCGAGATCCTGGGGGCCAAATGAGTCAGGCCGTTGACCGTGTCCGTGTTTGTGTGTGCGATGTTCGAAGGAAAGACTCGACTGGGGGATGTATACGATGATCGATCTGAGGCTTCATCGCTCCACCAATCCTCACATATCCAGCCGCATCTTCACAGCTCTACCCGTGAATCTGAGGGGTCGGTGGCCGTGGGATTCTTCGTTCTCAAGGGTCCGGGGTGTAAGCGGTGGGTGTGCTGCTTGGATTACCCGGCTCATTCAAACGTTGTTGATTTCCGAGATATCAAGCCACTCTGTGGCTGGAGTGAGGCTCAGTTGGCGAGATTCCATCTTGAAAAGCTCTATCCGGATTTGGCACGAGTGTAACTGGGGAAGTTGTGACCCGGAAAACAAAGCTCGACTCCATAGATTTACTGTCAATCGCGTTAGTTAGTGGAATGGATGGCTTGTTGGAGCAGATTCGCCCATTTCGGTGAGGCATGCTGCCTTCTCTTCCTGGGTGTGTGTCTGATTTGAATTTCCGAGGCGGCTGCTTACGCTCATCACTAACGTATTGTGTCAGCAAATTGGTGACACACGTGCAACCCCCTGTGGCTTGCTGGGTTTGGACCTCGGCATCGACATGCTCTGTGAAGTGACTAGAAATGATTTAGGAATACAGCAGCATTACATACATATACCGTAAAAACTCGCAAACAACGAGTACGCCGTCGCTCTTGGCAGCAGAAGACTACGATCTGTGATTAGCTACTAGATTACTAGACACCACTGAATAGGTTTTAAACACCCTAAACGAAGTAGTTAGAACCAATTAAACTACAGTATTATCTGCTGCCAAGGGGAATAAAATCCAAAATCTTTTTTCCTAGAATGAGATACATTCTAATAGTAACGCCAAACGAGTGCCAGACCCATTACCCAAATGTATGTTGAATTTCCAACCTGCAGATTCGTAAAAAAGCCTTTTTGCAGTCGATTTAAAATTATCCGCTGCAACTTTGGGCACAATCATTGTAGCTCTATTTATTTATTTATTTATTTATTTTTTTGGCAGGTTTTGATCCCCTGTATTTTTCGTCAACGAGCGATCAATTTGCCATCTCCAGATGCTCTCTATGGATTTGCCGGATTGAGACCGGACAAGCAACATTCTCCAGTCCTAAAACCGTGACCGCTTCCCCGTGAGAGCGAATTGGTACAGGGCCCAATAGCTCATTCTCACAGTTAATAACAATCACTTTGGCAACTTTCTGCCACTCCGCAATTGCCGCTTCGTTCAGTGTTAAGTCCCAGGTTGCCCGCCAGGTGATTTTAGCCCAGTGGCAACCCTTCTCGTATCTGTACACGGCAGCGTAGCCCTTTCTTCCATTCCAAATTTGCATAGTCTGAAGTTTGGGCATGTTCTTTGCTACCTGTGCCGCTTCCACAATTGCGTCGTTGATATTTTTCGGATGATTATCTGGCCAGAGAGCCTGAGAAGTAAGCGTCAACGTAAGAAGTTGTTCCCACACCCAGTTTGCTTTGCAAACTTTCCAAAATTGACATGCGTTTACTATAAAAGCCGCGGATAGATGCTGGAGTACAAGGCTTGCCTCTGCTAGTCCTCTCATCAATGGTATGCTTGTGATTCGGTCGTGCCTGGGATTCGGGGGAGCGTTAATCCTAGAAATCATGTACGACTCGTTAAAGTCCTCGAATATAGTCAACCGTTTCAGTTGATCGGGCATGGATGACTTCAGAGGTTTGAAAAACGTTGCAGCATTGTCTGCAGAGAAGAGTAAGCTAAACAAGGAGAACAGTGTCGGTTGTGATTTGTAGGAAGGATAAAATAGCTTACATTTGTCGAATAATGGCTGAGCCGCCTCCATACTTTCTCTCCATGGCTCAACACATAGCTCTTTTAGATTCGGAAATTGGGCAAGTAGTTGACGGAGAGCATGAGTCTGCCATTGGCGGCGTGTCTGTCGCCGCAAAAGAAGATGGGTAACGCAAGAAGCTTGGGGCAGAGTGTTCCAAAATTTGTATACTCCATTTGAAGTAGATCCAGTGGAGTCACAGTTATGAAAAACGGTAGGGGCGAAGAGCTTCATCAAAGCTTGGGCGGGTATATCTGCGTCACCGTGTGACGCTACCTGCATAGGTCCTGGGTCAAGCGTATTGGCAGGCTCATAACGTATGTGTTTAAATCGTTCCGAGTCGGAGGGTGAATAGATGTTTATATCAAGAGTCATATCGCCGTCATGAGGACGTCCATTGAGGAAGCGGAGCATGGCGCAGATTCCATCCTCCACTATAGCTTGGGCGGCTTGAGACTCCGCTTTGTATTCGACAAATAATTCTTCGCAACCTCGAACAAATTCATTCGGGTCTCTTTGGATTCGTCCGATATCTCTGGAAAATGCATAATTGCAAGGAGGAAGCTCGATCGAATACCAGATATATTTCATCAGGCAAAGGTCTCGTTTTGCCATTATGTTGGTTATCGTAAGGACGTCTTGAGGTTTGAGATTGAGCGAATGGAAATTGTGCCGTTCAATCGCGTCTTGCCACTCTTTACATACCGAAGCATATTGCGCTGACTTTGTATGACTATTGATCAGGATCTCCAAGATCATGGCTCTGATCTCTGAAGGTAAGGATTTCCACCTCATGGCGACATTCAGGGCGGACAAAGATGGCAACCCTGTGAAGCTCTCGATTAATCCACCGACACCTGCACATATAGTGAAATTAGCCACGGTGCCTGCGAGCAACTGCTGTCTATTACTTACTTGGCGGCACCCTGGATAAATGCAATAAAGTAGATCTGAGATGCCAGCGATCCAAGGGTGAAGGCAAGGCGGTTTTATAGCACGTGGATCAATCTCCAAGTGTTCATTTCACAACTTGAACGAGGTTCAATTACTCTGACACATATGGTACAAGCGACCTATGTTTCTCCCCCAGGCAGCACTGCCCAACGTGCAGATCGATCAATCACATCATCACCAGCGAGCATCCAATGGGCGCTCACGAAGTACCAATCACCAAAACAACATACGGTACTAGCGACGAAGCTTATTTCAATGTAGGCTGCTCTGCGGCTTGATGTGCTTGACTAACTTCAACATTGAATGCAGCACACCTCACTACGCGCGACATCCACGTCACGTCCGACACGAGAGTTCCGACACGAGAGTTCCGACACGAGAGTTCCGACACTTCACCACGCAATCTTGCTCGCTCTACTCTCTCAACTTGGGCGCCTCCACGTGGCGGACCAGCTTTAATGGAGATATTTTCAACCAAGCTAGCGGCGGGCTTACGCTCAGTAGCTCGTAACTACAAGGCTATTCGACTACTTACACGACCCGGCTAGACAACTAAGTCGTCTGCAAAGGATTCAATCCTGCGCACGTCACATTGCAATTTGCCAGCCAGCGGCCAAATCATGTCATTTCCCGGGGGAGGGTTCCAAATCATGCCGTCTTCTGGGAGGAGATGGGTAGGAGAGAGAAAGTATTTCCACATCAGTAGCGCGTTTCTTCAACAGGTTCAACATTAGCTTCAATTTCATTCCTTCAATATGTATCGTACTGTCCCGGGTGGTGAACTGAGTAGACTGTCACTTCGTCATTGTCTCATCAAAATCTCGTGCGCAATTCAGTCATCAATAGTCTACAATTACTTTCCAGGCATGACTTGAAGTGGAGTGTGAGTGTATAGGGGCTCTACATAGACGAGAGAAGGGAGGGTTGATTGTTAAACGGCGAAACATAGCACATACATACGTAGTCTGTAAGCTACAAATATTGATTTACCACCTCTTTAGGCAGACTCTCATAAGACAGTGGAAGTTGGACTTAAATACCACAGGTTTTCTATACTCTACGTCAGGAAGCTAGTGCTCTTTGTAAAACTTTTTTGAAATATTTATTAAATATTTTAGAATACAACGAGAATTCAAAGAGTAATAGAACTATAGTTTTAAGAGGTTATATAGTATGTCAGGTCATGTTATCTTACTTTTTAGAGTACAACTTCCACTTACTTCTAAGAGGTAGGGAGGTACCAAGGTACGAGTGGAGTGTATTGAGGTAAGGTTAGTGCGAGTGTCGCCTCGGAGCTAGCGAGATAGCCGACCCGACGGAATATTGTTCTTGGGTTCCCCTCCAGAACTCAACATAAAAACATACCAACCCCGGCAACTACAACAACTCCATCATGGCTTCCATTACGCTTGTTGTGCGTCCTCGGGGTGTGTTTTGACCTTACCTTGCGACCCAATTGACATTTGTACTGACTTGCAGATCAGGGCGTCCCATCAAAAACCTGCCCGAATCCATCACCGTCAATCCGGATGAATCGGTCACACAAGTCTTCACCAAGATCGCGGATGCTTCCAAATTCTCAATTCATCGCCTGAGAGTTACCAAGGGCAGCGATGGCACACCACTCTCCAACAACCGCGACATTACAGTACAGCAAACCGGTCTTCGCAACAAGAGTGCGATCGACGTAAAAGACCTGGGTATGCAAGCCAGCCGAATCACAACATATATTCGGCCGCCTCGATGCTGACGAGATGAATAGGTCCTCAAATTTCCTGGCGAACAGTTTTCATCGTGGAATACCTCGGCCCCCTCCTCATCCACCCCCTCGTCTACTATGGCCGCTCGCTCATATACCGTTCTTCGGCGCCTCCGTCTTACCTGCAGACCCTCACCATGTTGCTTTGCGTAATCCACTTCGCCAAGCGTGAGTTCGAAACCATCTTCATCCACCGCTTTTCCGCCGCTACTATGCCCGCAAGGAACATCTTTAAGAACAGTGCACACTATTGGTTCCTTTCTGGTCTCAATCTTGCATACTGGTCATACGCACCATCGTCACCGGCTGCGCGTTCCTCGCCCAATCTATTGATTGCCTACCTTGGTGTTGCCATTTTTGCAATTGGTGAACTCGGCAACTTCTATACACACGTGGTTCTCAAGAACCTGCGTCGCCCAGGCTCCCAAGATCGCGGCATCCCGCAGGGCTTCGGATTCCGTCTCGTCACATGCCCTAATTACATGTTCGAGATCATCTCATGGATTGGTGTGGCGCTAGTAAACTTCAGCCTGAGCACCGTTCTCTTTATTGCGATAAGTGGTCTCCAGATGGTCGCGTGGGCAAAGAAGAAGGAAAGAAGATACCGCAAGGAATTCCCGGAGACGTACAAAAAGAAGCGATTCGTCATACTTCCCGGCATTATCTGAGCTTCTGCCAAGGACAGAACAAATTGAATGGGTTGATGAGCGACAAGTGTCCAGAAGAGAGACCATATTCAGTCGGGATTGGACGAACCCAAGGCGTGAGATGAGCTTACGGGTTCCTGCTGGGGAACTATCTGCTGAGGTCTATCTTATGACTGAATAAATATAGTCAGTCTTCATTATGTATCACTCTATCACGCGCCGTCTCTCGGTCGCAGCATCCTCATTAGGTATCCAAATTATAACGGCGCACTTCTATGTGGCTTAGCCCGTCCAAAGGCATGGGGATGAACGCAGCTCGAGGGTCGTGATGTCTTTTGCTAGGGTTCATCACCTGCAATTGGTGGAAGGAGTTCTAAGTTAATGTTCTAGCAGTTTTTGGTGGCCAACTAGCACCTTCTACGTGATCCATTTACAGTCTTACTAAGAAACCCTTTTTTCCTGTTGTATGGGCTTCGAATCCACACCGTGACCTCCGATGTCTACGGCTGAAGGTGGTTTATCCTTTCTAGGAGCCGAGGCGTGAACTGCATCACGCCACTTGAACGTTTTCCATAGGTCCAACGGTAAGCCAGCTCGTATATTCATCGTACAGCGCCAAAAAAAAGCGAGCGGCCGTATTCGATGCGCAAACACACATCGCTGAACAGTCATGTGCCTGAGACATTGAAGTAGGCAGCTGTGTATCTGGTTCACTGCTGTTACTGCAATTGCACATCAAGCAGGCTCCAGTCCAGAGCATCTACCAAAAGCATCGGAACGCCTGGTTTCGGTCGCGCTAGGGTTTTGCCCCTGGCAGTCGTCTTGCCTGCCTTCTTGGCCCCACGGCGTAGATAGATATAATAGGCACCTAGCCTGCATGCGGTCATCGGTACACTGCAGAGGACCAGGTTGTGCAAGAACAGCCTCAAGGAAACGCCGAAGTCGTCTTGCCGTGGTGTTGTGATAAAGCACGTTATTGGTGCGGCAGCAGGCGAGGCTGACGGGCGGGCCGAGGCGTACGGCGGAGCGGAGTCTTCAGCCCAAGGGAGGGTTGGCTGAACTGACATGGATGCGCCCTTTGATGAGCCCATATGTCTCTCATTGGGGTCTTTCGCGGTTGAGAGACATATTGCGCCCGATTGATTGCAGTTCGTTCGCCTGCTTTGGAGTTTTTTTATTGGCTCAGCTCTGCTGACTTGGAATGCTTGAGCTGGCCCTTAATGTTGCCTGTTCAATTGAGAGCATATAATGTGGCTGCGTTGCTTCCGTGATTGTTTCTTTTCTTTTTCCTTTCTACTGGTTCTTTTTGTTATCGTAGTACGTACAAATACTTTTCATCTGCAGTATCGAAGTCGTGTATCATTTGGATTGGCAGAACTCAAGGTGACAACTAAACAAGAGACAAGAATATCTCCTTGTCAAGCATTCAATTTAGTTGCGTACAAAACCTGACCGAGGTAGGTCCGCTTTACTCAAGTACTCTTTATGCAAAGCACTCCCCACTCTGGCCAAAGCCTTACTGAGACACATATCAGTCTTGTAGTGTCGAGCCCAAATTTGCAAGGATCATAGCGGGGCGGGGTTCAAACGACCAGCCTTTATCAGATTGTAAGTAAAATCGCGCTCTTGATACATCCTGAGCTCGTCCTATGATCTAAAGAGAAAAGCGTTGCATTCCTTTCGCGCCAGAATCCCACACACTAGTTACTTTCCGAGAATACTGATTTGCTGCTGCATTAGTACAAGCCTTAGTTTACATATTCGTTCAAACCCCACTCTAGCACGTCTACGCTGAAGGCGTGGTGACATACTCCTCACACAACGAGCGCTTCGTGAACCATAGAGCCGGGTGATAGCACGCGACCATGTCCGCAAAATCTTCATACGCCAACTATGTCGACACACGAACAGGCATACCTCCACCCCGGCCGGACGATCTCTCTGAACTCGACAAAGTGCGGAAGGCACTGAAGCATTCTTTAAAATCTCTCGGAAGAGTGATTGGTGCATCGCATGCCCCAGTTCCGGACGATACCGGAGATGGCTCTCGGCTATCACCAGAGGAGAAAAATGCTTTGTACAAGAGAATCGAGGGGGACCTGAGGGATATGTCGCATTTAGGAGTTTCGAATGTGCAAACTCTGATTGCAATCGAAGCTCAGAAACTGGCTGGGGAGCCAATGGACGACAAGAAGTACTTGATGGAGGGCTTGATCCGCACCGCTGCCCAACTCCCCGAGGAATCGAAGAATAGAAAAACCTTAACCAACCAGTTCTTGACGCAACTTTGGAACGATCTCGAACACCCTCCGCTCTCGTACCTAGGAACGAAATATCAATACCGCTCCGCTGATGGCTCGTTCAACAGCCTCATTCATCCTCAGTTGGGTGCTGCGGGTACCCCGTATGCACGCACAGTGAAGCCAAGCATGATGCAGACACCTGCCCTCCCCGACGCAGGGGTGATTTTTGATAGCGTCATGACGAGGAAGCATTCTGAACTGCATCCGAATCGCATCTCAAGCGTCTTGTTCTACCTCGCAAGCATTATCATCCATGACTGCTTTCGTACGGATCATAGGGACTACGCAAATTCACTGACGAGTTCCTATCTCGACTTGTCTCCACTGTATGGAAGCAACCAGGGGGAACAAGATCAAATGAGGACATTTACAGATGGAAAGTTGAAGCCAGACTGCTTTTCGGAGTCAAGGCTCCTATTCTTTCCGCCCGGTGTGGGCTGTTTGCTTATCATGTTCAATCGCTTCCACAACCATGTCGTTGAGAACTTGGCCGTCATCAACGAAGGAGGAAGGTTCAACAAGCCACAAGCGCCAAATGATGAGACAGACAAAGTCAAAAGCGAAGAGTATAAGGCGAGGTTGAAAAAGTACGACAACGACTTGTTTCAAACTGGTCGCCTGATTACCTGCGGTCTCTACGTCCACATCATATTAATTGACTACGTGCGCACCATTCTGAATCTCAACTTTACGGACAGCAATTGGCAGCTTAACCCACGCGCTGAGATGAAAGATGTTCCTATTGGGGTTGGGAATCAAGTTTCTGCGGAGTTCAACTTGGTATACAGGTGGCACTCAACCATCTCGGCCAGAGATGAGAAATGGACACAGGAGCTATGGGACAACCTCTTTGGCACCGGAAAAGACGCAAATTCAATGGGTGGACGAGAGTTCCTTATGAAACTAAACGAAGTATCCAGGAAAACCCCTCCGGACCCATCAAAACGACCTTTCATGGATTTGAAGAGAAACGAAGACGGCACGCTTCCAGACCAGCCGCTTGTTGATATGCTAGTCTCAAGCATAAAGGATTGTGCCAACTCCTTTGGACCAAACCGCGTTCCTCCCGTTATGCGCGCCATTGAGGTGCTGGGCATTGAGCAATCCCGTTCTTGGAACTTAGGCACCCTGAATGAGTTTAGGAAATACTTCAATCTCGAACCGCATCGCTCGTTTGAAGATATCTCATCGGATCCATACGTAGCGGAGCAACTCAAACATCTCTACGATCACCCCGACAAGGTGGAGATATACCCCGGCATAGTCGTAGAAGATGCTAAGAAACCCATGGCCCCCGGTTCCGGGCTAACGCCGCCATACACCGTCTCGCGCGCTGTGCTCTCTGATGCCGTAGCTTTGGTTCGTGGGGATAGATTCTACACATTGGACTACAATCCACGCACGTTGACAAACTGGGGATACCGGGCTGCAGACTCGGACTTGGATATCGACAATGGATGTGTGTTTTACAAGTTGTTCTTGAATGCGTTCCCAAGACACTTCAAGCCCAACAGCGTATTCGTACATTATCCACTCACTGTTCCAAGTGCCATGAAAGTCGCATTGAAAGATCTCCAAAAGGACCATTTGTATGATTTTACCGAGCCAGCTTATTCGCCGTTACCACATGAAGTTCATGATTACGAGACCGCTGAAGCCATCTTGAAGGACAAGGATGCATTCAAGATCACGCACGACAAATATGCATCGAAAAATCATGCGGCAGGCTCCGATTCGGCAAAGGAAATATCTGAGGTTTCACCAAAGGTGGCAACTACGATGCCAAAGGTACTCTATATTGACGGTTGGGAACGCATAATCCGCTCATTCTATACTTCGCGAACTCGGGATCTTCTCGCCACCAAGAGCTGCAAGATTGCTTCTTTCAACCAGATAGATATCATTCGGGAGGTAGGAAATCTAGCTCCAGTGCATTTTGCTGCGGAAACCTTCATGCTACCCATCAAAACATCACTTCGACCACGCGGAATCTTCAGCGAACTAGATCTGTATACACTTCTATCAAGTGTGTCTATCATATCCAAGCCCTTGGTCGATCCCGTGCAAAGAGTCGATTTGCAAACAAAGACACACGTTCCGCTCAAAACACTTGAAAAAATCACGCACTCCAACGTCAAGGCACTGCAAAGCTCCGGTCTCGTTTCCTCGCTAATCGGTTTAGTCGTCCCCGACGACATCGATGACCCCAAGTCCCCCAACACCCACATCCTCCTCAACCTCCACACTGCGTTCAAGGACCCCACAGTATTTCCCGACCCCACTCGCTTCGACATCAACCGCCCTCTGGAAGCGTACCTCGCCATCTCCACCGACCCATACGGCACCGCACACTTGACGCGTGTGGCGCTCACCGCGATGCTGAAGGAGGTAGCGGGTTTGAAAGGACTGCGCCCTGCTAGAGGGCCGCAGGGATGCGTACATAAGATTGCAAAGGGCGAGGATGTCGGCGGCGGACATCGGTATTTGACGGAGATGTGGGATGGGTTTTGGGAGTATCCTGCTGGTAAGTACATACTCCTTTCCTTTTTCGATCTTGGTCGTCTTGCGAAGAAGGCTTTTGCTAACTTTTTGTGTTGTAGCGTTGAAGGTTAACTGGGATGATTGAGCTATGAATCTCGGTGACCGGTGCTATTTGTTTGCAGATTGAAATCTTTCACTTTGGATAACGACGCTTTTTGCGGATTTTTGTTGGTTGTGGGCCCTGTCACGCGATCGTTTTTTGGCTGATTGTTGTTTGTAGGGCAGGGTGTTTTACCCTGAGGAAGGGTGTATATAAACACCCTCGCCCATTCACATAGATTGATAGCACGATGCGATTTCTCTGTTCCTACCCTGAACCTATCATTTTGCAGTTATGGATTTCTTGTGTTTGATTCCAGCCGGTTCCACTCTCTTGTACGTCTGATTTCTCGATTTATTTATTATATAGGCTTGATTTTTTTGTTTGTATACATGAATTATTCAGGCCGTTGATTAACAACAATGGGAATTTTACTTGCGTAAACAAGGTTTTTTTCCCTTTTGATAGTATATACATGGGGTAAGTGACAGACACTAGAATGTGACTAAGTGAAAATCTTTATTCGTCAACTGCGAGTGTTTGTGATATGCGTTGTACAGTTTTGTTATTGTTCTATTCTCATAGTAACATAAAGAAAACAATACAGGCTAACGGATACATAAGGTGATAGGCGATGTATCAGAAATATCCAATAGCAGTTGCTCATGCTCGCGAGCGTACATAAAAATGGCTGAAGAAGGTCCTTTTACTTTGAAATAGATATTGATTTATGAGATAGACCCAAAAAAAGCCACTTCCAATTCGCCCACTGCGCCTGCTCTGACCATTCTTATGTCACCAGCCAACGCAGAAATGAGCTGCGCCACTTCTACGCTAAAAGATTTTGTGCATCTAAAAATACGGCCTAAAATAAAATACATAAGGACGTGTTAACATAAGCATCACCCCTTGCACTGTGTCGGGGGGAGAGTTGGCTAGACCCAGCCCTCATCATGTGCTGGACCATTCACCCGTTTGCAGTCCTAAAGTAGATTGGGGTAATAATATGCGCGTGGGCAGCCGTAGTTATATAAACTGCACCCTTTCCCCATCTAGTTAACCGTACGTGCTTCTCAACCCCTACCTAAATTTACTTCTTCAACACTGACAAATTCCAAGAATTTCCAAAGCAGTTTTTCGAAAGATGTTTGGAACATCACCTTTGAGTACTTCGTCGCCTCAACCTCGTGGGATTACTTAGGGGGCATACGAAAGGACCTCGGATTATCCGCCAAACTGGGAGAGCAAATATGCCCTACAATTTCTACACGACCGTTCATCAGAACTTTCTACTTCCGAGCTTGTATCGAACACGGAAAATCCGGATTTGTTCAAAGCACCTTGGACTGTAAAACCCACCATAATCCTGAGCGATTTGGCTGACGTCACTCTCTTGCTTGGTCCAAACAAGTAGCCAGTCCGGGTTTCTGTCTCGACCCTTTGTCAATCGAGTGAGGTTTGGAGGGCCATGTTTGGAGGCGACTGGAATGAGAGTGAGGCTCTC
This sequence comes from Periconia macrospinosa, assembly GCA_003073855.1. Lineage (NCBI taxonomy): Eukaryota > Fungi > Ascomycota > Dothideomycetes > Pleosporales > Periconiaceae > Periconia > Periconia macrospinosa. Next base: position 20,460 of record KZ805311.1, read on the forward strand.
GAAGTCTATTTCCCAGACGAAGATGTGGCAGCCATGCTTACGGTGCTTAATATCGCGCATTTAAAATTCGAAGATGTTCCCGGATTCAACGGATTGGCATTTGAGGAGCTTGTCAACCTCGCTGTGTTGTGCGACAAATACGATGTCGTTCATCTGGTGCACCCGTTCTTGGAGTGGTATGATTGGGCTAGACATTACGTGTACCCGGAGTATGTTGGGCCAGGCTATCCAGCTTGGCTGTTCATTGCTTGGACTTTTGGGTATCGTCATAGCTTTGGTTTACTCGCTCGGCACCTAAGTCTCAGAGTCGAAGTACGAGACAACATCATCCTTCTGGGGAATGGGTATGATGTGATGGCATCGTATATGCCGCAAGACATTCTCGGTAATTTGCGTCTTACATACTTGACAACTCCACTTCCCCCCTCCCCACCCCTTAGAACTATTCGCTTCATGTTTAGTGAGGCATAAACTGACGATTATATTTGGCAGAGAGCATACTAGAAGTACGGAAGAACACTATAGCCGAGATGCTGAAAACCTGTTATGATCTTGTGGAATTGGCTTTAGAAGGTCCTGTTTGTCAACTCAAACATACTGACCGCCCTGCCACTGAGAAATCGAACTGCTCCTCAATCATCTTAGGGTCTGTTCTCGGCCAGATTAAGAAGCTTGATCTGTACCCACATCCGAAAGGTACACAAACTATCGGATCTTGCGTGCTCGACGTAATGGAGCATCTAGGAACCGTCAACCCTACACCAATATATGCGGACGATATTGAAAAGGCGATCAAGGTGGCTAGTGATCATCGAAGGCACTCATTCGGGAATGCTCTCGATCTCAAGGAGGTACTTACGAGTAGCGAACGACCTCATCATCTCTGCACTCTGAGCTACATTCGATACAAAGAGATTGGAGACATTGTTCACGCCATGCCATCTCTAGTACTGAGCCATCACATCAATCATATGAACGAGCAGGCAAAGAAATGAACACACCAACAGCATCGCTCTCTTGGCCTGAACATTTGATGTGGCGGAAAAGGATATTACATTCTTCTGTAGCCCACCGTACGTTGCCCTCGTGTTGGCTAAATTTATGGCTCGATGCTGGAACGGTTGTTCAGAGGTACTAGAATAAGGTGAAGATCATAAGCTTGCATTCTGGCGAGATGCGTCCCTATTGAGTGAAAACTATTCACTTATGACCTATATAGAGATAATGGATATTTATTCGGTTCGTTCAATTCGAGCAAATTTATGCCTTCTTTCTTCTTTCTCTTATGCGGTGCCGATGTGATGCCTCAGTGTATGGAACCTTCTCGTAGACATGGATCAGCTCTCCTATAATAACATATTCTTATTACAGCGACGTTATTTCTACATTTCCTCTCCTGTTTGTATCTTGACTGCCAGCCTCACCGTTCTTTCTTTCGCATGTCTCCTCCACCAAAGAAATGAAAGCAGAAAGCCCTTCCATTTCCTCGTCATCCGACTTCCCATCTCGGATATTTTTCATGAGTCCCATTGCACTGTTATCTCCAGATTTCTGCGTCCACTTAGGTTGATGATCATTTTTTCCTCTCGTCCAACCACCGCCCCTACCACCTCTACCACCTCTCCCACCTCGACCCCTTCCTCTTGCTCTGTCATTGAACACCCGATCGCGATAGTGTTGCCTTCTCACGTTGTCTGGATCAGGCTCGATTGTTTTTGCATATATCCGCTGTAAAGTCGGAAGTAGCGTCGGATATGTTTTGAGGAGTTCTTGATACTTGGGATTTGTGGTGAGGAGGGAGAAGTCTATTTTGCTTTGGAGATATTTCGGAGGCGGCTTCGGTGCGGGCGGGTTCGGAAGGATGACCTCAGAAGGTGAGGGGGTAGGTTGTTTGGGATCATCATCACTATGTGTTTCTTTGTGTAGTTTGAAACAAGATAACGAGCAGCTTTGAATTTGTTAGCGGGACCAGAGGGATGGGGAGAGTGAACGGACTATGGAAGCGAGCATGTAGGACATTTGTATTTCTTCGGCTGGGTGTTGCACACTCCACAAAAAACTTCCGCCATCCTATAGTAATAAAACCAGGTAATAGAGACCCAGACTTGAGCGCCGCAAATATTTCTGCGAAACTCTTCGGTCGCAAAGAAATGACGTTGAGAAAGGAAAGTTCAGAAGATTGGTCCAAGCTTACTCCCGTCTTCGAACCTTACCGTAAGCGGCTAGAACCAGCATTTTCGCCGGCGCATTCTCAATTCACTACACGGATCATGGGCTCCTCGGTCACACCTCTCCACGACAACCCCACCATGTCCCTTTCATCGAAGTTACGACATACAGCAAGGCTTTTGGAGCCATGGACGTGTTCATCGTGCTCAAAACTGGTATTGCGACCGACTTTGCGCTCCGCACGCACATCGAATACGAGAATCGTACGACCGCGTAGATGTCTCAACACCACCAGGGAGAGCTCGATGCCCTCAATGGACACGATGCGAGAGCGATACAAACAGAAGAATAGGACAACTATGTGTGTATTTCAGTATACTGGCTGTGCGAACAAGAGGGCTAATACTCGGAAGGAACTACGTCTTCAGTATAATCCTCGGGACTGTAGCACTCTCTTATGGCTCCGTGCCTATGTATAAGATGGTATGAGCAACTTCAATACTCTACCTGACTTCAATTGACATATAGAGTAGATTTGCGCAACTACCGGTTGGGGTGGGCAACCCATACGTTCAGCTTCTCACGGCGGCGACCCCAACCAAGACGCTGCGGAGCGTCTCAAGCCTGTTGAAACACACCCTCGCATTCGAATTACCTTCAACGGCAGCGTATCTGATGTTCTCCCGTGGAAGTTTGTGCCTCAACAACGTGAGGTGCGCGTGCTTCCTGGCGAAACTGCTTTGGCATTCTACACTGCCACCAACACTTCTAAAGAGGATATCATTGGTGTAGCTACATATTCCGTCACACCAGGGCAGGTGGCGCCATACTTCAGCAAGATTCAGTGTTTCTGTTTTGAAGAACAGAGATTAAACGCGGGCGAGACTGTGGATATGCCGGTTTTCTTTTATATTGACCCCGAGTTTGCGTCGGACATCAATATGAAAGGCATTTTAACGGTGACTTTGAACTACACATTTTTCAAAGCAAAGTACGACAAAGATGGACACTTGACTCCGGTAGCCATGTAGGATCTGATATGTACCATCCAACGGCCATTGTATGTTATATGTCTTGGTTAGGAACACTCAAGGCATCGTCCTTGTATATAAAATGTACTATATTGATTTATTTTACGGTCCCCACATGGTTGTTCAAACTCACGTTGACCAGAGAGCCGCCTTCGATAGATCTTAACTGACCATCGGACCGATAAGAACTTTGTTCTACAATACTCCCTTACTCCATAACTACGGGCTCGAACGTCGACTTTCTCGCTTGACTGGCTCCACTGGCTTTCCAAGCGCTCAAAATCAAATCAACAATATTGTCGACTGCCTTGCCATGCTTTACTACCGCAAAGATGGTCGGACCTCCCTCTCTCATTCTCCTGCTGTCCCTCTCCATAACCCCCAGATCTGCACCCACCGCCTCTGATAGGTCACACTTGTTTACAACCAAGAGATCACTCTGGGTAATGCCAGGTCCTCCCTTTCGAGGGATCTTGTCACCCCCTGATACATCAATAACGTAAATAATGAAGTCGGCAAGCTCTCGGCTGTAGTTAGCGGCCAGGTTGTCACCACCAGACTCGATAAGGAGAAGATCAGTGTTGAACTTCTGGTGCAATTGAGTGAGAGTCAAAAGATTGGTGGATATGTCTTCGCGGACGGCGGCGTGGGGGCATCCACCGGTTTCAACAGCAACGATGCGTTCACTTCAATGACGAGCGTTAGAAATCATGACTGATAGTCAATGGGGAGCTTCAGAACTTACGCTGGAAGAGCATTGTTCTTAGTCAAGAACTCACAGTCTTCACGGGTGAAGATATCATTCGTTACTGCAGCGATGGAGAAGCGAGCCCGAAAAGCTTTGCAAAGAGCCAGCATCAACGCTGTCTTTCCGGAACCCACAGGCCTTGACCAGTCAGTATAATGTTGGAGCTGCTCATCACATCATCTTTGCGTGCAGATGCGATATCGTTTGAGTTTCGAACAGACTTTTGTCGGGAGATGCAACCGAGATTTGACCACAATGCAAACAAAACCATACATACCCTCCGATTCCAATAGTAAATGCTCGCTCTTCCCAGTCTCGACCCTCGATAATCGGCATCTCGCGGCCTAGGAAGCTTCCGGGTCCGTCGAGGATTTCATGTGTATGTCCGTGGTCACCCCCGCCGTGCGAATGCGACACATCATCATGTGAATGAGAATGAGACATTTCGATCCAGAGATCTTGAGATTCCGGCCTAAAATCCCGCAATTGTGGAAACAGTCAACCGTGTATACGGGGCGCTATGACGAAGGCTTTTGAGTGTGTAACAAGGTCAGGGCTGCGCGCGGGGTGTTTGGACAAGAAGTCGATCAAAATCGCATTAGGCGGGGTACCTTCATGTATGGAAACGGGCCGAGCGAACCCCACGTCGCCTACTGTAACACCAGACAGTAACAGGGACAGCCTGAATAAACTTTGAACCCAAGGAGAAGCCTATTTTGTCCATGAGATGAATTCTTGGGGTCTTCACACTCACTCATCTTTCATTAGAAGGCTCAATAGTAAAAGCGTTCGTATTGATGCGACAGTAAAGTTCGATTACGACTAAAGGAATCTCCTTCTCCCCAGTGATAAGCTAATGCATAACTCAAAGAGGGGAAGTAATATCGAAGCTTACAATTCGCAATGGGGTGTACAGTGCGACTCGTAGTTCCCTGTACTACTGCTCGGCGCTTCTAAACCATGAGGATCAAAGTTGTCCGGGACGAATCAGACTTGAGCCGTTCCCGAAATCCCTTGGAACTAACTGTTCCGCTATGGCAGCACTTGCAGCAGACCCAAGATTTGGATTGAGCTAACAGAGATACTCCAAAGTAAGATCATCATTGTTTCCACGGCAACCGTACATTTTTGCGAGAGGGTAGCTCGAGAGTCGAGCGGTGAGTAAGGAACTTCTTAAAACCACGCACCGTAGGTACATATTTCACCGTGACGCAAGATTGGTCGAATCACCGGACCAATAGCGACAGAAGGTAGAAGCAACTGCGCGGGTAAGTGCATACAAAATGGCACGTGGTAGGGCACGCGGGCACGGCAAACCAGAGGAATTTGGACCTTCGTCGAAATGATGTTTTAGTGATGAACTTCCCAAAGCTCAATCTTCCGTAGAGTCCGTGTCATCTCCACATATCCCTGAACGAACAAGGATCACACCTATAAGTGAACCCTATCTCTATATAACACCTTCTTTGACAGGTCTCTTCCTTTTGTACAATTTCAGCCTATAAAAGTCGTAAGTATACGAACAAATGATCATACCGAGCCCTCTTGGACTTTTCGACCTAATAATGAAGAGGTGCGCCACCATTCCTGCACAAATTTTCATCGGCGATCAGCTTGGAAGAGGAGAGGCATTATTATGCGTACGTTTTGTACCTGCATGGGGGTTATGACGAAATACCTCGGGATTCGGCGGCGTAGGCGCCCTAGCTCTGCGGAGGATCGCCATAGTCAGGTTTTTAGCAACAAACATCAATCGGACGTAGGAGGATTTACCCGGTACTTGTTCTGAGTACCGAACCTCGCACATTGCTCGCCATGATATTTGAACACTTGAACGTCGTGCTTCTGCATCTTGCTTCATGCAAGGCGCATTTTCACTCTGCACAACCCCAGTTCCCATTCTCATTTGAATCTTGATCATTCATCTGGATCCCATCCATCATGTTCTCAGCTGCTTGGGATGAATCGCACTACACAGCATTTTTACTTTGGGACATTGACCGCGAGTTTCAGAATGCGTATGAGGCATACCAGCGATGGCTGACCAAGAATCTGCGCAAGAAGTCGTCATGGCAATGTATCGCCAAAAGCAATAAAGAAGACCCGCTAGAAAAGGCGCTCAGTCTAGGGGGACATGTCGTGAAAGCAATCAAGGAAGGGAGAGAGACATTTGGCTCGAGTTTCGAAAGAGGTGACTGTAAGTCTCACCGTTAGCACATGCCTCAATTCTATCCACATACCAATCATAAGCAGCAACATGCCACACCATTCTCGCCGCACAAATTGTACGCCTCCAACACGAAGTCAATGTACCTCTGCAAGATTGTCTGGAATCTCGCATCTCAATTTCACACATCTCTCTCCCTTATGATGACATCCTACGAGCCGCTAGGGGGATTCGACGCGCCTGTCTGAACGCCCTCCGCGACCAAGCAGCGCGTTTGATGTCTGCCCGCAACAGTCTCTGCCTGCCACCGCCGCGTTTCTCGGTGAAATTCTGCCCATACGCGATTCAGTTGCAGACCGATCATCGACAAGGGCACAGAAGCACCATCAATGCTCGTAAAGTGAGGCCAGGCGACAAGTACGACGACCGCGAACATTGTCCCGGGTGCAATGCACAGATCGCCGTCTCAGCACATTCGGGTCTTCCAAGTTATCGACGTTTGCTCTTCGCATCCCATGTCTCGCAGCCACCCACTCATTCGAACGCGGAAAATCGGGCGACGTTCGCATGTTCCAGCTGTTACAAGACCTTTGACGAATCGTACGCTTTCTTGGATCACGTTTTTCAAAAGGAGAGTGGCACTGAGCGTTCGTGTTTACGACGATGGAGCATCGCCGGTGCTCCATCCATGAGATATAGCCTAGCTTCGACGCCTGACACCGTCGCGATGGAAAACGATCCCGCGCTTGTGAAGAAATGCCTGAAGAATTGCCTGCAGAGAGAGTTAACGAGATCACGAGCCATGAAGAAGAGTATAGAATTGCTCAAAGAAGCAGCAGTATTACCTCTCTCAAACAGTGGGATTAACTCAGACGGGGGGAAACGACAGCTTCAACAATATCAACCGTCACAAGAACCCCAACAAACATTCTGCTCAACACCGAAGAAATTAAGAAAGCAGCGATTGCATCGAAGCGTGCCATCAAACTCACCGTATTGAAACAACGATGTGGGCTGGAAACCACCGTTTTTGGGGTCGGCAACTTGCCTTAGTTAATGTATAATCCATCAATCGATGAGTGTAGGCCAGAACGAGGCCACGACCACGGCGAACCAGAATTTTCGGGCTACGATATCCAGTTTCGCCCAAGACATTCTAACGCAACGCACATGCTCGCGAATTCCCTTCTCACCTGTTACATTCCCTTATAACTACGATGATACGACACGATGCTACCGAGACATAGCATGACACGAAGCATCCATTGGCGCAGGATAAACGGCGCATTGGCGTCCTTGGGAGACAAACCATTTTGAACGCCTCTCTCTCTCGCTTTCTTTTCTTATTTTGTGTCCTCGCTCTTTCGCACATTTTGGCGTGAGTCTGCCGTAAGCATTCCTATTACGAGCGGGCGGGGCCCCCTTTTCCTCGGTCAGCTCGGTATGTTTTTCCATCCGCGACACATATTCCTCATTGGGATTTTTCTTCCATCTTTCTTTTTCCGTTGGCCAAGTCGGGGAAATGCCGATGTGGTGTATGTAAGGATTTCTAAGCCATCAATCCCAACACGTGCTCACGCGCAAGCGCGCAACCCATACATGTACATATGTATGTAATCACACAATTACACACATCAAAGTTACCAATCAACGAACCAACCCTTCCCCGCCCACCTGCCTTCGAAATCCTTGCTCACCGATCGAGATGTCGGAAAAGCCATTGACCGTTTACCCATCACAACGCACTCTGTGACTTTTCCGATCAACTCACCCACCCAAAGCCACAACCAAAAAGGAACAACAAAGAAAAGAAGAAAAGCCCCCCCCCCCCCCCCTTGTGTCAATCATCCGCAACTATCCAAACAACGATTGGAGGCATAACTAACACAAAAGCAAACGACAAGACAGTCTTTCCCCTGGGAAATTTTCCCACCAGTGCGCATTCGCGCTATTGCAGAGTACCAAGGCCACTTCCCACAAGCCACGCACACAAGACGACGAGAAGGAAGTAGAATTGCTGGGCAGACGGGGGCGTGGCGGCCGCGCTCGGCCGAGGTGCGAGTGATAGATGCATACGTTACTTGGGTACCTACCAAGTAAGGCATCCAGGTAGCCAGTCAGAGTTAAGGGTACCTGCATGCTAACTCTTCTTATCATTTCTTCTCTGTCTCACCGTTGTTGTTTTGTTGTCTAGACCTTGACTTGGGTCCTGTCCTTTTTCCATGAGCGAGCCCCCAATGTGTTGTCAGTTTTTCACCAGTACGTAGTACTGGTACATCAATAAGCACACTTCATGACCCCCTTCCAGCCCTGCTGCCTGCCTGGTATGCACGCACATAAACACCACCCAAAAACCAAGCAAGACCAGCCAAGTCATGAGACAACTAGAAAGGCAGAAGCCAAAATAAAATAAAAAAATTAGCCAATCCTTTTTCCTTTTAAACTGACCGCGCACGGCGCTATGGGCAGGCTGGTGGGCGGGCGAGGGTATGAATAGGTAGGCAATTTTACCTTACGCACCAACGAACTCAGCGGTGCTTGGCGGGATCTTGGGTACTTTCCTTAGGTACCGTAACGGTTAACCCTAACTACCCAAGAGTTTTTTTTTTCTTCTTCTTTTCCTTGACCGCTGTTTTCCGAGGCGCGTCGAACAAGAATTAAGGCCGAGTGAGTGAATGAGTAATCGTGGTCATTAGGGTCAAAGCATCTTGATACTAGCCAAGACGATCCTATTTTTAATTCGTCGGTGAGATGGGTGTGTTGTGATGTATCGTGACTCGATAGATCGCCAAGAGACAAGTCGGGGAAATGGTGGGTTGGAAGTGACGGAGGTCAAGATACAGAATGTTGAGGTCCCGGGCCGATTGTGTGGAGGGGGACGGGAAAAAAAGATGGATAGCAGGGTTGGGTAATATGCCCAAGGCAGAGAGATATGGGAGACGTGGTAATTCTCATGTGGGAGTCTGAGAGTTTGAAACATGGGGTTCGTGAGCGGGTTGAGGGAGATGGGATGTTATGCTGGCCAGGTAGTCGCTTGCGTTTTCTCAAGATGATGCAAGTAGTTTGTTGCTATTTGTACAAAACTGAAGGCACTATGAGATTGTAATACGGCCCAGAAAGTTTTAAGGATGCGAAATTTGGTAAATTGTATGGGGGATATCATAGTAAAATCTTTGCTCAGAGGAAGCGATAAAAGAACAGAATGAACTCGAACGGGAGGGGAAAATTCCAAGACATACAGCCCACCCCCGCACACACACACAAGTGAACCCGTAAAAAATGGGTGAGGCAGAAAACGCCGTGGTGCATCATCTCCTTTTCTCTCCTCAAGCGAGACTGCAAACCGGATGATTCATACACGATCTTCCACCCGTCCCAAAACCCATGTGGACTAAAAACCCGTTCCCAAGTTAAAAGATACTAACGCCGCTGTGAATGCCGCTGGAAAAGAAGAAGAAAAAAAGTGGTGTATATGCTCCCACCACCATTGGAAACCCGGCTGGTAGCCAAATTATCGTAACAGGTATCGTCTAAAAAAGGATGCAAGAAGTAGGGCTATGTGGGCCGCTCAATCAAGAATCGGAATATTCAAGCATTTTCCTCGTCGTCCGTCCGGGAATGCTCATCTCAGTGCCCTGGATAACCATCGCTCCCACCAGTTTCGTACGCCCAGGATAGTCTCCTTGCCATCGTTCCGTCGATCCTGACCGGCAGGATCTCCTAATATGGCGGAAAAGAACCAGAAGAAGGCAGCTGTCCATGCTGCGATGGCCACACCGGCCGCGACGAAGGGGGAGAATAGATTGACGACGATGAGCATGGGGGAACTGTACTCGGTAGAGGTGGCGTACGAGTAGATGAGATGAAGTTGGAGATTGAGTGGTGCGGCGAGGAAGGTGGTGACTTGACTGGACTTGGTAGAGCGGGAAGAGAGGAGGCGGAAAGGTTGTACAAGGGCCAAGATGAAGAGGGCGAGGATGGTCCATAGAGCGATGAACAGAGAGAGAATTGCGCAGGGGCCAGAGAGCCAGAGCTGAGTGTAGTGTTAGCTTAAGTTGGCGTGTCGCGAGTAAAAAAAAGGATGAGACATACCAAAAGTTGTACGGGCTTGTCTTCTGGGCCTTTTTCGCGATATTCGCCCGAGTCGTATACAGCGGCCGTGACGTCCTGGTTGGACACTCGGGGAGAGCGCGGGTTGTTGAGGGAGCTCCCTGCGGCAGCCTTCTCTGGGTCTAGGTAGGCGCGCGGAGGAAAGGCGATGGGCTCAGGCGAGGGCGGCAGGATTTCCGGTATTGTGCGGTGGAGGCTTGCGGTCGGACTGGGAGGGGAAGTTGAAGTTGGTTTGGGTGATAGTGGTTGCGACGACATTACGGAGTCGTGAGCTCGACTCCGACTGCTGCCTTTGCTGCCGCGTTGTGCGGCGTGCGGGCCTGGGTGGTACGGCTGGCGCCCAACATAGGCATCCTTTTCATTATATTCATATTGATCAGCAGCTGAAGACTGTTCGGGCGGTGGTGGCTGGTGGGCGTGGGCTCGATGAGGGCTGGAGGTTGAATTGTAATGCTGGTGCTGTTGCTGGTACTGGTGGTGGTGCTGCGGCTGGTAGTCCTGGGGTGCGGGTGCTGGCGAAGGAGCCGGCGGCGAGTGGTTGTCCATGGCCGACTGCGATTGGCTGGGGAGCGAAGAGCATCAACGACGGGCTGAGTGCTACGAGTGCGGGCGATGGATGCGTGAGATGGGCTCAGACGACGGGCCGGTCATGGTATACTTAAAAGCAGACAGCAGCTGCCCCTCGGGAGGAGCAAGACGAGAGGTTACATACAGTTTGCGCTCTCAAGACTCTGGGGACAATCTTGGGCTTGGCCTCTCCTTTGCGGATCTGTCGCCAAGCACCTCAGGGCCTGGGCATTGTGCTGGGCAATGTTCGACATGGCAGCCCACGCCAATCACCGCCGCGCGGTGTCGCTCAGGTTGGATGTGATTCTGATGGGGCGAACCGTCGTCCTGAGGCCGACAAGACGGAATTGGCGGCAGCAATCGTCAACTCATGTCCTGTCCTGTCCTGCCCTGCCCTGTCCGCTCTCGACCCGACTCGACTCGACCTCCTCCATGCTCCACCATGCTCGCTCCTCTTCCTCCAAGGGAGTCCAAGAGGGCCTTTGTCTGCCCTCGTCCGAGTCGTCACCCTCATCCGCTGCCTTGGCGGTCACTCGATGGCGCCGGCGTGTCGTTTCCGCTGTCTCCCTAGAGACGTAGCCCAGAGCCTAACCCCATTGCCTATTCAAATCGTCGTAACTAGCCACCGCTCCACGGCGAGTCCAAGTCCACGCCCTATGTCCACCGTCCTGGCATCCTCCAGCGCCAAGAGCCACGTGAAAAAGCCCTTCTCGAAGCAGCGTCCCGTCTCCGCTCCTTTGTAGCTTTGTTCCATCAGGGCTTCTTTGGCAATCCTCATCACCCTCTGCGGGTACCCCATACGTATTAATCCGCATCAACGGCACCGTTATCCAGTTGGTTTGACGGTTGCATGGATGGGCAGTCCATATTTATTACTAACAGCCAGAGCAACATCACGCAGATGCCAAAATGCCATGGCCCGCGACCATGCCCCCGCTCAACCATCAAATCGCTGGCCCGGCAAAACACTGCATCTTTTTGTCAATCATTCCCTCAGGGATCTGCAGAGCACCGTTGACACCAGCAAAGACTGACTTTGTTTAGAGACTGCGTCTGCCTGATGTGATATCCGCCGAACCACACGTCAAACAGCTCAGGCACTTGCGTCCTGGGCGGAGAAGACAGTCATCCATTGCCAAGTCTTGCCCAAGGCCTGGCTGAAACGCTGTTGCGGCGAGCCGCGAGCTGCTCCGCCGTGTATCCGCGTCCATCCCTCTACCGTAATCCTCCTAAGCTCCTTTGGGAACTGGCGCGGAACCACCCTCCGTCTTTGCTGATGGAGACAAAAAATGAAGGGAAAAAATGGAATATGAAATCCACATCGCCAAAAAAGGTAATGGATGGATGGTGCAGCGCATATCAAATCTGCTACGCAAACCTTGGTTACATTCACATGCAGATATGCTGCGGCGGAGAAGTCATAACCGGAACGCGGGAATAAATCGTCGTCACTGTGGAAATGCCTCATATCTCAATCCGCCGCTGCAGTAGAAGGCCAGTCGAACTTAAAAAATGGTCATGGGCTTCTATCGTTGGAAATAGAAATCAGAGCGAAAGACTATCATCGGCCCGTTGCGAGAGTGCGCATCGGCCATCATCGGCGAGTTTGTATCAGCGAATTCCGAATTCCTTCTTGGCATCGCGCCGAGAAGGACTCAAAATAGGCAAAGCCAAGTTGATGATGTATTTCCAAGGTCATGAGTATCGAGTCTCCTGCGATGGCGGAGACAACGCAGAGGATGGCGAGTGTGAAAATGGATGGGATCATCGTTGTCGTTTTTGTCATATCATAGCCATCAAATTAGCTGCGCGTATCGACACACTCAAAAAATCTTAGGGAAAACGTTGTTGAGCACCGAGGATGATGGGGTGTATGCATAACTTCTTAATAGGCTCTTAATGGAGATGTAACCAACATACAAATCTTATAATGGAAGGAGTAGCGAATGCTCTGTCTTCCGTAGTCTCAAGTGCTTGAGTAGTAGACATGAAGCGTTTGAAAGTGCATCCTAGACCGAAGTCCCCTCGTGCATAACACTTACATACCTACATTTATAGCAGCCATTCATGCAAATACGAACAACAACAACGTCGTCTTTCATCTCATTCAACGTTGCAGAATCGATTACTCCACTTCAATGTAGTTACCCACCCCCCACACGTACCTTATGTAGGCACATGGATGTATACAACCATTCACGAACTGAAAAGTAAAAGCAAAGGTACATATCTAACATGTGTACATGAAAAGCAAAAAACAGCACAATCAATCAACTCACTCCAATCCAATCCATTCCATTCCATTACAATCCATATAAAACAAAACACCACCAAAAAGAAAAAACTCCAATCTACGTACTAACCTAACAACCGAAAAAGCCAGACCAAGCAATCAATGCGCGCGCGCGTAGTGGGGGTATACCGTTGAACCAATAATGCAACAAAAAAAAAAGAGGTCGTTAAAGGTCGTGAGCGTTCGTCAAAATTAAAAAAAATCAGACAATTCGTCCCCAAAAACCGAAAACTCCTCAAAAGACAAAAGCCTCCGCGCCCAAAGGGTCAGAAAAAAAAAACGCCGGATAAAATCCCAAAGACACCCCGAACCGGTAATGTACGTATAAACAAGAAACGTTTGTGTTGATCAAGAACGAAAGATTGTCACCACTCGAGCCACATTTCGCCCACCATGTCCAACGCGTATCCGACCGAGGCCCAGAAACCCCGACGTTGTTTTTGTCGTAGGTTGTTGGCGAGTTGTTTAGCCTTTGTCTCTGCTATCAGCGCGCGATTCTTGTATTCGTCCAACTGCCAGTACTGGTCTCTGAGCAAGGAGCGCAAGTCGTCGATGATTTCCGTGGAGATGGAGTTGAGTTGCTTCGTCTCCTCTAACCGTTGTCGCAAGTATCCCGTATAGCGAGCCACGTCCTCGATGTATTTGGCTACCTCGCGAGTATACGCTGCAGCCGTGTCGGCTTCTGCTGCAACATCTCCGTCAAGCGGAGCCAAGGTGGGTTTGACTTCGTTGAGGTCAACGGCTAGAGCAGAGGATATTTCCAGTTCCGAAAACAGGTGGTCATCGGACTGTCTGGATTGAGGATCGGGCGCGGACAGACACTGTGTCATTTCTTCGACCTTGGCAATGAGGTATTCCATCTGCTCGTCGGTCGGCTGGCGGGTCTGGATGAGGCTTTCGAGATGAGATATACACGATGAGAGCGCATCCTGGACGGGTGATAAGGCCTCTGCTTTGTCCCATGGCATCGGCGGGAGTGGAGGGATCGGATACAGTGGTGAATTTTGTTGAAGCTGCAGCGGTGCATTTTGAAGCTGCAGTGGTGATTCTTGAAGTTGCAATGGCTTTTGCGCAGAGTCGGGGGTGTATGGGTATTGGGGTCCATGATGAACTGGTGGATCTGGGGTCCTGAGGGGATGCGCATGCGGATGCGCATCTGTATGGGGAGCGTACTGGGATATGCTGTCTTGTTCGTGTCCCACATAACCGCTGTCTTCGAGACGCGCGCCCCGGGTGGTGGCCTCAGGCTTCGCGGAATCTTTCTCCGCGGCTGGATCAGGTCCAAAAGGGTCAGGCAAGTAACTTGAGTCGATATCTGGGGGCGTCCACGGGCGGCCGTCCCCGTTGAGAGGTGTAGTCATTTTGCTCTGAAGCTTGAGCGTGGGCCACATGGCGGTGAAAAAAAGTAGACGCGGGTTTGGTACTGCACTCGAGGTGCCGGCGCTGGTGAGGTTGCAACGGATACGGTAGAAGCGCGACGTGGGATGGGGACGGAGTTTACGACAAGACTCTGGCAGTCGGAGAGGATGTATATGCAGAAGTGGACGCAGAGTTAGTTGATGACGGTGGACTTAGCCTCAGTTAACAAGAATGCGAATGACCAACTAAGTTTACCCAGGTAGGCAATGTGCACTAACTACTGGTGCGTTTATCAGATGGCGGGGCTGCGAGCTCGAGCACGGTCCCCGCCCCACTAAATGATCCGATTGGCCCCGCCTCAATGCCATCCAGAATGTTTTCTGGCTTCAAAAAGTATATACAAGTACGGACCTCCCCGGTGAAGCCGACAGTGAGCCAGCCTCGCACCGCGTGAAATAGAGACAAAAGTAAAATTTACCGGGAAAAAACATTGACGAATTTTGTCCCGACCTCCCGCGCAAAATGGCATCGCATGTGTGTTCAACTCCCCGCCACTATTGTACTGCAGAACTAAACTGATCACGACCAAAAAGCTCGGTGTACAGCCACCGCTCGAAACAGTGCGCGAGGTACTGGCAGCCGCTGCCAAGTCGCCCAATCCCCCTAATCTTGTTCCAGTATTTTCGTCAATATCGGCTGAATTTCTCACACCCTCCAGCATCTACCTCAAGATCTCCGCGAGGTGAGTCACACGCACAAACAGGAGCAGACACGGATTACCGACAGAATCAGATCCAACTCGAAGCTATCCTTTCTTTTCGAGAGCGCTGCCACTACGGAGACGATAGGAAGGTACAGTTTTGTCGGCGCAGGTCAGTGACCCATGATTGTACAATGCCAACACCGTACTACGGTCTGACGAGCCTCCAGATCCCCGAAAGGTACTCAAAACCGGCCCCGGCCATGGCGAAGAAAAAGACCCCCTCCCCATTCTCGAGAAAGAGCTCGCGAAGAGCGTCGTCGCTACCGTTCCTTCGATACAATTGCCTCCGATGACAGGCGGTGCTGTTGGATATGTTGGGTACGACTGCGTCAAATACTTCGAGCCAAAGACACGTAGAGACGATGTCAAGGACGTACTGGGCGTACCGGAGAGTGTTTTCATGCTCTTCGACACGATTGTAGCTCTGGACCACTTCGCGCAGGTCGTCAAGGTCATCACTTACGTACAAGTACCGGAAAATCTCGATGATCTGGAAAAGGCATACGGAGAAGCCACGGCTACACTGCGAAAATACGTCACCATCCTGAAAGAGAAAGAGGTACCAATGCCCGAACAAGTACCCATAGTGGAAGGAAACGAGTACAAATCAAATATCGGCCAAGAAGGTTATGAAGCCCACGTGAAGAAGTTGAAGGAGCATATCAATGTGGGCGACATCATCCAGGCCGTGCCATCTCAACGATTTGCCAGGCCTACCTCGTTGCATCCATTCAACATTTACCGCCACCTGCGAAACGTCAATCCGTCCCCATATCTTTTCTATGTCGATTGCGATGAATTTCAGATTGTGGGAGCCAGTCCGGAGCTTCTCGTAAAGGAGGAGTTGGGAAGAATCATCACCCATCCTATCGCAGGGACTGTCAAGCGAGGCAAGACTATGCGGGAAGACGCAGCCCTCGCGGAAGAGCTGGCCAATTCCATCAAGGACCGGGCCGAACATGTAAGTCAAGGCTGATTTTCACACCGAAAGGCAGCAAGTGATATTAATATCCCAGGTCATGCTGGTCGATTTGGCACGAAATGATATAAATCGAGTGTGTGACCCGCTTACCACACGGGTCGACAAATTAATGGTTGTGCAAAAGGTATGCATTTCGTCATCGTCCTCCACCCTTTTCCGCGGTTGACCATCACACCAGTTTTCACATGTGCAACATCTAGTCTCCGAGGTCTCTGGAGTGTTGCGACCGGGAAAGACGCGCTTCGACGCATTCCGATCCATCTTCCCTGCCGGTACTGTCAGCGGGGCTCCCAAAGTGCGTGCTATGGAATTAATCGCAGAACTGGAAAAGGAGAAACGAGGTGTTTATGCAGGTGCCGTGGGTTATTTCGGCTATGGCAGCGTCGATGGCGAAAAGACAGTAGAGGGAGCCATGGATGTAAGTATAGATGATGCCGCGTTTTATTTGGACTTTGAGGTTGATTTGATTCATTCAGACATGCATTGCACTGCGGACAATGGTAATCAAGGACGGCATCGCTTATCTACAAGCCGGGGTGAGTTTCCAAGATGCTGGGATTTCCGTAATTGGTCCTGACCAGCCAATAGGGAGGCATAGTTTTCGACTCCGATCCATACGACGAATGGATGGAAACCATAAACAAATTGGGTGAGTACTGCTAGGGATCACCTTGGATTGCTTGAATGGCTTGACTCGCAGGGCAGAAGCTGATTGGGGAACAGGTGCAAATACGCAATGCATCGTAGCAGCGGAGAAAAAACATCTCGAGGAACAACGAGAGGCGGGTAGCAGCGCAAATTAAGTGCTCTGATTCGATACGGAGGCTGCAAGTCCCTTGCCGCTGGCTAGCAACCAGCCACAGATTCGGATGCGGCAAATCAGGGTGGAGAAGTGCATACACCAAGGGGAGGGCCAACGAAGCAGGTGGGCTGGTATGCCTACTACTGTACGGAAGGAAAGAAGAAGGTTTTGAATTGAAGGTTAGGGGCCGTGGTATGATTCACTAATAACGTCACCCATGAGTAGAGCAAGAGGAGAGATGAAAAGGGTAAAGCGACAGGCTCAGGGTAGGCGGGTGGTGCCACGAACCTGCAAGTGTAAATAGCGTACGGCTAGGCTAGGATGGAACTTTATTTGCGAGTCATGCTTGTTTGCTTTTTTGGGCGATGACGGTGAAGATTTGGATGACAGCAGGCAAACAGGCAAGCAGGCATACAAGCAAGCAAGAAAGCAGGCGGCGGTGGGATGAGCACAGCGCACTGAGCACTGAGCAGGCGAGCGAGCAGTTCCAAAGCATCACACATCGACATCATAGTGTGCCTGGACTATCGGAACCAAGACTTGTTAGCCGGACAACTCGAATGCAGTGGACAGTAAAGAAGCTCGCTCTACGCCCGCTGTGTACAAGCGGAATTGGCGAGTAACGTTGCGTTCCTGATGCGGCCATGTTAGTTCCATTTGTGCCTTGTTTTGGTACGCGCCAAAGCTTAACCCCTGCTACGTCAAGACCATGATCCAACTACCACTCCAACCTCCTCTCCGATGCTGTCCCATCATCATTGCAGATGGCTAGAGGCAAATTGATCGGGCTGCCATGTTAATGTTATGTTATGCTATGGCAACACCAGGAAAACCGGGCAGCCACGATCTGCGCTACCCATCCCATCCCCGCTTGCCACCAATGCATCAGTGCCACCTTGCTCGCAGTCGTGGTCCCTCTCCAGCCACTTGCCTGCCTGTTTGGTTTCGTTTCCAAACATACATAAACACCTCTCCGGCTCCTCTTGCTTCTCTCCCCCATCCAAACATCCTCATCCATCCAGCCTACCCGCCCTCTGCAACGCCAGCCAGCTGCCTCGTGCGACATTGATTACTCTTAACCAACATTGATCCTATCAACCCTAGATACCATACCATACCATACCATACCTACCCTACCATCTACCCTCTGTCAAGATGAAGTCTTTTGCTCTCCTTGTCGCTGCTAGCGTTGCCGTCGCCCAAGACATCAGCTCCCTTCCCGCCTGCGGTGTAAGTCCCCTCTCTCCCCCTCGTCATTGTGACACCAATTGACCCGACCTAGCAAACATGCATAGGAAACATGATCGCCATTGCCGGCTCCTCGTTCGGCTGCTCTGCCGGTGACGTTGCCTGCTACTGCTCCAACAGAGACTTTGGTTACGGCATTCGGGATTGCTCCAACCAGGCTTGCTCTGCCGCTGATGCTGCTCGTGTCATCTCCTATGGCACCACCTACTGCGCAAACTTTGCTGCTTCGGCGAGCCCTTCTTCACTTGCTGGCGCCATTTCTACTGGAGCCCTCAGCATCCTGAGCTCTGCTGAAAACGGCTTCTCCACCCGCACTTCCGGCGCTTCCTCTGCTTCCTCCGCTGCCGGCTCCCTGACTTCGTCTGCCGGTTCTGCCATCGCATCCGGCACTTCCTCTGTAGGCTCCTCGATCGCATCCGCCACTTCCTCTGCCGGTTCCTCGATCGCTTCCGCAACCTCCTCTGCAGTCTCCTCGGCGTCTGACGCCGTTTCCTCTGCGGCTTCAAGCGTTAGCAGTGCCGTCTCGTCTGCGTCCGAATCTGTGAGCTCTCGCGTCAGCAGTGCCACCAGCGCAGGCGGTTCTGCAACTTCATCCGGCGCTGGCGGTGCGGGACAAACCTCTGCCCCCAACAGCGCTGCCAAGGTCACTGGTCTACCTGTTGCTGGCGTTGTCGGTATGGCTGCTTGGTTGCTCATCTAAGCATCCATGACGACGATCCATTGACCTCACACTCTTATAAAAGTAATGTTTATATGGCTGTCCAGGGTTGGTAATGCGGACGAGCGTCGAGTGTCTTTGTCTATGTCGAAGCTCAGGGGCGGTACACTGGGCGCAGCGAGTCAAAATATTACGCTCGACCCCTCATGTTATGTTATGATAGTTCACGGTTTTTCATGTCGCACATGTCTTTTTTTTCATGCATGCGTCCGCGGTTTTGCGGCGCATTTTATACCCTCAGCGTTAGGGAGGGGGGATGACACGGCCGTCGTAGATAGCTCCTAATGATAACCTTAATACTTTTTTTCACCATGAATTTGTTTCGATAGTACATTCTCCTTAGCATCTTCTTCCAAAATATCACATCACTATTGAAGCTCTTGCAACAAGAAAAAAAGACTGATGGAGGTGATGTGAATGACGTTGGAATTGCATACCCTACCTAAAAGTACCTACCTAGGTACCCTTGCCACCTCCGGCATTCCGGGGCCGCCATAAGCCCACATGCTGATCTGCATGCATGCATGCATCGCATCGCATCGCGTCCTCGCGAAATTCCCCACGCGAGCGAAGAGCACGTCATGGCATCATGGGGTAAAGGAAGGAGGGAAGGAGCACTTTTGATTTCTTTTTTTTGGGGGGGGGACAATTGTGGAAGGACCAACCGAATAGAACCGGGAAAGGAACGAATTGGTGGGCAGAGGCCTGTGGGTAAACGCAGGAAGCTCACGAGACTGGGTATCAACTAACATTGAATACAATCTTCTTCTTCGAAATGTCTCGCGGTGGTCTAGAATTATTGTTTGGTTAATACTTACTTGGATATGTAGGTAGCTCTTTGCAAAGTTTCCACGACGACCTCATACGATCCACCGAAGACCCTGACTACCACGAATTACTATATAATCCTTACTGCTGGTGGGTCTAAGAAGGGCAAAAACGATATTCTCTAGTATTCAAAATGGCCATAGATCACCTTATTATACCTGCTACGTCATGTAATTGTGAGAGGGCGTTTAGTACTGCTTGACGGACAATTACGTGCAATAGCAATTCACTATTAGACAGTATTATTAAGGCTACTTAGTTTTAAAAGAATTAGATTTAGAGGTCAATTATCTATAGTAATATCGCCTGGTTAAGTACCTTAGTTACTAAGAGGGCTAAAAACAGTGGCGACGACGACCTCACCACTATAATAATTACCTAATTAGGTAATTATATGGTACCTACTTGCTACAAACAGGTGTATATTTACGTACTAAACGCCCTTCTAAATATGTACGGTACAGTTTCGTACCGTACAGCCCAAAATTTAGAGCAAACGCAACGTACAGGACCCTGTTTGGTTCGTTGTTTGTTACGTTGGACGCGCTGTTGCAAACGTCCTTGCCTGATTGAGACATTCAGAAACCCAAACATAAAAACTAAAATAAAATGAGAAAAATCAACACAACAAAAGACTAGCCAACTCAAAAATCATGTCGTATCCTTGTTCTCGATAGAAAGCCTTGAATATGGCATGAACAAGATAATCCTATGAATATCCCATGATTTACGACCGTGGCTATACGATCGGTTCCACAACCTATCTATCCCTCAAAGTCTTATTGCGTCAGTCCACCCTGGTTGTAGCACTTGGACCAACAGGTCGTGAAGCCAATTGAAGGCGGCACTAGCGCGTTTGCACACACCAGAGAAATATATAAATGTACTCCTGCCCACCCTCTTTCCATCATCAACCACTCGCACACTCGAAGACTTGAGCAGTACAATCTATCCAACCGAAACGGTTGATGGATCAGCGACAAAAAGAGCGCACCACTGTGTCAATCCTACGTCTTAAGACTCATATTTTTGAATGGTTTACAAAGAGGAAGTCACAATTGTAGGTATTCCTGCTTTTTTGGTTGTATTACGTTACTATCAATATGTGTTTACTAACTAGTTCTAGGTCAGGAGTTAAGCAGAGGCGGAAACCTGCAGAGATGGACAGGGCGGTGCAAGGTCTCATGGCCCAGAACAGAAAGCCTGCGACTGGCGCTGCAGGAACTCAAGCTCTCATGGAGCCAGCTACCGCCAAGGCACTCCCACACTATGAAGCATACATCATCCATCTTTTTGACGGGGATGGCAGCTTGAGCGTGGAAGGTAACTACCGAATCGAACAACTCCTCCTTCACCACGAGGTAATTGCAAAGAACATGGTTACTTTGATGCTCTCATGTTCTGTGTTGAAGGACGTCTCTAGCCTCTCTCATGGGGAGCTGCGTGTGATGAATGCAAAGCTCCAATCACGGAAAGGGCATTTGATACTCATCCGGCGTGAACCCACTCCCGATTCAGCGACGAAGATGGATGAATTCGATCCAAAACCAGTGACTTTTGTCCTGGAAACTTGTGAACCATCGCTGCACGAGGAGTTGGTCAGGGAGCGAGCACCAAAATGCAGTGCTGCAGATGCGCAAGCCTACAGCAAGCGACTCGCGGACGCAGGCGAGGTCTGCACTTGCGTTGAATTGAGCGAAGGCAAGCTCGAACATTACATGTGCCACAAATTCGTCTTCACTCGTAGTCTTTCGTTCGAAGAGATGCGCAATCACGATATGTTATTCGGGGTTATGCCGAGGCCTCCTGCAACCGACGCGTGGCCTGGCCAGAAACTGCACCGACCTCTTCCTTTGGATCTGCCCAAGGGGGTAAATGTGAAAGACTGGGATACGCTGTTTAGGGCACGACCACCAGTGATGATCAAAGGAGATCCTTCACGAACGAACAAGACCATCCCGCAATCACTTTTCGGTGCTCATCCAACATTCGATGGGAGACAACGTCTATTTGACTATGGTACATCTGTCCTCGGGAAGATGGATGCTGCGAAGCCCCTCTTCATAGATGGGTTCCCGAACGGTAAACGTCCACCAGAATTACAGTTTAAGTTTTTTCCACCAACAGGGGATACGAATCCCGGGAAGAAAGACACTGGTTTCCCACGAAGACTTTTCGGTGACCCTATACCAGCAGACCAGCTAAAAAGCATCTTTGGCAATGGTTCCCCACCAACACGAACACTTTTTGGTGACCCTCTACCAGCAGACCAGCAAATCCGAAACCCGGGCGAAAACATCTTTGCCAATGGTCTCTTTCCCAATCACCCCCCAAACCTATTTGGCCAGAAGGCTGTATATCCCGCCGCGAAGCCAGATGCCGCAAACCAGGGCGAAAGCCTCTTTGCCAAACTTCCCAAGTACCCGGCAGCTGCGGGACCTGACGGTTTAGGGTTAGGTTATTCCCTATTTCCCCAACATCGAGCAAACGTCCGTCCGGAAGAACTATTCGCAGTCAAAGGTGGCGATCAACTCGGTAACAAACTGTTCCCTAGGAAGGCCACCACCAACTACTTCGCCGGCGCCGGGCCTAAATCACCACCACCCAACGCCCCTCTGACCGAACAAAACCTCAACCTCAAAACACAAGAGGTATTCCCGGACACGAGTCTAGAGGCCCGGCTCTCAACCCTTGACCGTCTCGGCCGTTCAGCTAAACCAAAACCCCCTAGGGAATCCCTTATCCCAGACAGGGACGTGGCGTTACCGTCCATCGAAGAGCCCAAGGGGCAAGGAAGGCGCCATCGTAGCGATCGAAGTCAAGGTTTGAAGGAGGACAAGAGGGCGCCGTTGGACGCGGATGACTTGCGGAGACGGCTTAATGCCATTGGGGAGCCGGTGGTGAGGAAGGGGTTGATGGGAAGGGTGCATTTCGGGTGGACGGAGCGGGATGATGAGAAGGAGGCTAAGAAAGGCAGAAAGGGTAGTACGGAGGGTACGGAGAATGATGATGTGGATTGAGTGGAAGGGATGCGGATTAGCAGTGATATGATCACCATTCAATGCGGTGAGCCTACTGATCACGGGGTGAAGCATGCAAAGGCCAAGGGTGGAGGAACGGAATTCATCTACGATGGCTTCTGGGGTGGCGTTACACCTAGGCATCATTTGTGGAATCAGATCGATTGCTTTAAAGTCTAATAAATGATGATATCCTCAAGATCTCCTCAAAATGTTAATCAACAGTGAGATTAGTGTGTGATAATGTTGCGGCTCTTTCCATATGAGGAAAAGTTTATGCGTCGTCCACAACGTATAAATGGCTGTTGGTTACTTTCAGTCGCCAAAGAAAAAGAGGGGAGGGAAATATATTGCTGTCATTTTCTATTCATTACCATATAGCTTGTTTCGTAAACAATGTGCTCACTGTGTGGCACGTCTAGACGCAACCATACGTAGGATATTTAAGTCCATGAGGACTTCCCAAAGCAAATGGGGAGGGAAAGCCACACCCCTTTACAAATTTGCCCTAACTGGCAGTTCCTCAACTCTCTTTCCCTCGCGATCGAAGAGAATCTTCTTCCCACTCCTCAATGACTCCTGCAACGCAACCCCAATCTTGACCGCGGCAACACTGCTCTCCAGATTTACAGGAACGTCCTTGTCTTCGAGCACAGCCTCAGTAAATTGCCTAGCCTCCTCCACAAAAGCATGCTCAAACCGATCATAATACGTCTGTGGAATCTCACGATGAATCCCCGTGGAAATGTGTGATTCCAGAAGGCCAGTCGTGGGATTAGCATTTACGCTCAACTTTCCCTTGGTCCCGATGATCTCGGTGGAATCGTGTTGGCCAGGCGGGTTCATGCGAGAGCTATAATAATACGCAATCTGGCCGCCGTAGAACTCGACGATACCCACGCCGTTGTCGACATCACCGTATTTGGCCAGGTCGGGCTCTAGCGCTGTGACGCCCACGGCTGTCACGCTCTTGACCTGTGGGAGCGAGTCACTGTCGGCGCTGAAGAACCAAAGCGACAGATCGATGTCATGGATGTTGCAGTCAACGAAGATGCCGCCACTGAACTCGGCGTAGGCGACGAAGAAGCCCGAGGGGTCGTATTTGTCGCAGGTTTGAGAACGGAGAATGGTCGGACGGCCGATTTCCCCATTCAAGGTGGACTGGTAGGCTGAGAGGTAGGAAGCATCGAAGCGCCGGGAGAAACCGCACATGACCTTCTGCTTAGGATGCACTTTGGCGGCCGCGAGGACCTTTTCGCACTGGAGAATTTTGTGTCAGGATTGGCAGGGTCGTGTTGGGGTACTTGTTCTTGGAAGTATCGGAGAGAGAAAAAAGACTTACAGCAGCTACATTCGTACTCAAAGGTTTCTCGCATAGAACATGTTTCCCAGCTTCAATCGCCTTGATTGTCTGCTCCGCGTGCACAGTGGTGACTGTCGATACGCACACCGCCTCGAGCCCTTCATGCTTGAGCATTTGGTCATAGTCCTGATAGATCTTGACACTCCAAGGCTCAAGGTGCTCCTTTGCCCACGCGAGTTCCTTCGGGCTCAGTGTGAAAGCGGCGACGAGTTCTGCTCGCGGTGTGCGGTGTAGAAAGTGGTTGGCGTGACGGGCTCCCATACGACCCAAGCCAGAGACGGCGACGCGTAGACGTCGTACTTGAGGAGCCATTGTGTGTATATGCGTACTTGGATCCAATTGATTCACGATCAGACGCGAGTAGCGTTAGAAGAGAGGAAGGGACGATGAGAGTCGAATTGCCAGGACCAATACAAGAACTATAACATGACGGTGAGCTCAATTGTATATCAGGTGCATGTGGTCATAGCTTCTCAGGGTGAGATTGCGTTCCTTGAGGGCAGGCACAAATGGTAACTACTGCCATGGCGTCCAACGCAGCGTAGCTACCCTCCGTAACTTTGATCCGCAGCGTAATTTTACCCATACGTAATAACATCTATCCCTTTTCGTAGTAAGGTCTGTACGTACCCGCGCCACAGCATCCAACTTCCCCAGAAAAATTTCCTTATTGGGCGAAGCCACCTATGTACGCCAATTACACATCATCGAGAAGATCATCCGAGCATAAAACTGGGGGAAATTGACGTTTTCTCCGATCGGAGAAGGTTGCCATGAGTCGTTCGCATTTGTGCACCTGCAGTCGGGCGGTGAGTTGGGCGGTGGTGTTCGTGCGGGGTGAATTTCCCCTTTTATATTACCAAGTGGGAGGAGGACATGCCCAGATAGTTACGGGAGGATATACCATGGCAGACTAGGGGGAATTATATCAATTCTATGTAACGTGATGGCGTTGTGGTAACGATGGACTTAATGTGGAGAAGTAGTTTGGCGGGTGGAGGAGAGGTGTGGAAGGTTTAAACGAAGCATCAGTTTAAATATAAGAATAACCGGCAATTCACTTTCCTACGTCATTTGATTGGATGAAGCCCCAGAATATCCTGTGTGTGGGCTTTGTTTTATGAATGAGTATGTAATAATAATATTGATATGTCAACAATGTACGTCATCATACCGGTAATTTCAAGGTCGACTGCTTCCAATCTAGATCATAGTATCTAAAGATTCGCCTTCTCGCCATCTCCCGTTTCAATGACCACCTTGATAACTAGGTTACCTTGGTCATCTTTAGTCTTTCCAGCCATCTCGAAAGCCTCCTCCGCCGACTCCAGGCCTTTGAATTTATGCGTAACAAGCTTTGAGAAGTCGGGGTAGTCTGCGCCTTTCTTCGATACAACCTCGATGCCCGTGGGGTACGTGTTTGCGTAACGGAATACGCCCATGATGTCGACTTCGCGGAGGGCGGCGGCGGAAATAGGTAGTGTCTGAATCGGGGTGCCCATGCCTATGAGTAGGATCTTGCCTCCTGGTCTTGTTGCCTGGTAATCGTCAGCTATTATTCTCAGGGAGACATTGGACAATGCTCACGTAGATTGATGCTTGCACGCATGATGGTACTCCGGTACATTCAAACACAGCGTCCACCTCGCCTACTACTCCACCACTACTCGCTTTCGGCGTCTTTGCAATTTCAGCCGCTGTCTCTTTGGCAATCTCCAGGTTCTCTTCTATCGTGTTTCCTCGCTTCAGGGGAACTGTGAAGCCCCGATGCGCGAAATGGTTCTCCACTGCGAAATTCACACGTCCAGAGTCGATGTCTGCGATGACCACGGTGCTCGCGCCTGAGATTTTGGCCATGGCAGCGACAAGCAGGCCCACCGCGCCGGCCCCAAAAACGAGCACTGTTGAGCCCACAGGAAGCTGTGCGCGTTTCGTAGCTTGAATACCTACACCCAGTGGCTCGAGCAACGCTCCCACATCCAGTGAGATATCTTGCGGTAGTCTATGCAAGTCAGCCCCCCTATTTCAATTCAGTCTGCGACTCAATACTTACTTATGACACCAAGCTGCTGGGTGATTGATCCTATCTTGCAATGTTCCTTGAGCGTGCGGGAACGCTTTGGCGCTGCTCCTGAATTTCATCTCTTTGCAGATATTGTACCGCCCTTCCTTGCATCTCTCGCACTGCTCACATGGCTGCCCCACTTCCAGCGCAACTTTGTCTCCCACATTGAAGTTTTTGACTTCTGAGCCTAGCCCGACCACTACACCAGCAGATTCATGTCCTAGTGACATAGGCTCCCGTACAATAATATCACCGTTTCGATAATGGCGGTAGTAGTGGAGATCGGAACCACAGAGACCTGTAGAGCGGACTGCGACTTGGAGTTCGTTTGGACCTGGAGGCAGAAGAGGGCGGTCTTCCTGTGAGTTGTGTTAATGCACTGGGCTATTTGATGGAACGAGGAGGTTGTACTATTCTCAAATCTTTGGCGCCATGGAGCACCGAAGCGCGAATTTGTCCGGCTTTCTGTGTCGCCATATTGTCTATATGATGTCTTTACTTGGACGTTGAATGCGAACAAAAACCAAAACCCCCCAGATCAGGAAGCTCGTAACACGAGAAAAGATGGCTCAAAAAGACTCGGGATGTGACTGAAGCAGTCGAAAACAGTAGCCGATAGATCAAGCCGTAATAAATTCCAGGCGCTTAGCCATGCTATTGGCCTGTGGAACTCGATTGTAGCCAGAAATTGTTTGCTGGGCCATCCTAGACTACCTAACTAGTTGGACAACAAAAACCAAATGCCGACAGAATTGCGGGGTTAGTTAGTTAGCATTTCCGAGCTTATCGCGTCATAGCAAACGTTGGTCAATTGCCGATGTAGGAACACCCCGCGCTAAAAATGGGAGCTATGGGGACTGCATAATAGAGCAGGAAGCATGTTCTCCTTCTTTTCTCCGAAAGCACATAGTGTCGTGTTGGAGTAGCTTCGTGAAACTTTAAAAGTCGCCGTTGAAATCATTCACAAGAATAGCCATGAGCACCGTTCAACATCTCTTCTCCCTCGAGGGACAAACTGCTCTGGTGACAGGCGGCACTCGAGGTATTGGGCAAGCAATGGCTCTCGCTCTCGCTGAAGCGGGTGCAGACATTCTTCTCGTCCAGGCATGGTTTTCGCTCCCTATCTTCGATTGGCATTGGTTGTTAACATTTCCAAGCGCGATACTTCGAACCAAACGACCAAGGAAGCCATTGAGAAGCTCGGTAGAAAAGCCCAGATATACACTTGCGATCTATCCTCCAACGAAGCTGTCTCGCAATTGACTCCCACAATCCTCAAGGACGGGCACCGGATTCATATCCTCCTCAACTGCGGTGGAATCCAGAGAAGACATCCAGCCCACCAGTTTCCAGACGAGGACTGGCAATCCGTTCTACAAGTGAACTTGACTTCAGTGTTTACGCTCAGTCGCGATGTCGGCGCGCACATGCTGGCGTCCCCGCCTATGTCCAACTCCTCGGAGCGTCGCGGGGCCATTATCAACGTAGCATCCTTGTTGTCCTTCCAGGGAGGTTTTACAGTGCCTGCGTATGCAGCGTCGAAGGGTGGAGTAGCGCAGTTGACAAAGGCATTGAGTAACGAGTGGGCGTCCAAGGGTGTCAATGTGAACGCGATTGCACCAGGCTATATCGCCACGGAAATGAACACGGCCTTGATCAATGATCAGAATAGAGCAAGGAGCATTCTTGAGAGGATACCCGCAGGGCGATGGGGAAACCCCGACGACTTCAAAGGAGTGGTAGTTTGGCTTGCGAGTCGGGCGAGCAGTTACGTCAGTGGTGAGGTGGTCACGGTTGATGGGGGTTGGATGGGTCGGTGAAAGGTCGCGCGGGTTTGGTTGTTTTTCCCCTTCATTCACCTTGTTTACATACTTTGCTAGGCAGCCGCGCCTTCCCAACTCACCACGCTTTTTGATTACGAAATCCGCACGCCCGTGCTCGTGAGCTGCTTTTATAGTCTTTCTGCTTCCCTCTTGCTTGTCCCATTTCCCACCACTTCACCACATTTACACAATCCACTCTTGCTCTTTGCTAAACTACATCACTTTCATCGACCATATTCCAACAATGTCTATTGTCGCCAAATTCAGGAAAAAAGAGTGGGTGATCCCGCAATCACTCTCCGGGGCCGGTGTTGTTTTCTTCCGCACCATTAAAGAAGAGGAAAAACCAATAATATCGATTAAATACGTCAACGGGCATCTACAAGGCCCGGGGTCTATTATCAACAAATTCGCCCATGGCCTGTGGGAGGGCTTTTGCCCGGCTGGCACTGTCAAGACCATGGCCCTGGTGATGGAGGGGCCGCATGGGGATGCCTGGAGACCGTTTGTTACGGTAAAATTGGTGTTTCTAGACGCAGAGCACAACTCCCTCGGACACATAGGGAAAGTCCACTGTTTTGAGGACGGCAGCGCCTCCCGAAGATGGAACAATTGGCATTTCGTCCGCGAGGCCGGGCAGACTCTCGAAACCGCCACACCCGTAAGTACTGCAAACTCTCCTTTGACCCCAATACATCGTATGCCTCGATACGCTTACCATTGTAGCTCGATAAACTCGGCCGACTCATCGAGAACGCAGACGGGACAAGCAAGTACGAGCTGCCACCACCTCTACGTACACCAGAGGATTGGATGAAGATCATGCACATCATCCGCGAGGAGAACTGGTGTCCTTACGTAAGTTTGATCTGAATCTCTACACTGCCTCCGGAGACAACCGGGTACCAAACCTAGGAGTAAACCTAGAGAAAAAATCAGTTCCGCGAAAGCTCAAAACCTCCACGTGGTGCGGAACGGGAACTCTTGGGAGCCACCGCATGGTTCCCAGGTGCTGATTTGAGCAATCGATACAAAGTAGCATGCAATAGTTATAGTAATCAATACCGAAAACAAAATCTCATGTGCAAACAATAAAGCGTTCAATTTCTTTTCCATTTCTCATGTCTAGAGCTATTAAAGGGTATTTTATATATCAAGCTATCATCAGCTTCAACGCCCAAACATCTACAACTTGAAAAGGCAGAAGAAAACTTTCAACCGCTCATGTCTACTCCTTCGGGTTTATCAGGGAACCCAGCATTGACACCAAAAGCAGGGTACACGAAGCGCGTAAAGCCATGTTTCTTACTAACCGAAGCCAACTTCTCCAGATCGTCGTTATCGAGCGAGATGAGTTTACGATTCTCATCGATCCGGGACGGCGTGACGGATTTCGCAAGGACAGAAGAGTCGCGTGCCACTAATTGTCCGTGTTAGTTGTCTTTTTTTACAAAGGAGCCTTATGATATGAAAGCGAAGAGGATACGTACAATGGTAGCTCAAAAGCACCGTTCCAGGACCAACAGAGTGCTTCTTCGCAATCTCATTAACGGCCTCGTCCTTCAGCAGCGGTGAGCCGGTGCTGCCGAGCGGACTGTACGCAGTGACGTGGATGCCCTTTTGCTTGCAGAAATCAACAATTTCCTGCTGGGGCAGCAAAGGGTGGTTTTCGATCTGGTTGACGGCGGGCACGATGGTGGCCTGGGGGAGCAGTTTCTCGAGGTACTTGACGGAATAGTTGGCGACGCCGATGGCCTTGACTTTGTCAGGGTGGTCTTTGATTAGCTTCTCGAGGCCTTTCCAAGTTTCGATGTGGTTGGTGCTGTGGTCGAGGTCGCGCGAGCCGTCCGGGAGTTTGGGGAAGAGGAAGTGGTTTCCTGGCTATTTGTTAGTTATGTTCGCGGTAGTCTTGAATGTTGCATCGGCTTGTGAGCATACCTTCGGGGTTCATCGGTACCGGCCAATGCATAAGGTACACTGCGTTACAGTCAGTGGACTTGAACCCACATAATGCACCAAACAAAGTCTCAGAACCCTCCACGCCATGGGAATGTTCGAGCGTTGTTCTTTAGGTTGGGGGTATACTAACAGTCCACGTACGACGTCTTCAGCAAATCCAAGCTCTTCTGCAAACCTTCCTCGGGCCGTTTGTGGAACGTACACCACAGCTTGCTGGTAATGAACAGATCCTCCCTCTTGACGACACCACGAGAAATGACATCCTCGAGCGCTTCTCCAACCTCGTCCTCGTTTTGGTAGCAAAACGCACAATCGATATGTCTGTACCCCCCCTCAATTGCGTGAATGACTGCCTTCTTCACTTCTCCCTTGGGACTCTGCCACGTGCCCAGGCCAAGGGCGGGAATCGAAGCTCCCGTGTTGAGCTGTAGAGGGGTGTCCATGGTAGGCGTCGGGTGTAGTATGCTGTCTGGAGTCTTTCCGAGTATGAAGTTTGCGAGCGCGGGATTCATGGTATGAAATGCGGTGGGGTCGTCAAGGGTATATGTAGGAGAGAAGCTGTATGGGGTGGCTGCATATTCGCTGCTAGCTAGCTTATTGCGTCGCGTAACTACACTCTATGAGAAGGTCAACATGACGATTCGCATTGGTTGCGCCAAGTTGCCATAATTTCCCCGTTGTGCCCCGCGTTTTCATTGCCCCGCCGGGCCATGTCGGTCCGAGTGTGTGCCGAGTGATGCGTATTTTTCAAACGCCGATGGTGTGCTGTCGATGCATTCAATTTTTCCGTTGCATGTCAAGTTATAGAGCTTTCAATTGCTAGTTATCTATCTAGAACCTTCATGAAACGAGGCGTCTGTTGCTAAACTCGTATGTGTGCACTGATACTGGAATGGGTGGAATGAATGAGTGTGATCACGTGATTCACTTCTACCTCCTGATGCAGAAACCTTCTAGAAATCGAACCCGTCATACGCCAATCTTGCAATCAAGAATCCACGTGTATCGATCTCGCAAAGAATAAGCCCGAGCAAAACCCTTCGTCATCATGCGCCATACCCGCAGGGTCTGCCTCCGTAGGGGTCTGCTTGCAGGGCGCCAAAAGACCGGCAATTTCCCCCGCACATAAACTGACGGCGAGAATTTCCTTTTCCAACGAATACAGTAAATGATCCCGCACGCCATCTCAAAAAAACCAGGAACACAACCAAGGCTCCACTACACTCTCCACCGATGAGACCCAAACACCTAGCAACCTAACGATAAATTCTGCATGCCTAGCCCTGATGTCGAACCAACCGTTTCCACCACGCTGCAAACCGCACGCCACAACCTTGAAATGCTTGGATGCCTCACTTGGAGCGAAGAAGGACCGAACGCCTGTCATGGTAAGACAAGCGGGGGAAATTCCCATATTCTGAGCTCCATGTCAGACTGTACTTTTTTGTCTCCACACCACACAGTGGAGCAGATAAAAAGACTTGACGATGATTTGAGCAGAGTGTGTGGTCGGCTTTCCCGATGCTTTCACTGTGCTTCCAGGGTTCTGGGGAGGGGAAGTGGGCGTTTAATGGAGCCAGCGTGGGGAGTGGGATCAGTTGACGACTTGGGACTGACTTGTCCCTGTCACGAAAGGTGTCTGTTGAGAAGGATAAGTAGTACTGTGTTTTCCTCTGTTGGAGTTCTCATTTCATTATTTGTTTTTCCTACGCCTTAAGCCACGATACACCTTGAAAACATATACCCATTGCTCCTTTGAGATACCCACACACCTGTCTTGCATATACCATTTCCACAAAACCTACCCTGCCCATCATGGCCCCTGGAGCCCTTCTAGAAACTCCCCAAATCCCAACACCTACTTACACCCACCGAGATGGCCTCGCCCTAGAAGAGACCAGCGATGCCATCGACGCCGTCAACGTCCTGAAAGCAACCCTCAAAGCCAAAGCCCAAAAACCTTCCCAAGACGACATCTACACGCCCTCCAACTTCGACGCCGAAAAAGACAAATCCCAATTCCGGCAATACGAAACCGCCTGCGACCGCGTAAAAAACTTCTACACGGAGCAACACACCAAGCAAACATACGCCTACAACGTCTCGGCACGCAGGGCGTTTGAATCATGCACGCGCGCCGAAATGACCGTCTGGGAAGCCATGGAGAAGCTCAACACGCTCATCGACGAGTCGGACCCGGACACTTCGCTCTCGCAGATCGAGCACCTACTCCAAAGCGCCGAGGCCATCCGTCGCGACGGGAAACCCCGCTGGATGCAGCTCGTGGGCTTGGTCCACGACCTAGGTAAACTGCTGTTTTTCTATGGAGCCGAAGGGCAGTGGGATGTCGTGGGCGACACATTCCCTGTTGGCTGCGCCTTCTCCAACAAGATCATCTACCCGGATACGTTCCAGGCGAATCCGGATTTCGGGCATGAGGTGTTTAGCTCCGAGTACGGTGTTTACGAACCGGGGTGTGGGCTCGATAACGTCATGTTGAGTTGGGGTCATGATGAGTATTTGTATCATGTTATGAAGGCCCAGAGTCGGATTCCCGAGGAAGGGTTGGCCATGATTAGGTATCATAGCTTTTACCCGTGGCATTCGGGCGGTGCGTATGGGTGGATGATGAATGAGAAGGATGAGCGCATGTTGGAGGCTGTGAGGGCGTTCAATCCGTATGATCTTTATAGTAAGAGTGATGAGGTGCCAAGGGTCGAGGATTTGAAGGTATGTGTTTTCACACCCCCAGATGTTGTGGGAGTGATCGAGTTTTGCTGACGTTGTTTTGTGAGTACAGGAGTATTATATGGATGTCATCGATGAATTCATTGGTAAAGATAGAAAGATTAAGTGGTAAGATGAAGTTGAAAGAGAAGAGGGCACATGTCAGTTGGGATGTCATCACAAGGTGTTTTTATGAACATGGAATTTTCTGTCGCGGTTTCGATACATAATCATCATAAAGTACCAGAACGGCCCGTGACTATGAGGGTAATCGTCTCTATACTACTGAAAGCACTTTTGTCATCCCCCGAACCAACCATCCCCTGGGTTCACTCACAAGGCAAAACTATTTTACAAATGCACGGCATGTCATGGGCAAAGCTGGAAATATGCCGCATTTCTTTTTGTTCAAGCCATCATGCACCCGGTATCATGCAGAAGCTTTTAATGCTAGATGAAATTCGTTAAAGGAGGAAAGGAACTCCCTTATCTCACAGCCAACTGCTCCACGTTTGCGAAGGCAAAGCTTGGAGAGCCTGGTTCTGCGCTACCAGCTGTTGGTGCCAACTGTTCCCTCCTTTCTCCCTCGCTGCCATCCTCTTTGATGACCACACCAGTCTTGCCTCCCTCGTCCACATTTATGATTTCCACTGCGACACACTTCTGGACGGTCTGCTTTAAGCCTGGAATCATGGCGCGAAGCGTAGCCAGCTCGTCGAAGGCAAGTTGTCGGTTGAGAACGGTATCTGGAGATTCGCCATTGTCAAGGCGTCGCTTGAGGCCATTGATAAAAGGCATGGCTTTCTTAGTCTCGGATTTGTCGATAGACTTGCTGAGGGCTTTGATATCGATGTTCGGGTATTGAGTACGGAGAATGTCAATGTACTTCTTTTGCCACGCCGGCCATGCCTTTGCAGAGAAGATGGTAATGGTTTTCTCTTTCTTGGGATCAAAGAGCGCCTCTTTACCCTTGGCCAGGCGCTTAACGGCTTGCCCTTCGGATGACGTAATATTTGATTGCGTTGTCCGCACAAACTCGCGCGCTGCTGTCAATCCGGAATCAGAAGCAGGCACCTCAGGCCACAAGGCATTTTGGATGGTGTCTGTTTTGGAGAGAACCTCTTGCCAAACGTAATCGGACCAGTGGGGTGCAATTGGTGTCAAGAGAAGAGCCTGGAGTTCAATATAACGCTTCACAAGATCCTCGTGCATACCGAGCCCAGCTGCTTTGGTAACCTCACGATAGAAGTCTCGCGCGGCTGTAAAGTCATAGTAGCCAGATTTGAGGGCAGCTTTGTACATTGTGGCTTCATAATGACCTTTGGTCTCAGCGACCAACAGGTTCAGCTCGTTCTCGAACATGACATCCCACAAAACCATTGGACTGCCAGACTTTCGCTGGATTGAGTCAGAGTTCTTGATACGTTCATTCTCGCGCGTGGTCTTGTAGGCTTCGCCATCGTTGATAATGACGGCTTCTTTCACCATTTCTTCACACCACTTGCGGAGTTCGAAGAGCTTGAGAATGTTGGAGTTGGCGACGGTTTCTTCGAAATTTGCGTCTTCAATACCATCACCTGCATCCGCGAGAGCAATACGGGTTGCATCGGCACCAAACTTCTCGACAGCACCCTGAATCGTAAGGAAGTTGCCGGTGCTCTTTGACATCTTCTCACCGTTGAGCATGAGGTGACCGTTCACACGGAAGCTGCGAGGCCAGTTCTCTTTGTTGAAGATGGCGGCGTGCACGTAGAGATTGAAAGTCAAGTGGTTCTGAATGAGATCCTTTCCGCTAGTCCTCATGTCAAGGGGGTACCAGTAGTCAAAATGGCGTCGGAGCGTTTGGAGAGACTTTGTGGGTATGTCGGTCTGAGGCAAGTCTGCGCGATCACGACGTGCAAATACGTAGTCCCAAACGTCGTCGGTGAACTGCTCGCTCTTTATTCCAAGTGGCCCAATCTCTTTTCCGAACAAGTCCGTGTGGAGCAGGTGAGCAAAGCTGTAGTAAGCTTGGTAGATTGTCGAATCGCTCAGTGACTCCACCATGACGGACGGATCCCATGGCACCTTAGTGCCGAGGCCGTATGAGCGAGCGCAAGCCCAATTGCCAAGCCAGGCGACAACTCCGGTGAAGGCATGCTTGACCTCAGGGTAGTAGAGCTGCATCTCGTTGATATGACCAAGAACCTTTTCGGCCCACTCGCCATCGCCGCGGTTCTCTGCTGTGCCGTAGTTCATGAACCATTGATCAAGCAGTCCAGCTACACATTCATCACCTGACCGAGACATGACCTTTCCATCCGGTTCAGCATAAGGGAAGGCAAGCCCCTGATCAATGAGCTGTTTTCGCACAAGGTTTTTGGCTTCTTCCACTTTTTTGCCCTTGAAATCGCCGTAGATCATAGTTCCTTTGTAGAAGCCCTCTTTGTATGCCTTCTCTTTTGCCTCCTCAAGTTTCTTGGCATCTTTGGGTGACTGGATCTTGAGATCTTCGACAAGCTTCTTTGCAGTCAAGTCTCCGTACTGAGGGGTCGAAATGATGGGGAGAATGTCGTCGAACTTGACCCACTCTTTTTGAATCTGGTAGTATTCGGCTTTCTTGGCGAGATCCAGCGATGTAATGTAGTCATCTGGAGAGTCTGAAGGTACACATGTCACGACCGCAGTGCCCTTTGTGTCTTTGACAGTTTCCATGGGTAGAATTCGCACACCTTCGCTGTGGACAGATAGAGGCGCATCGACAAGGGTTCCGACAACGTCGCGGCCTGTGAACGTAGCAACCTGAGGGAATTCGCCCCACTTGGGGAAGGTACCTTGGAATGCCATATTACGAGCTGCGCGTGGGCTGCAGACGAAAAATTCTGAATCGGAGACTTGGAAGATGCCGTACTCAAGGGCGGGACCGACGAAACAAGAGGTTTGGCCGTACATTGTCTCGGGGCGTAGGGTTGCTGGGATGAAGAAGACATTTGCATCTGTCGGGATTTTGCCTTCGAGCTTCTTCTGCGCAGGCTCAGCCCATTGCTTGACCTTCATCTTTAGCGCAGTATATTCCTGAACACCGACACCCTCACCGCTCTGGCGGTCGTGGTCCATGCATGCTTGTCCGTCTTTGGGGGAGTAGACCGTGTAGCGCTTAGCGAAGATAATCTTGCCTAGATCTAGGAGTTTTCTCATCTGCCACGCGACAAAAGAGTCGTAGTAAGGATTTGCGTCTGTAGTAACAAACTGCCGCCTCCAGTCTATACGGGCGCCAAAAGCGGTCAAGTCTCGTCGAGCAAGCGGGGGAAAGTATTCGATCCAATGATATGGGTCAGCGAATTTGTGTATTTCTTCCAGAGGAATGCCTTGGGCAAGCATGATTTGGAATTGGTATTTGGTCTTGACGGTCTTGGCGGCGGCCTTGCCCTTCTTTGCTGAGAATTTTGTGAGATCTGTCTTGGTCTCTGCTTGGGTGGGAGCTGGGGGGACTGCGCCTTCTTTCGGGCCTTCTTCGATAATGTCGTCGACTGGGCATCGCTCAAAATTCTTTCCGAATAGTTCGACTTCACGCACGAGCTTGTCGGCGCACGCTTTGATGGGCATTCCGGTGACATGGTAGCCAAGAGGGAACAGGGTGCGCTTGCCTTGCATGCGAGCAAAGCCTGCAGTGAATTCTACCTTGCTCGCAGTGAATCCGTGACCTGCATGTAGGGTACCGTTCATATATGGGTAGGCAAAGTTGCCATTGAACTTTGGGTACTTTTTGTGTAAATCTTCGGGTGAGGTGTCAAAGGATACATCGTCGATGGATGGGGCTTCTGGCTCGAATACGTGGGTGTCGGCCCATAGCTTCTGGTACGTCTTTTCTGAGGCGATGAGGGTGTCGCGCTTTTCGGTGTTTTCAATCTTGAGGGTTTTTTGGCTGGCCGCGCTGGGGTCCAGAACCGAAAGCGTCGCCTTGACGGCGTTGTTGGGCACGTCACTGGGGGCCGGAGCCTCGGCCATGGTGAGAGGGGAGTTCAAAGGCGTACGGGTTAGGGGGAGGAGTGATCTGAGGTGTATCTGAATAGGTGATCAGTGA
This sequence comes from Periconia macrospinosa, assembly GCA_003073855.1. Classification (NCBI taxonomy): domain Eukaryota; kingdom Fungi; phylum Ascomycota; class Dothideomycetes; order Pleosporales; family Periconiaceae; genus Periconia; species Periconia macrospinosa. Next base: position 57,265 of record KZ805311.1, read on the forward strand.
TCGACGTGGTGCCTCGTGTTGTGGTGCAGGTCTTGACTGAGGGAGTGGTGGGCGTGGTGGCAGAAAAGGTGGATGCGATTGCTGAAGAACAGATGGCGACTGAAGATGTGAGGGAAGAAAAGGTGGTGGCGGAAAAGGTGGAGGTGGAAACGGTGGTGGTGGAAACGGTGGTGGTAGTGGTGGAAAAGAAGGTGGTGGTGGAAAAGGTGGTGGTGGTGGGTGGCCGAAAAATGCGTGAGTCAACGGTTGCTGTTGTGAGGCACCGTGGTGGGGCTGAGGCGGGCGGGGCGGGGTGTCGTCGTCGTCGTCGTCGTCGTAGTCGGGGAGGAATAACTCATCCGCCGCTATCCATTCCCTAGTTTGTTCCAACGTCAGTAAACCAAAGCTTTCATCCTTCATCAATCTCACCACCACCATCCACTCCCAACCCATCGCGCAGCCATCAACAATGTCAATGCTGCAATTCTTTCAGCGCCTTATTGGCCGCCCCCCGAGATCGCAATTGCCGCCTTTCGACTTCGCGCGCAATCGCTTCCACGCCAAGAAAACATGGCCTCCCAACCTTCGCGAGCTCACCGACAAGCAAAACTTTCGCTTCGAACGCAAATTCAAACGCCGCCTGCGTCTCAAATCCATCAGACCCCAATGGCAGAAGTGGACCAAGATTGTGCAGTGGAGCATGATCAGCTTCGTGGTTGTCTACGGAGTCCTGTTTCATGACTACGCCAAAGATCCCATGAATCCAAGGCCAGGGGAGCAGCCGTTCAAGGGCTTGAGGGAGTGGATGTGGGGCTTATGGGGAGGTTTCTGGACACATACCACATCTCCTGAGGGGACACTCGGGGGGGCCGAGGGGAGGGAGGAGAGGAAGGGTGCTAAAACTCGTTAGCAAGCTGAATGGAGCTTCAAGAATGGAAAGAGATCGGTTGTGTGCTGGCCCGCTCTGAGTAGTGTTGTAATGGAGAAAGATCAAATGGAGAAAGACCAAATGGAGAACGAGGTTCCATGCATCTGATGAGCCATGTGCTTGTACCAACCGAGCAGGACCAGCACGGAAAAGGACTGTAACCAGAAAAGTACTTACTCTCCAGAAGCGGCCGACCCCAACTGGGACGGTCATGAGGTCCTCGGAGCTGTACGGTTGGGCTCGTTCTTGCCGAACGTACAGCTCCTGGTGCCTTTGACGTCTCAGCCAGAGCCGCCTAAACCTCCACGACTCCTCTCCATCTGGAGAGATGTGGAGGGTTCCACACCCATACCGCCTACCCTCCGGGGTCTGGATTTGCACCCTCACTGTAATGTGAGGGTCGTTACGCTGGTGCCACCCTTTGGTGACACGCACCAGAGCTCGTCCGTACTCGAGCTCTGATACTGCGCCATTAATGATCTGGCGCACTATGCTGTGCACGTCCAGCCCCCGGAGGAACCCGTGGATCCCCTCCCTATTCTCCACCCATGGCGATATGTCGATTACTCGTAGCATCCTGTTCTACGGTTAGATCGACTCTTGAATATTCGGGATTCTATCGGGGAGCGTTTTCGAGTAATATTTCTCGGCCAGTGGTCGCCTCGAGGCTTGGTGCGAGTGGTCGAATCCGTCCAGGGCCGTCTTTTCAGTGGCCAGCGAGCCAGGCTTTTTCGACGGGAGCAGTTTACATCCTCATGCTCAGGAGGAACCTAGCTGAGCTCTCTTCTTCATGTCCCTCACTATCAATCACATACTATACCCGACTGATTCCCACCTCTTCCTCTTCGACATGGAGGTCTCGACCTAGGGGTTGGCAGTCCCTAGGCCGGACAAGGGTATCACGGCAAGATTTTGATACTTACTCGCTGCTGCTGCTGCTGCTGCTGCTATCGTTGGCGGCCATCTTCCAAATACCTCTGGGTGGAGGTCTGTGGTGTTGGTGGTGTTGGTGGTGCTGCTGCTACTGCTGGTGCTCGTGCTACTGCTGGTGCTGTCGTGGTGGTCGTTGTCTTGTTAATACTGCGTACAATTTAGCTCGATATCCCAAAACGGACACAACCTGCAGCGTCTACTTGACTCTGGCGACGTCCCAAAAGAGAACGACGACAAGTAGCAGGCTCGAATGGTGCTAAGAAACGGGTGCTATACTTACAAGTTCTGTAATGAGGTCCAAGGAGGAAAAGAAGAAGAGCAGGAGAGAGAGAGAAGCTTCTCCAAAGTGAGCACCACGGCGGTCCTGCCTGCGCACGGACGACTACCCACGTCTGTTTACTGCCTTCACGCCCGCCTTTTTCTGCTGGGTGACCTCAGGTAACGGCAGGAGCAAATCGCTGCCAAGACTAGCGTTGTTTACCGCCCGCCCGCCCGTCTGCCTACCTGGAACGAGAAGGCAGGAGCGGCCATTGGCTGCGTTTGCTTTGCATAGGTGAGAGAACTGCGCTCACGCCTTGGGCTACTACGTCATGTAATTTCCTACGACACTGTATTCTCCCCAGCTGTATGTAATTCAAGAACTGTACTGTACTGTATCTATATCACTCAATTGTACACTGCACTTTAGATTGGAGCGGGATGGCCATAGCAGTATCTGTATATATAAACCTCTGTCTATCAAATGCAATGCTCTACAAAACGGAAAAGGCGACGGAGCACCCCACATATGTATCCAATTCACCTGCCAACACCCATCCTACAACGTACATGTATCCGTAGCCCACTAGAGTGAAATATATACCAACCTCCTGCCCACACTCACGCCAGCTTCTCTCCTCACGACGATCCCATGACGCCCTTCTCTTACAACTGTAGCTATATAATCATACCACGGAAGGAGTAATACCAGAATTGTAAATCCGTGGTAGCTATGCTCTTCTATGTATACTGCTTTGATACCAACCAATGTAGATCCTGGAGACCATTCTACATGGATGTTTACTTGTTGTACTAACATCCTACGTCTATCATCCAAAGTCCACCAGACTAAAGTATATAGCTACTCACTGCGTAAACACCAGCCATCTTCTCTCCTCACGACGACCCCATGAACCCCCTTCTCTCACAGTGATAACTACATAACCCTACCACGGAAGGAGTAATACATGAATTGTAATCCGCGCCAGGCATGATTAGATGTACTGCTTTGACCTTGAGTGAAGCATACGAAACATTCTACATGGGATGTGTCTGTAATGATATCAGTAAATACCCTATCTACACATGATCCCCAGTCTACCATGCTGAAGTGTAGGGCTACTCACTCCTCAAACTCCCGTCATGTTCTAATCTCACAATAAGTTGATGACGCTCTTGACAGTTGTAGCTACAAGATTAGATAGCTCGAAGAGTAGTGTGTAGAGTGTAAATCCGGTGCGTTGTCTTGGCTGTTTGTATGGTCTCATTGGTTCGTTGTCAATTGAGAGTTGCGTTGCTTCAACTGCATGTTGCATGCTGGTGAAAAGATATTTACCATGTGAGGACAAGAAGGGGATTCGTAGATGCATTCAGGGGGGGGGGGATAGGTACATGAGATACATAGTCAGTATGTATACAGGGAAGTTCAACATCACAGTCACAAGCATGAGAAAAGAGATCAAAATCGAAATTCATCAAGTCTTGTCATTCCCGTATGAAAAAAAGAAGAACAATATAGAAACGATATAAGAAAGGCTTCTCAAATGTCTCTCTTTTCAAAGGCCTCCTACGCCCACCTCCAATCCAAACCATGTGGCAAAACACGCTACCAATTCGAGAAGGAAAAGCCTGATGACGGGAACCTTTAGAACCAAAGCAAAAACACAAAAAGCAGCTTGGGGATTTCGCAAACCATGCACGCACCCTGTCCATCACCATTTTTTTCCACGTCATTCTTTCTATCTCGTTCCCCTCGCGCACACGCATACACCGACAGCTCCAAAGAGCACGGAGTTGACAAAGGAAAAGAGGAGAAAAGAAAGAGGGGTTAGGGTCAAGAATAAACAAGTCGAAGAGAAGACTAGGCAGGACAAGACGTTGGAGATGTTGACAGAGATATCCTCTTTTCCCTTGACTCCCGTTTTTGGTTGGAAAATAGAAAAAAGTCGAGGAGTTTGTGAAACGCAAAAACAGAGATGGAAACGTTTGCAATTCACAACCCCTCCCTCCACCCATCCAGTCCGTTCCGTTCCATATGATACAAGAAATTAGGGTGCGCGGTATGAGCAGAGCAGAAACGCAAAATAACAATGGCCGCCCAAAGTAAAGTAGGGAATAGGAGAGATGGTGATCGACTTCAAGAGTGACCGGCGATACCAGCTGAAGATTGATAAAGGAATATGAGGAATGTGGCAGATGATATGCTGTGCTCAAGGAAGCAAGAACAATGCACCGTCAACCGGAACACAGAACCAGACTCTTGTAGGACAGAATAGCCAATACCGAATGAGAGAGAATGCGTCAGATGCCCGCCTTCAAGTAGAAACCGACCGAGGAACACCAGTAGCGTATGACGGAGGACATGACTGGAGCCAAGTATGTGAAGAACAAACATGAAGATTGCAACGCCGCGCTGTATATGATGGGTATGATGAAGAGATGCAAAGCAAAAACGAGAATAGGCTCAGTTACCGCCTTTTATTCTCTTGTTGCCTCCCACCCTCGGGCTCGCTTTGACCTTGGGTGCACCGTTCATGTCTCCACCACCGTCGTTATCATCCTTCATAGCTGTACTTCGCCGCCGCTTGTGGTTCATACTTGGGGAAGTGTTCATACTTGCAGCGTTGCTGCTTTGGCTAAGTTGATTGGCCATGGGGAGTGACGCAGGCGAAGGTGTGTGGTTTTGCTGCATGAGCTGTGGTGAACTCATATTGCCGTTCGGAAGCAGTTGATTCTGCAATGCGGGTGACATGAATTGTTGATTTGGTTGCATACCAGGCGGCATGTTCGGCGTCCGAGCCCCTTGAGGCATTCCAGGTTGTGGAGGTTGCTGCATACCCTGACCCGGAGGCATATTCCCCGGCTGCATCCGAGCAGATTGCACCGCGCACCACTGGTCCATTGCTTGTGCCGGGGTATACTTGTCTTGCTCGACATAGTACGTCATCAGACTGCTCATAGTGTTCATCGTTTCGTAAATCTACTGCAGGTGAGCAGAGAAACTCGCATATGGTTGACCACTCGAGCTTACCTCAAGATAATGGTGAAGTTGCTGGGGCAGACCGAAGAGCGATATTTCAGCTTGAGGCAATCTTGATATTGGCATCGATGGTTCGGCGGGAGCCTGTGGCAGTCGGTTTTGCTTCTGCTTCGCGTTTTTGTTCATGCGGGGCGATTGCTGTGCGTTCAATTGATTGACCTCTTCTTGCGCAAACAAAGGCTCCAATATAGAGCGAGGGATGTATTGTTGATGGCTTGACGCCTCGAACTGCAGCCATTCCATCTTCTCGTTGTTATTCGCCCAGAAAGCGGTCAATTTACCGGGACACACAACCTATATAGGGATTAGCAGAAGATCATATGTGCCTCTTGGAGTCGCAAGCATACCTGAATCTGGTTCTTGTAAGTGTAGATAAACTTCGCCCGATCGCAGGTGACCTTCGTCTCTGGTCCCCCATTCTTTTCTGCCGCGCCATCTAACGTAATCTGGAGATGGTCCACGTCCGAACTAAACTGGGTGAAGAAATATCGGGGTAACGCAGCAGCCACAATTTCGAATTGTTTGGACCGCTCAGGGCTGGCTACAGTGTGGATGAACGAGCCGCTCTCAGAGAAGAACTTGTTCACGAACTCTTGCCACACTTCGATGCGATTGATTTCGCTGCCGCGGGAAGACTAGAACGGGTTAGAAGATCTTCTATGCCTGTAGAAATTGACTCGACCTACACTAAATCTACCAAGCTGGTCGACGAAGTTCATTAGCTTCAATGTACCTTGGCCACTAGCCGATGCTTGTTGCTGTTGCTGTTGATGCCTCATCATCGCGAGTTGTTGCCGTGCTTGGGACATCTGAGCAGCATGTGCTTGTTGAGGATTCATGGCCGCATTTCTCTGTTGTGCTTGTTGCTGGTTCTGTGGACCCTGATTTGGTTGTTGCTGCTGCTGCTGTTGCTGCTGTTGCTGGGCTTGCTGTTGCTGAGCTTGTTGAGCCTGCTGCTGCTGGGCTTGCTGCTGGGCTTGCTGCTGTGCTTGTTGAGCCTGTTGCTGCTGGGCTTGCTGCTGCTGGGCTTGCTGCTGTTGCGCCTGCTGCTGGTTTTGCTGCTGTTGCATGGCAGAAGGTTGATTTGGAGCGGCTGTTTGTTGTGGAGGTTGAGGGCCCGATTGCGGGGGTTGTTGTGGAGTCGATTGAGGAGCGGGCGATGCTTGCCCTTGGTGGCTCATGGCGGAAGGAGGACGGAGTGGCTGGCCTGGCTGGGATTGGGAAGTGGGAGGTCCCTGACTCCCGGGCTGGCTGTGATTACTCTGTTGAGAATGCACAGGCTGCATGGATATCGATTGCTGTTGCTGTTGCATCTGTTGCGCCTGCTGTTGCTGGGCCTGTTGCTGCTGCTGAGCGTGTGCTGCTTGAGCTTGAGCATGGGCTTGAGCTTGTTGCTGAGCAGCGTGGGCCATGGCGGCCTGCGGGTTGCTAGTGGCTTGTTGTTGCTGCTGCTGCAATTGTTGCTGTTGCATTTGCTGGCGCAGGTGCGGAGGTAGCATGACAGGATTGCCGCCCATACCCTGTTGCATGGCAGCAAGATGCTGTGGGTTCATCTGGCCTCCCATGTGTTGGGGAAATCCCATACCTCCCATTGAGTTTTGTTGTGCTTGTGCGATCATTTGCGCTTGTTGACGTTGTTGCATCATTGCCTGTTGCTGCGTTCTCTGAGCCAATAGTTGTGGGTTCACTGAAGGCAGATAGTTAGCCAAGTGCACAAACTGATACAGGGAATGTTAAAGGAACTCACTCATATGCTGCTGCTGTTGCTGCTGCTGGAACATTTGCTGTGCCTGTTGAGGTTGCAAATGCGAGAGAGCATGCGCGGTTGGGCCCATGCCAGGCTGCATGCCCATCATGGGACCTGCCTGACTAGCAGGACCATTAGGACCTGACACGCCGGGGTGCATTTGCATACCCTGTGGCATCGGATGGCCAGGACCAGGACCGCCCATCATGTGTCCTTGAGGCATTGGCATGCCGCCGGGTTGTTGTGGGAATTGTGTTGCTTGCATCATCTTGATAGGAACAGGAGACGCGGCCAGCCGTTATGGTACGATCCGAAAACGCCTCTATAGAAACGGATTTGGAGGTATGCGAGGAACGAAGGCGTCCGACTCTAGGTGGAGGGCAATGGGGAAGGGAGATGGAGTGAGGATGAGCTAGAGCGATCGACTGTGCATACCCGTGGGGTAGGGAGGATGTCGAGGCGATGGTACGACGAGGGTACGCACGTACGTAGAACAACTCGGTCGGAACAAGGCACGCGACGAGGTTGACTAGACGCGGATGGTTGTCGGTCGTGTCCAGAGAGCGGAATCTGGTGCAAAAGAGCAACGGGGTAGATAGCAAAGGCCTCCGGGCCGTGCAGGGCAGATGTCGCGATCGGCGCGATGGGTGCTGGCCTCCCGATGACGGGTGGGTGCCGGGCTGAGGAGGGTGCGGCGTCGGCGGCGTCAACGACGACGACGTCTACTGTGAAGATGAAGGAGAGGAGCGCGAGAGAGCGCACGCGATCGAGGACGCGGTAGCGAAGAGAAGGACGAGGGAGATGGCGACGGGGTGATGAGGGCGGTGGTTGGTGGTGTCAGAGTCGTGCGGTGGAATCGTCGCGCATGCGTCCCACTCAACTCAGGCAGGCTGGGGGATGAGCCGTGCGGTGATGGTGGAGTCGAAGAGTCGCTGATGGCAGCCCGTGGAGGTTCCTGGACGACAGCAAAGGGGCAGCGCAGTAGAACGGCTCGGGCGCGTCGTGGGCAGCGAGGCTTCGACGGTCGAAGGCCGCTCGAGGAGCAGTCGATAGTGGAGATGTGGTGAGAGATGGGTATGGGTGCATGCCTGGTCAAGAGACGCCGATCGAGCCTGCCTCCAGAGTCCAGGGGCCGGGCGTTTCGTTACGAAAAGGCTGGGCGCGTAATATATTATATCAAATTAAAACCCTCCGTTGGGGACAAATGAGAGCAGAACGTCCCTCGCACCCCACACCTGCTCCCTCTGCCACGCCGCCCGTTCGACTCACAAAAGACCTACACACACCGCTGCAACGCGCCCACCAGTGGAAACATAATCATTATGCGCAGCAGCAATCATCAGCCTTCCGCTGGTCGCTCGCGCCGTGAATCCGCGTCCTTTGCGATGCTGAGCAAGCAGCTGCAAAAATACCGCTAACCATAAATTACCTCATGCTGCGCCTTGGCGTGCCAACGAACCGAATCGGCCTAGGGCCAGCAGCTTTTAACCCAACTTTTCCACGTCCTACAGACTTTCTTCACGATACTTCATCTTCCGCTTTTCTTCAATCTACCGCCGACCTTGACGTCCTGCCCTTCTTCCCCTCTTGTTCTGCATGTTCTTTTGAGCTTCGCTCGCAACAGAGCGTCATTTTCGCCTGCAACGGATTCCAGCATGTGTCTGCTGCTCCGTTGCCGCGCGGAGTGACGTTTCCCATCAGCACGCGGCTGATGGGATCAAATTTGTTAGTAAGTTTGCCCGCTTCTCACCTTCCGCACCTGCCCGAGTGATGATACTTCAGTCTACTTCTTTTCCATACCGAATCGACCATGAAGACATCGACGCTGTTCCGGGTGCCTCTCGCAGGGCGCCTGCTACTTGCCAGTACTTTCGTCTGATCCCATGCTTTGCCAATCGCGTATTCATCATCCTCCAGTGGCCATGTGCTGACCGCAAAACAGAACACTTTGTAGCTGCATAGCGCGGTACACGTAGTCGCCCCACCCGCTTTGCTTGGGCGATGGTCTTACATGCCTCAGGCGGCCAACCCAAGCTTTGATTCGCGAATCGCTTGCATCTCGATTCGAGTTGTCTGTTCCGACACGTTGATCGATTAACAACCCCCCAGTCAGCTCACCACAGCAGCCTCCTTTTACAAGGTCAGTACGCTATTTCTCTGTTTACTTTTCACTTTTCATGATGAAAACCGTTCCACATTCGCAGTTTCCACGCTAGCCGTCACCAAGAACCTAACTTAGACGGTCGATGAGCGTTCAACCTTCCTTGGATGTCTGATTACACTCTTGTTCTTTCCTGCACAACATTTTTTCGTATGTCGATCATTGCTAACGGCATATTCAAGGCTCGTCTCCACCACCAACTGCTCTTTCGGAGCAAACTGTACCTTGGTATAGATAGTAAGCCAATCTAGTTGCGTCGTAGATACATTTAGATAGATTCAAAATATGGAATATGCACACACTACAGAATGCCCTTTATATACTGTCCAAACCTCGTTGCTTGAAATGATGATGCCTTCCGGTTCGGTCGAGTGAGTTCTCAGTTTGTACATGCGCTTCAGTGCATGCTCCTTCTCTGGATGCGCGATACATGTATTTCAAAGGCTATAGAGAACCGAAGTAATACAACCTCATCCTATTCCCAGCTGCATCCGATATCTTGAGTACGTACATTGTAACGAATATTGATCACTGTGAGTGAGGGTTTTGGCTCGTGATTAAGTCATCCATCGGTCCCGCACTGACGTTTCGTGCCAAACGCCAATCCTGGTTGGTCAGAGCTCCTCTCCCACCTTGACCGCATAGCTCCAGCATCTCCAACCCGCAAGCACAGCATCAACACATTCTGCTGCGGTCCGACCTCCCCACGAACAACGCCTCTCCCCTCCAGAAACGCATACTCGTCAACACCGCCATCATGCCTGACGTTGTCGATCCCCGTATGATGTCGGTCCAGCCCCGGATACGCTACAACACCATCGGCGGCGTCAACGGTCCATTGGTCATCCTTGAAAGTGTACGTCGGTAGGAGCTGTTCCATGTATGGTTCGGAAGCTTATGCGTGCTTTGCGCAGGTCAAATTCCCCAAGTACAACGAAATTGTGTCCTTGACACTACCCGACGGCAGCGAGCGCTCTGGGCAGGTACTGGAGGCCAGAGGTATGCTCCTAGATTCACATGTAGCATGGCTGCTAACAACGACCAGGAAATAGGGCCGTCGTTCAGGTAGCTATAGCCTGAATTATCTCGATCGATTCCTTTTCTCATATCAGCGCAGGTCTTCGAAGGAACTTCAGGCATCGATGTTAAGAAGGTACCTACGTCACCGCCTTGGAAATGGACATATCTAATAATGGGCAGACTAAAGTCGAGTTTACCGGCCACAGCTTGAAGTTGGGTGTGTCCGAGGACATGTTGGGTCGTATCTTTGATGGCTCTGGTAGGGCTATCGACAAGGGTCCCAAGGTGCTTGCGGAGGACTACCTCGATATCAACGGAAGTCCTATCAACCCATACTCGCGAGTACGTTTAGCTACGTTCCTTCTGCCGTCCATGAGCTGATCATGAGCCTGCAGGTATACCCCGAAGAGATGATCTCTACTGGAATCTCAGCTATCGACACCATGAACTCCATCGCTCGTGGCCAGAAAATCCCCATCTTCTCCGCATCCGGTCTGCCGCACAACGAAATCGCTGCCCAGATTTGCCGACAGGCGTCTCTAGTCGGAAAACCCACAAAGGATGTTCACGATGGACACGAGGACAATTTCTCCATTGTTTTTGGTGCTATGGGTGTGAACTTGGAAACGAGTCGTTTCTTCACCAGGGACTTCGAGGAGAACGGCAGTATGGAGCGCGTCACTTTGTTCCTCAACTTGGCAAACGACCCAACGTAAGTGGCCCTTTTTATACACCTTGGACACAACTAATGCGTCGCAGTATCGAACGTATCATTACTCCTCGTCTCGCCCTAACCACCGCCGAATACTATGCATACCAACTCGAAAAGCACGTTCTAGTCATTCTTACTGACTTGTCCTCCTACTGCGATGCCCTTCGTGAGGTCTCCGCCGCTCGTGAAGAGGTGCCTGGTCGACGTGGTTACCCTGGTTACATGTACACAGATTTGTCCACCATCTACGAACGTGCTGGTCGTGTGGAAGGACGCAACGGCTCCATTACTCAAATCCCTATTTTGACTATGCCTAATGACGGTACGATGAACCCCTCCAACTTATCAAGTACGCACTAACATATCGCAGACATTACTCACCCCATTCCTGACTTGACGGGCTATATTACCGAAGGTCAAATCTTCATTGACCGTCAGCTCGACAACAAGGGTATTTACCCACCCATCAACGTCCTTCCCTCTCTATCCCGTTTGATGAAGTCTGCCATTGGCGCAAAGCGCACGCGGGGGGACCACGGCGATGTATCGAACCAGCTATACGCCAAATACGCTATCGGTCGTGACGCTGCAGCCATGAAGGCTGTCGTCGGTGAAGAGGCCTTGTCTTCCGAAGACAAGCTTTCACTTGAATTCTTGGACAAGTTTGAGCGTACCTTCATCGCACAGTCGGCTTACGAGTCGCGATCTATTTTCGAGTCTTTGGACCTCGCTTGGTCACTGCTCAGGATCTACCCCAAGGAGTTGCTAAACCGTATTCCTGCCAAGGTTTTGGATGAGTACTACGCTAGGAGTGGCGGCCGGGAAAACAGGAAGGAGAAGAAAGGCAACAAGGACACAAGGGATAACTCTGGTGAAGGAGCATCCCAAGGCGAGAACCTGATCGATGTATAAGTCAAGGTTATGATGCCTGTGTCCGTCTCTATTCCTTATAGATTATGATTGCGCCTGGCGGATGATGTGTAACATTGGCAGAGCGTTAATGTACGGTTAGTTTGGTGTTAGTTGAGTATATATGCAAACTGCTCATTTGAGATTATTCCTTGATGCCTCAATACGTGAATGTACGATGACGACACACTCTTCTCGTAGTTTGGTTGTAATGGAACTGATTGAGAGTAAATCCTCTCAATATCTCAAACCCCCGACCATTCTTATCCCTCATGGTCTTTGGCTATTTGATAACTGCTCTTCCAATCAGTACCTCGCACGCATGTAGATCCCAAACAGGATGTCAACTGTCAGGAGCACTCATCCTAAACAAACTACCTAGGTAGTTAATTCCAAAATATCAAATTGGTGCAATTCTGCTGACAAAACATAGTAAACCGTGCTATTCTACCTTCTACTAGCAATACATAACACCTATTCACAACCTATAAGGATAAATTAGTCTTCTACCATCCACTGTGGCCCCATATCTAAGTTTTTCTGGTACTTAATGCGGGAGGTGTATTATTTTTAGCATGGTTTCCAGTACCAAACATTCTCAAGGTTTCAACGTCCACACAATTTGGAATGGAAATTGCTCGAACCAGTGACACGTGAAAAAAAGCAATCCCACGGCCACGCACACGGAGATGTGTGGGTCAACGGGCACGGAGGTTGATTTTTTCCTGTCGGTCAGTTGCGCAAATGCGTCTCTTGGGACTATGCCTCTATCTTTAACCTTATTCCTGCAGCTGTAGTTTCCATCATGCACCGCGGACTTTTCAGTCCTGCCGAGGCTCAGGACTGCAGAATTAGCGACCGCCAACCGCGCCCAATGCTTAAGCACCGATAAGCACTGACATCTGCATGCTGCCATGCGTTGCAAAAAAAAAAGAGCATTGATCAATGATAGGGGTGGATCCTTTTGAAAATAGGCCCTTTTTCTACTGATTGACATCCTCGGTACGGATTTGAAGGAATACTGTGGGTACAACGAAACCTTGCTTTGATGTTTGTCTCAGCATGAAATTCTCATGATTGAAAAAGAAAAAAAAAGGGCTTTTAGTGCGCGGCGAAAAAAATTCTAGTCGGGTAGTAGTAGTAGTACATGAATTCCCCCCCCTTCAGCACCTTCGAAATTGCGCTTGCTTCCCATCTAATTACCCCTCTAAAAACTCTAAACAAAAGAAAAAAAAAAGATAGATTAGAAGCAGAAAATATCATCGTTCATCTTAGAAATAGCCCCTGGTGCATTTGCGCCCAGAGACACCAAAGCCTTCTTTGAAGCATTGACCATTCCGGGAGGCCCGCACAGCATGAATTTGACATCAGGTCCTGGCGCTGGCAGCTTCTCCCTCATAACATCAGCCGTAACGAATCCGCTTCCATAGGCCCAGTCCTGTGGGGGTCGATCGAGCATGTACCACAGCTTGAAGTTCTTGGGGTATCTCCTCGCAAAGGCCTCGAGCTCTTTCCTCATCAGGATGTCGCTTTCCGTCTGGTTGGCGAGGATGAGCGAGACTTCGGTCGTGTCGGACTCGTGTTCGCAGATGGCGCGGATGAGTTGGTACATGGGCGTGAGTCCTGTGCCTCCGGCAATCATGCCGATCTTTTTGCAGTGTCCGGCTTGATACTTCATGGCACCCTTGGGGCCGCGGAAAAGGACTTCGTCGCCGACTTTGAGCTGCGAGAAGTATTTTCCGGTTAGTTGACCATCGGGGTATATTTTGATGACGAGTTCGAGCACGCCCCGATCGAGGTTGTTGGAGGTGGGTGTGTAGGACCTTTGGACGGTTTTACCGTCGATGGTTGCTTTGACGGACACGTGCTGGCCGATGGGGAGGCCGACGACGTCTCGTGCACCTGGGAGCTTGAAGACGTATCGGAACACGTTTGAGGAGAGTTGATCGATTCTTGCGACTTTGAGGCCTTTGAATTCTTTGGGGTCGAGGAATCCTTTGACGAGGTGGGGGTTCGTTGGCTCCGTGAAAGGTTGAGCCTTTCTGCGCGGCGGGTATTTGCCAAAGCCTGAGTCGACGTGTGTGAATTTTGAGAGTTTGTTGCCAACGACTCCAGCAGCTATGGTGGATATAATGCTTGCAACTGCAAATCCGCTGAGGAATGGGCTGTTGGTTGGAGCAGATAGTTTTGAAAGGTCGGGGAATACTTTGTCGGCATATGTAGAGACCCCGTATCCAGCTGCGGCGAGAGATACAGATGCTGCTATTACTTTCACCGCCGTTGATGAGGAAGACCCTTTGGCTGGTGTCACTGGAGCTGCGACTTGCTGGACAAGCTTGACCGCGGTGGAGCGCTTCGCCTTCCAGTCGGAAACTGTGCCAACTAGGTAGGATAGCAGGATCTCGTCTGCGTCTTCAGAATGACCAACTTCGTCGTAATCTGAAGATGCATCTTTGCCTGCGACATCTCGAAGCACATCGACGCCTCCAGGATGGTCCTTTGCATACTCCGTCACATTATAAACTGTCATTCATCAGTCAGCCAATCTACTTCAACGCATGCTGTGCACATATCACTTACCTTTTCCGTGGATTATAACCCAAAGATCATCTTTAGTTGAATGGGCAGAGACATCTTCAACGGTGAAAGCAGGTAGTTCAGACATGGCTGCAAAAAAAAAGAAAACTGTGAAAACGATGAAAAATGCGTATAGATGGGAGGGCAATGTCCGAGTACCACAGCGCTCTTTTCACTTGACTCCAACAATGCTGCTTTGCGAAGCCTCGGCCGATGTATGTTGTGCTTTTGAACCCAGACACCCCTTTCAGACAGACCATTTTGTGGCGCTATACCCATTCGCGTAGTTCACCGTTCCGAAAGAGTGGATCTGTGTCCAGCCTGCCAGCGTAATCTTGATCAACGAACCTCGGTATCTCGAATCCGCCCACGAGGCGAATCGATCCCTGCTCGGCGAGTAAGAACAAGACCTATCACGGAGCTTCCATTGAATGACGACGGGTGGACCCGAGAAAACTCCTTTTTTTTTTTCATGATGTGGTCCTGACGACCCAGGGCCGTGCGAAATCGAATTCTAGTATTTTGGCTCGGCCGATGCGACGTTGTCTGGCCGTGTCTGACACAGCAACCACATGAACGTGAATCCTTGAAGATACCATTTAGATAGCGTCTGCCGCCTTATAATCTCTGATTTTTTCCCATCTGTTTTCTTGTCTTCGTTGTTAGTTCAAGATTTTAATTAAACACAATCATGTCTTCGCAGTCTTTTTATCTGTTGGGGGAATCCCCAAACTCGGCGCGAACTATTCAGTTCGATCCAAATGCAAGTTTGGATGATTTGCGAAACTTGATCGCATCTCATTTTGCAATTGTCGTGGCAGACGGTCCGTTTTCTGGGTCTTTTTATTTTTTTTATAAATGATGTTATTCTGACTTGAAACAGGTATTGGCTTTCAAAGCGATTCCGGCAATCTATATGAAATATCAGACATCAATGCCTCAACCACTCCTATCGCAATCACTGTAGATGGCCACTCGATACGAGACGCACCAGGTCCCAAAGGTCTACCATACGTCGGAAGCTTCTTTGAAGTTTTCCCAGACCATCTCGGCAACCATCAGCGTCTTTTCGAACGCTATGGTCCAGTGTTCCAGACGACCAATCTTGGTCGTACACTGTATCACACCAACGACCCAGACGTGGCCGCTATTGCTTTTGCAGAGTCAGACTTCTTTACTAAAAAGATTAATGAGTCTCATCCGCTATTTGGCATCAAGAACGCGGACGCTGGCGTCTTCCTGGGCGACACCGACACCGAACAATGGAAAATCACGCACAAATTCCTGCCTCCCGCTCTGGGACCAAAGGCTGTGCGACACTATGCCCCTACGATGCAAAAGACCATTGAAAAAGCCTTCGAAGTGTTCGACAGCTTAGACGAGCAGGGCCAGGCATGGAATGTATACCCGTACATGCTGAAACTTGGCTCCGAAGCGGTTGCCAAGTTGACATTGGGAATGGAACTCGAACATTTCTCCAAGGTCGACGCCCCTTTGCACGAAGTGGTTATGCTCATCGCAGAGTCGCTTGAGCTCAATAAGAAAATCACTTCAAGAGGGAACTGGTATGCCAGTCTCCCATTTGGAGACCCCAAGAGACTGAAAGACCTGCAACATCGCATGGTAGAAATCATTATGGATGCCATCTCAAAAGCTGCAAGCGGCGGTGGAGGTGACCTGCCTCTCCAGGACGCCGCTATCGAAGCGAAGAACATGACAGGTAAGTTTCATTCACACCATCTCCAAAGAAGCACAAATACTAACCATCACAACCCAGACTACGCTCTCCGCGCCACCGACAACAAAGGCAACAAGATCCCCCCCGAGAGCTTCGCACCAGCTCTCGTCGTAGCAACCGGCGCAGGCTTCACAACCACCTCCTCCCTCCTCTCCTGGCTCCTCTACGGCCTGTGCACCTACCCTGGTGTGCAAGAGAAGCTCCTCCAAGAACTCGTCGACAACGACTTCTCCGACGACATCACCCTCACTTCCGACTACACGGACCGCCTCACCTACCTCGACTACTTCATCAAGGAGACCCAGCGCCGCCACAACCCGTCCTTCCAGCCCGGCCGCACCGCAAAAGCCGACCTCATCCTCCCCGGCGGGTACCGCATGCCCAAGGACGCCGTCATCATCCCCGCGCTCCACCACATTCACAACAACCCGGATTTTTGGGATAACCCGGCCAAATTCGACCCCGAGCGATGGGGTACTGAAGAGGTCAGAAATCGCCACAAGTCGAGTTATATTCCGTTTGCTGCTGGCCCTAGGATGTGCATTGGGTTCAACTTTGCGCTACAGGAGGTTAAGATTTTCTTGCCTAAGCTGCTTTGGAGGTATAAATTTACGAAGGATGGAGAGGATTCAGTGGATTACGACCCTATGTTCCAGTTGATTAGGCCATTGAACTTTTATGTAAAGGCGACTAGGAGATCAAAGTGGCCGCCGAAGACTGAGGCTGAGGTGTAGGATGTTTGTCTGGGCGTGTAATATTCTGCGTAGGATTTGGTGGATCTTCTATCGTTCTCCTCTTATTTTCATGTTTTGTCTGGTTTAGAAAGCCTTTGAGGATAGATGGAAGCAGTAGACTGCCCCTTAGAACTTAGACTAGTTAATACCCCAAGGATTTTTTTCAACATACTAAAAATCTTTCCCTGGAGATTTCGTATATCCGTACAATCTTGTTGGTAACGTTTTATGGTGTCTCGGCGTAACTTAGCAGATCTCAAGCTATTATGAGTACGGATTACTAAATATCATGTATGTGACTCGATTTGTATGTTTGAATTAGTATACCCCGAAAGTCACCGGCTAATTTCTTTTCTTATATATTTCATAAAAAATAGAGCATTAGCTTCGAGACTCATTCCGAATGCGGTCATCAAGAGAACGATAGGCCCCAAGAAGAGTTGGGTGAAAATACTACTACCACTGCAAACCCATCACGAACATATCCAGCTGCACGATCAAATGGTCACAATCTTGTCATTTATTCAGTATACAGAAGAGGCATTTATGCATACGAACACATGCATAGTAGACTAGTTTATTATATCATGGAAGTCCGATCTCCAGGTCACAAGCTAGTGGTGACTTTCTACGAACGACTACACTCGAGTGCAAATCGTTGACCAGACCACACAAATTGTACAAATCTATCCTCACTCCCAAGTTTCCGAGAAGACACGCACTCAGTGTGCAAACCGGAAATCAAGTCTCTTATTTCCCTTATCCGTCGTAGTTTCCAAATACTGCTCCTTCTCTTCTTTAGTCATCGCATTCCACACCTCATCCCTCTTCTTATTAACACCCATATAATACACCTTAGCCCCTATAAACAACGCGAAATTCACCACGCAAATAGCAATCAACACGGTATTACCGCGTCGATACAACGGCTTATCATCGTCGCGGTAAATGTTCTGGCTGACGATGTTGCCCGCCTGCACCGTCATATTGTACAAGGCGCTTGCGACGGTGCGCGTGCGGACAGTCCCAGCATTGCGCGATGTGATGGCGACGAGAATGGCGTGCACGTACGGGTGTCCAACGAGGAGGGTGGAGATGCTGAAGCGCGCCCAGGGGGAAGCGTGAGCTGGGATGACCTTCAGCGCGACAACGAGGGGAAGAGCCCAGATTTGCGACATGAGGCCGATTAGGAAGCGTTGGTTCAATTTTTCGGAGAGCCAGGTCCAGAAGAGGAGTTGGAAGATGAAGAGCACGTAAGCAGGGATCTGGATGGGTGTTTGGTTAGCGTGGGATGAACGGAGAGGAATGATGGGTACGAGGGGAGTGCATGCTTACGGTGAGAAGATTTGTCTGGAAAGTGTCGAAGCCGATTGAGCGCAATTGCAATGTGAGGTACGAAGTCATGGGCGTCGTTGGAATAAGCCATGTTAGACCGATGATGTAGATAGGCCACATGTGGTAGTCTTTGAGACACTGCCAGAACATGGTGATGGAGAGAGCTTGTCTGTTATGCATGTCGCCCTTGGAAGGGTCATCGCGAAGGATGCGATTTACCATGATCTTCTCCTCACGTTCGTTGAACCAGCCATCCTTTCCTCGGAATTTACTTGCTGTTTGGGTGGGCGAAGGCGGGAGATAAAACCACGAGACTATGCCGATAAGACCTGTGAGCATACCCTCGAGAGCGAAGAGCCATCGCCATCCTTCCATGCCATTGTGTCCCCGGAGCCGAAGTATCCCGTATGCAAAAAAAGCGGAGATAATCTGCGTGGATTGGTATGAGACCCAGAACCAACTCAATCTTGCGGGGAGCTCCCATCCGGTGTACCAGTATGAGAGGTACAAGATGTTATCGGGAATGAATCCGCCTTCGATCAGGCCTAAGAGCGCACGGCAAGCGAAATAGGATTTTCGGCCGGTGAGAAAAGCTTGCATAGAAGCGACAAGACTCCAGGACACCATCTGGATCGGAATCCAATTGTCCGGCCCAATCTTCTTGCTGATAAGCTGAGATGGAAGCTCTGCAAATAGGAAACAAAGATAGAAAATAGTCTGTCCGTAGTTGTAGTCGTTGGTGTTCAATCTTAGGTCTTTGAGGAAGTTATCACTCAGAGCCTGCGAAATGTTCCCACGATCGAGCTGCAACGCAAAGAACATCAAGCAGACCCATGTACAGATTCTCTTATCAATCTGGATGCTATTAGTACATTCTCAAATCCTTTCAATTGGGAGTTTCTCACCTTCCTCACCACCTTCCGCTCCTCTTCCGGCTCCCAATCGAAGTCAGGATCGTATCGGTGTTTGCCTTCGTATGTGTCTATAGGCTTATACAAGCCCGCCTGGAGCCCTTCGGTTGCAAATGTAGCCCCATCTCTTCTCTGCCCAGGAATATTAAGCTCCGACGCATTGGTGCTAACACTGGTGCCATAATGAGTCTCGTCTTTGGCGATTGGCGAAGCAGCCGTCGGTGAAGATTTTGGCATGCTGGGCGAGGAGCTTGGCTGGAAGAAATAAGACTCTCAAGACCTTATATAGGTAAATATTCCAACACCCATGACGTACCTGGCTTTTATAGAAGTGCATGCTTTTCATGCACGTGGATCCCACATACACCAAACATCAACCATTCCCCGAGCCCGAATGCTACACTAGAGTGAAAAATTATCACATCTCTGCTGATAAGGGGAGATAGTCAGGAGTTACAGTCCATCGGTGGATCTCGTGGGGTGTGCATCAAAGGTAGAGTTTATGCCGTTCTAGGCTTGGGCACAACCATCCAAGTAATGCCAAAAGCGCCCGCGAATGCTTGCCCTCGTATATAAGCACGCAAGCCGTTGTGTGGATGATGTTTTGCTCTTATGCTGAGAGTCGATGTTCATTCGTTGTCAAGGGATTGCGTGATTGGCCGGGTTGCTCACGACATATATGTGCAACACCATGCGCCGATTGAAGACGGCAGTCGTGGCATAATAAAATCTGATAAATCAACCGCAGTACAGTACAATCACCCATTATCGGAGGTCGGTGTTACTTCGCCACTTCTCCATGAATAGCGGAGAAACACGCATGTAATCGTCCCGTTTGGGCGGATGTTGGCGCAGATTCCATTATCTCGCTATGAGCCCGGCTCTAGCGTATGGTACAATCTCGTGCATTCTGATGCAATTTCACGCGCATTTGATTTGAAAGATTGTGAGTTTCGACAAGAGATAGGAAAGCTTAGATTTTAATAGGGCTCTCTGAACGGTCGTATATCATTGACATTGGAGTGAAGGGTTGTAACTTGTTGTAAGTGGCGGCTAAGCGACCCTCCGTCACGCAATCGACGTTTGAAAGAGGGGTAGATAGACGCCTTGGTTAATCATGGAACCGCTATATCCGATGATTGCGCGATGGTGAAATCGGAAAAGTAGATGCTTGGGAATATAAAGCCTGATGTGCTCAATCGTAGTCGTAGACTGAAAACACCGGTTTACTCATCTTCCCTTCACCTTCATTTCCACCATGGCCCCAGCTCTTATCGAACAACCCATTCTGGAGGATACCAACTTCTCCAAGTCTGGTCAAGGCGAATACAAGGTAAGCATCTTTTTTTAATTTTATAGACCCGCACTAATCAGACAAGTCACCGTTTGGCGGTCCGAAAAACTTCTCGGTAGATGCTGAGCTCAAAGGAACTGGCAAGCAACCACCTGCCAAATATCCAAACTACCTTCCAACCTGGCCGGAGACAAAGTAGGTGGCTATCATTATCGATCTTGGATTGTCAGTCTAACCATTCCATAAAGGTACCCACCCCTACAACCGTTTGAGCACACCGAACATGGAAAGGACGCAGACCCGAGCTTCCCGAATCTCCTGAAGGATGCCAAAGTTGTAGAACTTACTGGGAACATTGGTGCCGAGGTGTCTGGTGTCCAGTTGAGCAAGCTTAATGACGCTGGAAAAGACGAACTGGCGCTTTTCGTTGCCCAGCGCAAAGTGGTCGGTGAGTGGAAAGATTGTGGTTCGTAACTTCTAGAGTGTACTGACGAGAAACAGCATTCCGCGAGCAGGACTTTGCAGATCTCCCAATCCAGGAAGCGCTGGAATTTGGAGGCTACTTTGGACGTCACCACATCCATCCAACATCTGGTGGTCCAGCCGGTCATCCCGAGGTACATCTTGTCCACCGTGGAGCGGAAGACACCACTGTCCGGGATTACTTTGAGGAGCGTACGAACTCCGTAACATGGCATTCGGACGTGACTTATGAGAAGCAGCCTCCTGGCACGACATTCTTGTATTTGCTAGATGGGCCAACTGCAGGCGGTGACACCTTGTTTGTAAACCAGGCAGCCGCATACAGGAGACTATCCCCCGAGTTCCAGAGGAGGCTACACGGACTAAAGGCTGTCCATTCTGGTAAGTAACAAAAACGTTGAAAGTTCAACCTACCGGTCCCTAACAACCATCAGGCATCGAACAGGCCGAGAACAGCAGGGGCAGGGGCGGCATCGTCCGCCGTGAACCAGTGACTTCAGTTCATCCTCTTGTCCGAACCCATCCAGTGACTGGAGAGAAAGCGCTGTTCGTCAACCCACAGTTCACTCGTCGTATCGTGGGTTACAAGAAGGAGGAGTCTGATTTCTTGCTTAAGTTCCTCTATGATCATATCGCCCATGGTCAGGACTTCCAAGCTCGTCTCAAATGGGCACCAGGAACTGTGGTCGTTTGGGACAACCGCGTAACTGCGCATTCGGCTCTTCTGGACTGGGAAGATGGACAAAGGAGGCACTTGGCAAGGATTACACCGCAGGCTGAAGCGCCGTATGAAACTCCATTCGAATAGTGGCCATCATAATTGAACGGGACGGACCTGGCGATATTCGTGATCTATTGTTTGAATGATGTACATAGCACTTGAGACGAGTGGGTAGGGATGGTGTTTTACGACCAACAATCGTTAGCGTTTTGTAGCATAAATCAATAAACTGCATTGAAACATGAATAAATAATACTCGCTCGTCAACTATCTTGAATCGTATAGCTACGTGTGTGCACCACGATGGAAATGCGGGTGTTGAAACAAGCGGGAATGTGGAAGTTCAGGAATCATCCCCCACGCTTCTGACTAATCTCCGCACTAACAACAAAAAAATCCATCCATCAACCCCTAAGCGAACTTCCGACCCAACGACAAAGGACAGCAAAAAAGGTGGTGGACTTGCTGGGAATCGAACCCAGGACCACTCCCATGCTAAGGGAGTATTATACCACTAAACCACAAGCCCGAACTGATTTCATGTCTTTTTTGCAAGTTTTTCTAGTAAATATACTGTTTAAAAATATTGTTTCAATGATCATAGAGCAAGAGTAGCCCTTCGACAAAAAAAGGAGAGGGATGATTGCAAAAAGAGCTTCCGTTAGAGCTAGCTCTAGAGAGGCTTAGAGTGTTTTGGTTCAGGGGTAGATGGATACGCTAAACAACCCGAGGATGATCCTCGGGATTCTTGCCTTCAACTTCAAAATACAACCCATTAATTAGGTCTCATAAGTATCAACGTAGCCTTAGGCTCAATGCATACAATTCAAAACCTTCGTAAACAATGCTGCTCTGCGCTTGTATCGAACATGGTTGAGATTGATTGTAAATGCAGCAGAGATTCGAACGATCCTGGGAAATTCATCCTCCTTTATGTCCATGTTTGTTAAGAAGAAGTCAAGTAGGTTTTTAGAGATAATCCCTTACTTATTAGTACCATTTCCTCCATCCCTGGAGGATTCGATCAGGGGGGGCTTTTTTATATTGGGGACAGGCCAGGTGGAGTGCAGAGAGATATTTTAGAAGTGGAGGTCAAAATGCCAGCAGATCTATTAGAGAAACTGCTCAAATACAGGCCAGAAGAACGCTCAAGCGCTGCAACAGCCCTAAATCTTGCGTGACTTAGCGCTAAGTCTTTCAAAAGGTCAGGTCATGTATTGTCTAATCTTTCATTCTTGATCCATGAGATATCCATTAGCTTAACCGCGCACACCCGATACCACTAAAGTTGCCCCTACCTATGTACATGCTCCCAGAAATCTTCAAACTTAAAAAAGAACCCTCTTCAACGATCCGCCGTTTTACATCCGGCAATGAAACTCTCCAGAGGATTCACAACGCCATCGAAATCTTTCAAAAAAATCTGGATCCCGCAAAACAGCCGGTTTATTGAACTCCCTACATAAACATCGCTTGATAGAATCCGCAAAATCATCCGACTGTATTTCAGCGATTTTCTTTTGCCAGTCAGATGCTGCGCACAACGGTGTGTATTCGTTGGCTTGTCCATTCGAACTATTAAATACTTCACCCAGTATGGAGTCTCTAAAACTGTTCGACCCGTCAACTCGAGAAGTATGATGCCTAGACTACGGAGTATTGCTTCGGTATGTCGTTCTTTTTTATCGGGACTTATTGAAATTCATTGGAATTTCATTATTCACTCTCGCTAGGCGTAAACTAAAATGTCTAAGGTAACGTCCCCTTAGGCGTGCTAGAACACACACCATGCTAGGATAGGTTTATACTTCAGACCCCTCTCTTATAGGATAGTAGAAGTTGCACTTAAGAAAAATAAGATAACATTACCTAGTATACTATAGTACCTCTAGACAGTATAGTTTTATTGTTATTTAGATACTTGTAGTATTTTAAAACATATAATATATATTTCTAAAAATACATTATAATGAATACTAGCTTCCTTACGTAGGGTATTAAAAATCCACTATGTTTTAAGTATAACTTCCGCTGTCTTCTAAGAGACCCCTCTTTTAGGGGTATTAGGTTGGGGATAGGATGGGCGCTTTTTTTACAGGGGATTTTTTTTTGGGAGGGGGAAATGATGACGCTCTCTTTAACGTCATTACATCCTAACAACCACTCCTCGCAAAGGGCAGGGCAGTCAAAGAGGGAGTCAGAGGCAGGTTTGCGCTGATAGTCGGGTACTCTTCCAAGCGCGGGTGCCTAAAGATGTTCTCATAGGTATAAAGGGGAGGGGCGCTGCTGGTGAGTACACCTTCCCTTCCACCACTTACCACTTCCACATCACTCTATGGCAGTGCCGGAATCTTCGTATTTTATCGTCACCTCTTCTTCCTGCCCTCCGCTTCTCACCACACAACACTTTCTGTACACTCGCAACCGCATTGCCAGATGTCTACCGACTGGATCGACTGCCGCCCAGAGAGGGACCACGAAGCCTGGACTATGCCGCTCAGCGATGAGCGGAGACAACTCCTCGAAGACATTGCCGGACAACTTGACCGCAGACTACGGCCAGAGTTTTGGGCGTTTCTCCAGGTTGGCGACCTGGGCAAGATTCGCAAAATCGCCGACCCTGATCTTACAATTATCTGGGATCAACTCAGATCATTCAACGGCCTCTTCGGGGCCCAGCTTCGGGATTCCCTTCTCCTCTGGATGCAGCGACGGACAGAAGTAGGCACGTGGACCAACACCAACACCAACTCAGATCGCAAGCGCACGCACTCGAAAGCGTTTTCCGACGACGAATCACCCACCCCTCGACCGTCCAGCTTACAAAGCCCAGCCTCCGAGACAAGAACCAGGTCGGGAGTACCGATGGGTACCCCGGAGGGCAGCGTTCGGCATGACGATAAGATCGCCGATTTGAGCAAGCAGAGGGATGGGAATCTTTGCGTTATCACGAAGATGAGTGCCATCGATGCATGCCATATTTACCCATGGTGTGTTATACCCCGGGTACAGAGTTGTTTGTTATCGAGAAACCACGTGGAGTGGCGTTTTTAGACACTGATAATGTAACATAACATCCCTGCTTGTATTTGACTAACTTTGTTCC
The DNA here is from genome assembly GCA_003073855.1 of Periconia macrospinosa. NCBI lineage: Eukaryota > Fungi > Ascomycota > Dothideomycetes > Pleosporales > Periconiaceae > Periconia > Periconia macrospinosa. The sequence goes on from KZ805311.1 coordinate 81,851, forward strand.
TGCGAAATAGGTGTGCTTTCGGGGGCAAGTCGGAGCGTGTGGCCAATTTTTGGACGACCCTGAGATACTTTTGGCCAGATGAAAAGGTTGAAGCCTGGCGCCGCAAGATCTTCCCCGACGACAGCACACGATCCGGACGAGGGAAAGAGACAGTCGAGAACATGGTCACCTTTACGGCGACCGTCCATCGATTCCACAGTCAAGGTGCCTTCGCGTTGCGACCTGTACGGAAAGCAGCCGACAATACCCAGCTGGAACTCGAGTTCCACTGGCTAAAGAGACAAGTCCGCGAAAAAACCGACACTGTAGATATCATGGAGCCACCCATGTCCTCCCGCGATCTCAAATTGTCCGAAATTGGTGAATTCCTCTGTCGATGGGACGGTGACCAGAGCCCTCCAACTCAACTTTTCAGCGGCTACAGGTTCACCATGGTGACGGACGACTGCGAAAAGAAACCCCTTCCTGACACCGACCTGCTAGAGTTGCAGTGGCACTTACAACGTATCTTTGCGATGTCAGGTGCGGCGGGATGGAAGGAGGAGGAGGAGGACGACGACAATTTGGATCATCGGTGGAGTTCTAGTTGGTCGGACGGGTCGGACGACCATGGTGAAGGTTGGTACTCATAGTACCGCCAATCCAGCCCCCACACCTTTAGATCATCCATTTCGCCAGGAGCCAGGCATCCGGGTACGTTTTTCTGGGTACACAGTAGTGTCAAGACACGACGTGGCGTGGCGTTTTTGAGACCTTGATTGCCCATTGAATCACCCCTGCTTGAGTTGCGCTAACTTTGTACCGGCGAATTGTAGGTCATCAACTTCCGCTGTTACCGTACCCAATATTTTCCCATTGGCCACCTGGCAGTTTCGTCGCCAGGATTGGTGTGAAGGTGCTTTAGGAGTTCCCCGCAATTCGATATCGAGCTCATGGGATTCAGCTCGCTCGAACCATCCTGAGCTTTGGGATGTCCGGATGGATTCGGTTTGGCTGGGGCGTATCGATTCTGAAAAGTCATAGTATGAATGGCATAACCTCGACCACAACGTACTTCTCCTACAGATCCCTTGCCGTCACCATCAACGAACCCCCTATTCAAGATTTAATCATCATAGGCGTTCGTTGATTAGAGCTAGTCCTTAGGGGACTTGGGTGCGCTGAATTCTTCACTAAATCACATGCGGAGATTAACAACGCGATTTTGGGAATATCAAATTTATTAATAAGAATACGCCGAAAGAGTAAAGCTTCCAGCCTGTCCCGCACTTTTATCCTCTCTAATAAAATGCGTGACGATCCTTACCTCTAGTTCACGCGGTGTGTTCTGGGGTAACAATGAACGTTAGACAAGCTAACATTCATCATAATCCGGGGTTCGGAGAAGCGCCAATGACAATCCCCACTTGCTCTTGCCTTCTTTATTCGTAGCCTTCGGATCCCTGAGAATGAGTTCACCTTCATGCTCGCACATTTTCGCCGCAGCCTTGAGCTTGTTAATGCAATCCAGCACATATTTCCCATTGATCTTCGGGAACATCATTTCATTCACTAACTCCCCAAGGATTTTTTGAAGTTCAACAGTGTACCCAGACACATCGCTCGATTCATACTCCCCACATAACAACTTCAACAAGTCTTCATCCAAGTTCGCAAAGTCCTCGTCTTCCTGATTTTTCTTTGGGCGCTTGTCGGCTACAAGGCACAACTGTCACAGAGCTTTCCCCAACTTTGTAAAATCTGATCGTAGTTCGGTCATGGAGGTTGTATGAAAGGACTCACGGAATCCGTTTAAGACAACGCGGGGGAAGCGTGAATCGGATACACCGGAGGAAGAGAAGATAATGTTTCCGGGCTGAACGTTTTTATGAGCGATGGCCTTTGAGTCCGTGTTTCCACCAGCAGTGTGGCACACTTGAAGAGCTTCGACTATAGAGGTCAGCACGTACCAAATAAAGGGCTCTGGGATACGTTTGAAGGAATCTTCATGACGTCGCTTAATGCCTTCCAGATCGCCCAGATCGCAATACTCGAAAAAGAGTAGGTCGTATGTCGATTCATCGTACTCCAGGGGAAAGCATTCCTCTTCCTCATCACTGCTCGCGGTCTGATCACCAACCTTGATCTGATCAGTACCCCTGGTTTGATCACTATCCTCGGTCTGATCGTTATACTCGGTCTCAGTACCCTCAGTATCACTATCGTTAGTATCAATGTCCTCGGTCTCACCGCCCTCGGTCTGATTACTGCCCTCGGCTTGATCGTGACGATCGTGACCCGACTGGCAGATTAGAAAAGCATCAATAAGAGGGGTCAGGGCCTGCCAAAGGCTACCCTAGATTGCAGTAATTAATACAGGTGAGGTTGGATACCGGTCCGTCGTCCTCTGCTTTAGAGTTTCGCTCTTTACGAGCAGTAATTTTATATTGCCGCTCTTCCTGAGCACTGCCCTTTGAGTGCTGCATTTTCTGAGCACTAACCTGTGAGGGTTGCTTTTCCTCAGAACTGCCCTTGGTCTGGCTGTCATCTTCTTCAGTCAGCTCTTGTTCTTGCTCTGCTAAGTCCGATTTCCCTGTATGTTCACGGATTTGAATGATACCAGGGAGCTCAGTTAGCTGCTGCAAAATCTTGAGCTCGTTTCTCTGTTTGGATACCTTCTTGCAGATGAGTTCCTTCTTGGTTTTGACATTCTTCACAAGACAGACACCTGTACGGTTGCTGTCTGCGTCCTCGATCTCTTTCAGTACAGCATACTTGCGGGAGAGAGTGTCGGCCGTTTTCTTCGGTTCGAGAGCTAAATGTTTTGATGGCTGTGTTAATCTCTTAGGCAGTGCATGGTAGTGACAGTTTGATCTGAAAATTGAGAGTGTAATGCATGAACTGTTGAACATCGCCCTCTGTTATCCTATATTCCTCTGAATATTTCCCAAACAATGTTTCACATACTGAAGAAGACCATACCAAAGCCGACAAGTTTGCATGATGTCTTGAAATAAAGAATGAATAGCGAAAGGAGTGGTGTTTGGATCCAACCACCTGCCAACGTTGGTTATCTTGAAGCTAGAGGCTTTTGGGACGGCCAAGCGAGAAGTCACACGCCAAGAGCGTTTGAATGCAGAGGCAAGTTCTGCCATCTCATAATCAAGTTTCTTCTTGATTTGCCTTGGTATCCTATCAGCTTGAGTCCTATTCTCAGTATTTGAGATAAAGTTTAAAGTTGCTTTTTTTCGATCGCTGGATAAGAGCACAAGCTGACGAACAATATGGCGACGCGTCATTTTGCAAACGCGTCCAGGGGTCGATCATAAACATGCAAATTGCACAGTGCATAGCAGATTCGATGGACTAGTTCTAGATCTTCAGGAGAGCGACAAGGTAGATACCGAAGAGAAATGAGCTTGTGACGTAATCCCCAAAGCCACGCCGCCAAGCTGGAAGCTCCAGTGCCGTAATATCCGCCCGAGCCTTAGTTGTTTGATACCTCAGATACTGGACTTTGGGAACCACTATGGGTTGAAGCATCCATCATGAGCCTCATGCGATGATGGCGCCCCTCCATGGAAAGTTTTCGTTATCGTCCATCCGCGGCAGGCGGTTGTACGCCTTCCTTATAGTGCTTTCAGGTCTTGCGCTCTTCGCCATCATCCTTCCTCTGTCATTACTCCTTCCGTCAAACGTGCGTGAAAACCTGACACCGACAACTAAATGGATACCAACCGCCGGCGGACGCAACAAGCCCGCAGCTAACTTTTCTCCGCCGCAGAAGGACAATGGAGACCCCGACCGTGTCGAGCTCGACTATCTATCATTCCGACCCATCAAAGAGGGCAATGTAAAGCTATATTGGAACATTCCCTACGCCGCATCCACAGGCGGAAACAATCGTTTCAGAGGACCCCAACCGCCGCCCCTATACAATCAAAATGGCACCATGGAATTTAGTGGACAGTTCGGCATGTGTCCTAACATCCAAAAAATTGATCAGAAGCTACGCAACAAGAACGACGTCGCTGGCGAGGACATTGCGGGTATCTATACTTCACGCACTGAGGACTGTCTTTCGCTGCATGTCTTTACACCCGTCGACGCGCAGCCCGGCGATGATCTCCCAGTCCTAGTTAATATTCCTGGGGGTGGGTTCCATCTCCCGGGGCGCGGCAATGGCAAGGACTTTGTGGAGAAGAGTCGTAAAGAGAAGGACGGAAAGGTCGATTTCAAGGGTATCATTGTTGTCATGATGTACTACCGCAACGGCATATATGGCTTCCTTTCAGGCGACGAGATTGCTAAAGACGGCGACTTCAACATGGGCTTACGCGACCAGCGGGCGTCGCTCGAATGGGTGCAGAAGTACATACGCTACTTTGGTGGCAACGCAGACCATGTCGTTCTTATGGGTACGTCGGCTGGTGGCACATCGGTTGTGTCCCAGCTTACCGCAAAACATGGGGATCACACTTACCCTGTTCCTGGCTCAGGTCAGAAGCCGCTCTTCCATGGCGCCATCATGCAGTCTCCTGCCGGGATGACATATTTTAACCCTGAGCAAGCAAACGATTTCTATCAACGGGTTGCCCGTGGCGTTGGTTGTGGGAATGATACCTCTGTTGCATGTGTCCGCAACGCCTCGATAGGCGATCTGTACTATCAGAATTACCCAATGTCCTTCCCTCGGCGCAACACTCCACCCCGTTGGATGTGGGCGCCCACCGCTGAAAAGGGACCCAATGCGCTGTGGACAGAGCCTGGTGTGACTGCCGTCCTCAATGGCCATTTCGCTAGGGTCCCTACTCTTATTGGTTACACATCGAATGAGGGCACCGATCAAGTCTTCAAAACCATCGACAACGAAGGAGAGTTCAAATCGTACATCAAAGACCACTACCCGCTACTTACCGATGACGATCTGGACCTGCTTGTAAAGAACTACCCCAACGATCGTCACTGGCCGGACTCGGGCTCGTGGTGGGATGCTGTCTCCAAAGCACAGGGCGAACTGCGCTACATCTGTCCAACCTACCTCACCGCACAGGGATTTGCGCACCATAATGCCAATTCAACCTCATCAGGGGGAAGGGTGCCTACATACACATACCAGTGGGATGTGCATTGGGGCCCGGACAACACGAATGGCTACGGAACCAAACATGCGGCAACGGTTGGGCAGGTCCTCGCGAGGAGAGATAACGAACTCAGCGACTATTTCATTAGTTTTATCAAGCATCTCAACCCGAATACGGAACGTCGCAAAGGGACGGCGGAGTGGGAAGATCTGGATGAGAGGGGCAGGAGAATGTTGTTTACCAATCGGGAGGATGAAGCCAGATCATTCAAGATCCGTATGGAAGACCGTGATGAGAAGAGGGAGAGCAGATGTCGCGTCTATCGAGGAATGATGAGTAGAACGCAGCAGTAAAAAAAGTTATAGATGGCTAAGGATCTGTTTTTGTGAGTTGATGATATCCGAAACAGCGGGACTGATCACATTCTGCGATTCCATTATAATTTGATTCCCAGGTTATGTACAAGGGCAGATATGGAGCAGCCGGTTATCCATTGGCGTTGGTTATTTAATAGAATATGTTTGTCTCTTCAGTATGCATTTTCATAGTGTAACTCACCTATATACTAATCAACTGGAGTTGTAAAGTTATTGATGCATTGGCTGTTCCAGTCACGCCTCCAGTGCTCATTGCTGCCTCTAGTGAAGAGACCCTTCCTGACCGGAAAATAGTATCGGCGGCCCGGCGCGCGTAGGAAAATCGCTTAAGCGTCCCTCTGCAACCTTCCATCCTCACTTCGCCATCATGACATTGCTGCACATGCATCCGCCTCTTCTCAGGCGGTATGAAGAGAGAGGCTAGGTTGTTTCTTATACGCCATGGCGAAACTGTAGACAATGTTGCCCAGGTTTAGTAAGTGGTCCACATTCCAAATATGCATCTTTTTCCTAATCGAAGCAGTGCCGGCAGCAGAGACTCTGCACTCACTAACCATGGCCATCAACAGGCTACTCGCTTGGGTCAGCATTTCAAGACCCTGGGTCTATCATTTACGCATATATACTCTTCTCATCTTCAACGAGCTGCGAAGACCGCAGGCCTGATTCGACAGGCGCAAACTGTACCGACGACCGCACATGGGCCAGCGATATCGAACCCCGAGGTCATACAACTGCCTGTTTTGATGGAAAAAGATTTCGGTGTTTATGAGGGTAAGAAGTTCCATGAACGTTGGAACGAACGAAAGTCGTTGGAGAACAATGAGGACTCCAAAGGTGTAGAATCTCGTGAGTCCATGTCCGATCGCGCCGATATAGTTCTCGACGAACATCTTCTCCCGTTATTTCATGGCGCAACGAAGTCAAATCTCTGTATCGCGATCGTTTCGCACGGAATGTTTCTTTCGGCGTTGTGGAAACAATTTCTGTTGAGATTGCCGCCAAGCAGCATCACTCTTGTCCCTGAGCTTGCCGCCACCCCTCGCAACTCTTTAGATGTAGTTGGTTGGTCGAACACGGGTTTTCTGGAGTTGCATATGACCCAGGAGCTATCGGAACCCCAGCCAAACACAGAGAATACATTAGACAGCACTCTCGGTTCGCCACCGGTAGACGACACTGACAATGCTTTGTCAAAGGTTGAGACCGACCCTGGGACAAAGCTACCCTCCAATTCTACTGCTTACATCGTCGATGCTGACGCTACAAATGTTTCCGTGGCATCAACTGTAGCTGCTAATCAATCCAATTGTATGAGATTTGACCAAACCTGGACAACAGTCATTCGAGCAATAAACGCAAAGGATCATTTGAGAGGTCTTAAGCGCACCGGTGGTGGGGTTGGAAGCTCCCGCCACGATAGTTCACAACAAAGCATTCACAGCTTTTTCAAGCGCCAGAAGCTCGAGTGAAGAAATACACTAATCTCTACTCACGCGCCGCCGGCCTCTACTTGTAGGAAAGTAGATCAGAAGGTATGTTTTTTGTTTTTACTTTTACTCCCAACACTGCAATGATGAAAAAACAATATTCACAGACCTGTTCTGAACTACTATGTGGACTCTTATTGTTCCAACTGCTGTCTGATCTTGCTTCTCTTTTTACGCTCTCTTCCCGCCAGCCTTTTCTGAGAATCTAGCTAATTATTAGCATAGGCTCCGTGCTCACAATAACTACCAATTCCAATAAATGGATAAACCTTCGCGGTATGCAGTAGTGCACGTAGAAAAGATAATATACTACTCTTTATGCTTTCCCAATGTCCAACTCTGCTCCCAATGCAATGCTTGTGTCTGGTATCAATGGTGATGCTTTACTGTTATGAAATGTCATTTACCTAAACCTGGTATATGACTTTATAGTACTTAGTAGGTAGGCGTATAGATGCTAACTATTCGTGGTAGACAATAATAGATATGTATATAAGAATACAACTTTTTTTATGTAGTCTTGACGTCTGACGGAAAGAAGCATAAACAGTCGGCGTGTTTGTGTGAAACCTATCAGACAACTCTACAAAGACGGAAGAGGGGACGGGATAGAAGATATGTGGTGTCTAAGTAGATGGCATATACTAGTAGTAAATCTTTCATCTTTCATTACATTTTCAAGCGTATCGTACATCTCGAGTCCCGATCCGTGATATTCTACGGAGGAATCCAAACTATCCTTCACAAAAAAATCCTATTGGGTATCACTTCCTCTACAATACACTCCAGACTCCAAAGACCCTACTTATCCTCCCCCAATCCACACAACCACAAATCCACCTCCCTCCACCGCCCAGTCCTCCACCGCTCAGCACGTCTCGTTTTCGCCCGACACTCCCTCATATGCTCCCCAAACGACACCTTGTCATAAACCACATCCTCCCCCACGGACCCCACACAATTAGAGCAAAACACCCCCTCCTCCCATTCCTGCCCCTTCGGATCCATCCATGGCGCAAGCACGCTCGTCATATGGTATTGGACCTGCCAGGGCATCGGATCCTCCTTGACGAGAACCGGCTCGTCGTCATCATCTCCCCGGTCATCCCAGAGCTTGCGATACTTGTCACCCAGGTTCATCTCGCACAGGCCGCCGTAGGTCTTCGCGTCCTCGTTCCAGAACTTCCCGGGGCGGACATACATCGTCGCGCGGTCCTGCCACGTGAACTTCGCAGTGCCGTCGGTAAAGGTACCCGGGAGCGAGCGCAGTGTTGGTAGAGCCGCGATCTCGACGGGCGTCATGGCGAAGCGGGTCTCGAGCTGCGTCTTTGTCTTGGGCGCGTCGTAGTACCGCCTCCACGCGGCGTGCAGGCAGTAGAAGCACGCGCGCTGGCAGGTTGGGAGGTAGATGAGGCCGCCGAGGTCGCCGCAGCCGTCGCAGGTGCGTTGGGTGAGTTTCTGGCGGAGCTGGGTTAGTGTGATGGGCGTGGAGATTTGGAGGGCGAGGATCCCCTTGATGGTGTTGGGTGCTGTGTGGAGGATGGCGCGGAGAGACGGAATCGAAGTGATGAGGAGGCTCGAGAGGCGGTTGCAGCGTCGGAAGCGCATTAGGGAGGTGATGGGGAGGTGGGAGAAGATGGTGTAGAGGAGTTCGTTGGGGAGGGCGGAGAGGGCGCCTAGGTCTTGGGTTGGGGGAGAGGTAGATGAGAAGAGGGGCATTGTGTTGTCGAGGATTCGATCGAGGTAGAACCATTTGTTGCGAAATACATCGTGGGTGTAGGTGAGGCTATCGGTGTTGCTGGAGGTGGATTGTGCTACTTCTTCGACGATTTGGTTGAGCTCTGCTTTGGACATTTTCTTGAGGTTCTCGACGTTGATATCGGATGGAAGGCTCATGGTGGAATGCTGCGGAATTGTTCGGTTCTCTTGATATTGAATTAAGTGTGATGTTGTAAAGCGTCAGCAGGGAAAGGAGGAGCTGAAGCACTTGGGAGGAGGATATAGTAATGGGATGAGGCTGACGTTGAACAGGAGAGAGAGTTGAAAAACCTTTATATACCGTCTTGAAAGCGCGAGGCTGAAATATTGAGCTTATTTCCTATTGTGTGGTTGTGCTGCTTATTGTCGGGCGCAATTCCTATTGTCACGCGCAGCTTTCTGATTGATGGTGACAAAAAAAATCAAAATTTGTCAACCAGCAAACTAAATAAAAACCAATAGATGGTGAGAAAAATCCAATCTCGCGCGTGTATATCTCATGGGGCCATTGCCTAAAATCGAGAGTCGTGATGTCGGATCGGTAGGTATACTAATATATAGTTTTTAAATTCATGGTGGTTGGCTGGAATTACACAATAGTGGGGGGTTTGTGAATTGGTTACATCACGTAGGTACTTGGTGTTCGGGCGCGTTCGCTCATAACAATCATACACACAACGAAGTGATTCATTGACACGTTCTGTGATAAACCAATGGACTTTTACATGGTTAGGGGATGTCACGTCGGGATACACCTATTCGGGACTCTCGTGCACCATAGAAAAAACCCTAAGATGATTCAATCACTTTTAGGTACACTAGAAGTCCACAATCGGCACATCCCGAGGTGTCACCACCCTGAAGTTAAGTGAATGGCTCCATCACTGTTTACCAACTATTTTTCATTCGTTCAGTCGTTTTTAACTACTGCAAGGGACAGCACAGAGCCACGTGCTCAATCACACGGCCCTGGACATCATGTGGAAAGAAAACTCGCACGTGAATCATAACATACATAACCTTTCCCACCCACCACCCTGAAAATGCTTAAACAAACGCCGACTCTGTGAAATCCGAGATATGAATCGCCCAACCATTCATAAACATTATCATGGTGCCATAGAGATACAAATGCCGCAAAAAAGCCCCATAGGATAAAAAAAAGGAAGAGATAAAGAAAGGACCATAGGATACCACACATGTGCTCTATCTCTCACGAACCCACCACCAACAACGGAACGAGAAAAGTAACCCACCACACCTTCTCTTTCCCCTTTGACGCACCCCACGACGATCCACTCCCGCTCGTTACGCCAGGCGCTGATGCAATTCCGCTAGTTTGCAGGGCCATATTAGATGAGGAAGCCGGCGATGAAGTAGCCAGTGTGGTTTGCGACCTCGTAACAGCAGGCGTGTTGTTTGTAATTTGAGAAGATATCTCGTTGGGAGAAGTGGATGTTGCGGTTCCAGTGCTGGTGCTTGGAAGGGCCGAAGAAGAAGAAGAGATGATATCGCTTGATGAAGGTATCCCCGAGGATAAAAGCGCAGTACTTATTTGCGCTGGAATGAACGTAAAAACCGATGATGCAGATAACAAGAGCGATGATTCCGGCTCCAGCGAGCTCGATGAAATAAAAGAAGGCATCACAGCACCGCCCGGATTAGTCGCAGTCGCGCCATGAGGAGGCGCAGAGACAGACCCAACAGAGCTCGTGACGAAAAAAACATCAGACGACGTGTACAACACTGTATTGGTGAGAGTCCGGAGGGGTGTAGCACAAGGAGGCGGCGTTGGCGTGGATGTCGAAGTTGTTGCTGGCGAAGGCGGCGCGGGAGGTAGGATCTCGGGCTCCGAAGAGGGGATGGTCCGAAGGATGAGAGGCGAGGCTTTGGGAAGTATGTTAGCATGTTTCTGATATTGTGGCAATAAAACAAGGTCTTACTTTGGAGTGCACATGAAGTATCGTTGGATGCGTGACCTCCCAAGGCACTCGTGGAAGCTAGCCACACCTGCCAGATTCTATGGAGGTTGCCCATTGTGGCTGTACTTGAAAGTTGCCTTGAGACTCTTGGGGTCTTTGGTGGTGAACTGGATAGGCAAAAACCAAGGTCTTAACATAGATCAGTTAAGGAATTCAAGTAGAACCCAGCCCATATAAATCCACTCTCCCATATCTTGTTTTTCTTGTGTGTGTTGTCTGTGGGGACTTTGTCAAGCAAGCAAGTAGGCGGGTGGTTGGCCAAGGTCGCCCAGCCACACACGAATCCAAAACATGTTTGTTGCACAACAACCGTTGTTTTTTCGAATCAAAAGGGCAAGAAAAATGAAAAGCGGTCTGCAGCTGCAAGGAGCCGCGCGCGCGCAGAAACGCAGATTCTTGTTTTTCTACGGTAGGAAGATGCATCGTGGTGTTGTGTTGTGTTTCTCGCCTCGACGTGTAACCAACGGCTCTGCGTGAAGTCTAACTGGAAAGGAGATGCGTCGCATACATGGAGCGCGCGCGGGGGGTCTGGCCTTGTTGCACAGCATCAATATCGAACACGCATTACTTTAGGTGTCTAGTGTCCTGATGAATCGATCAGGCAGTCTGGCTTGGTTTTCTTTTCTTTGTTTCTCTTTGTTTCTTTCTTCCCTCCTTTTTAATTGAGGGGGAAGTGGCGAGACTAACCTGCCACCACACTGTCCACGCTGTGGACTCCGCATTTATTACTTCCGCTTCCCCTTCGAAAAACGAATGCGTACCTATGTACATGCATGCAGACAGTAGAGGATGCGGAACCCTCAAACAGCAACAATCTGCCTCAACCATCTCCTTCAAAGTTTAATAAATCGCGTGCCCCGTAGGAGAGAAAAAGGCAAACAGAGAAAAGGGAGAAAGCGGCTGTCCTTCACCGTTTAAGAGACTGCGTGAGTGCGTACGTGTAGATTAGTCTAACACCACAGAGATTACACATCCAGCTTTGTTGTCACAAATAGACAGTGAAGGAAGAGTGGAGATGAGGATTGGGAAGGAGGAGGGAGGGAGGTAGGGAACGATCACCTGATCACATACTGGTACCTACCTAGGTACCCTACCCACCGGTTTGCAAATGAACTCCGATAGGCAGATGAACTGCTGCTCACTCCCCGCTTGCCTCTTCCCTCTTCCTTCGCGAACAGCATTTTCTTGGGGGGTTGCATTTCTCTGTTGGTTGTTTGAGTAATTAAGACTCACATGGTTTTTTTGGGGTAAAATGTTGGAGTTTGTTGCGCTTTCAATGCACGCCGCGCCATGCTGCTGATGCTCGTATGCACCACTCGAACGGAAGATAGTCTTGTGCGCACCCCTGGTGGCTCGAGGCTGAGGAAAATATGGCCCCCCCTCTCCTATAGCCGCCCACATATTTTTCACCTGCAGATAGTGAGCTATAACTAGGCGAATACATGATATTGCACTGGAGAAACGGTGGCTGTTTAAATTGCTCGAGTTTCGGGTTGGAGTTCACTTTTGCAACTGAGAAAAATGTAGGCACCATAGGAAATGTCAATGCTTTTCCTTCTTAGCTTCCAACACCGCGCCCTAATTGCTCTTGCGGTATTTGTAGAGCTAGTTGGGTAATTGCAGAGTTAATAGAACTATAGATAATCAGTTGAGGAAGCTGCATAGTGCAGGCGCGGACTTTGCCTCAACAATCTAGACGTTTGACGCACACTCGCTATATCAGAGGTAAGTTATCACGCTATTAACTTGTACTCGTTTACGATGCAAGTGACCGGTAGGCTCCGACGCACCAACGTACGCATCGAGGTACCTAGTCCGATTGATCATATGAGCGCGCGGGGGCAGGGACAGTGAGTGCATAATCCCTATCATCCTTGAGGTTAACTTTATTATGTCCGCTCTCGTGCTTCTGCTTAGGTCATTTATGACCGTGAGGAGGGTTCTTCTAGCCGTGGTATTATAATTGTTCCTCTTGTATTAAAGCGAGGCTGTGGGCACAGTATAACACCGCAGGTGATAACCCCGAGTTCGACACTTTGGTTGCCGATGTCTCTGTTAGTGTTGGTGCATGTACATGTGCATGCAGTCTCGGACAATCGCGAACGGCGTGCGTCATTGTCGACCCATTAACCAGCAACATCGAACCGATACAAAGGCTCTAGAACAGGCAATACTTTGAAGATAGTGATGAGGAGTAAGCTAGGAACCGCAAATGCAAACAAAGAACGCATCGTGACTAAACACTTCATGGCTGATGATTTCAATTCTCGGTCAGTGATTAAGACATGAACCATGCATAAATAAACATATTGCTGCAGCAAGGCAAATGGGTCTGCCCTTTCGCCCCTTTGTGATCAGCAGGTCTAGAACAAACGATGATGCGGGCATAGAGATGGGTCGGGAAAAGAGGTAGGGAAAACACGAACAAAAGTCATACGTACTGTGTACTCAGCCATCATCCATACCAAACAAGCAAACATCAAGATGTGAAGTCCGATCGTCTAGTAGGGCTAACCCCTGTTTCCGTTTGGCTAATCAAACAGGGCAAGGCGGCTAAGGGCGCTTGTTGCCCCTTGCAAGTACACCTTTCCCCACGCACCGGTACGCTACGGGGAACAAAGTGAATGTAGCGAATACATCGTCGTTGTTTTCAGAATGTTCTGGCTCTCCCCTCTCCGTTTGCTCTGAGCCTTGAGGCCAGAGCAGATGAACACATAGTGGGGGTTGTCAAGGCTTGTGAGGTTAGGGGAGATGATGGGTCGATGGCTGGAAATGCGATGTTCAAGCATGCTGACGTTAATTATAACTAAGCGAAGTTTGTTCGGGGCATGGTGACCTGTTCGGGACATGCTCTCTTAATTAGGAGACGGTGGCGGCTGAGTCGCTATTACTCGTATTATGGATAACAGATCATTTGAGTGGTGGTTTGCGTATGGCAGCAGCCTTCAGCGCTCAAAAGAAATGTAGATTGATATCGCAGCCTAGGTAGTCAAGTGCAGAAGGTACCTAGGTAGCTACGAGCGAACGTTTGAAGCCGTTGGGTGGTGCGCGGTGCATCTGCCGAACTCAAAGTTGAGGGAGAGTCCGGAATAGGAAGTGGCACACAGTACATACGAGGCAGCACATGCCAATGTGTAGTTATCCGTCGACAGCCGTGAGTATGTGAATGAGCTTGCACAATCAATGCATTGCATATGAGGCAACGTCGAATTGCCAGGCTACTCTGCCTGGCGTTGCGCGTACCCTTGGCGTCAGATTGGCTCAATGCCTCCATCGGTCGTAAAACAAACCACTCTTCTGCCCGGTTGTGGAATGATTCTAATTCTGAAACATTACTCAGAGTTTGCCAATATGGGCGCGCGGAACTCGTGGGTGCAAGGATATGGGTGTAAGAACTTGGCCCCATGTGGAGAGCCATAACCCCGTCGGCCGCCGGATCAGGAGTAGTGCCAATGTATGGAGTCCGAAAGCTGCCTGTATGCGGGCTGGAAGAACCGAGTGAACGCAAGATCGTCTTTGAGTATATGTTTCCCTGGGACCCGGGGTGCATGTACCTGTTCTTTTTGTTTCCTTGCCGATTCCTTCCTTTTCGGAGCCCCTACCCTCACGCTGCCAGCGTAGTCGGATGAATGTCTTGTCGATGTAGAGGGAGAAACACGAAGATATCAACATGACGGGATTCGACAGCACCACGCTCCTTACCAAAAAACCCGCCGCAGTACATCACGCAACCCCTCCACGTTCCCCCGAACCGCCGGGCGCAGCTCAGTTTATCAACAATCTTAATGAACGCCAACAAGCACATTTACAATTTGCCATTCCCCCCACCAGCGAACCTGAACGGTTCTCGCAATTCCTTGAGGGACCTAGGAAGACTAGAGTACCCGACCGTTTCGCCTTCGACGCTCTGGACGCCGAGTCCCGTTCTCTGCGAGAAAGCACCAAAAGCCCAGTTCAGGAAAACAAAGAACAATCGAAAGCTTCAAGAAGCAATTTGCAAAGCGTCACCAGTGTCAATGTAAAAGACGATCAGGATGCGAAAAGCGAAAAAAGGAGCGGCAAGAGAAGCAGGGCATCGAGCTTCTCCAAAAGAGCTAGCACGAAAACGGCCAGCACAAAAACATATAGCACCGACTTTGCAAAGACCCCAGTGGATTTGCAGAGTGGGTGGGATAGGGGTCTTGACTGGAGATTCTACGTCGTCACCATCTGCTTATTACTAGTTAACATCGTGCTTGCTTGGGATGTTGTCGTCATCACGATCGCCCTACCAGTAAGTCTGGCCCCTCATGCATCCCGATGATCCCGGTATCTAATGACTCCTCAGGCGATATCTTTTGCACTCCATGGCTCGGCTATTCAGACGTACTGGGTCGGTCTGACGTTTCTAGTTGCAGCGACTGCGTTCCTTCCTCTGTTTTCAGCATTTTCAGACATTTTCGGAAGGAAGCCCATTCTCCTTTCTTCTCTTCTACTGTTCTCTGCAGGATCTTTGGTCGCAGGAGTTTCTGGAACCATGGACATCCTGCTTTTTGGTCGTCTGATCCAAGGCATCGGAGCCGGCGGCATATACTCTTTATCAGATCTTATCGCTTGTGATTTAGTCTCTCCGCTGGATAAACGTCGACTCAATACTGCTCTTGGCGCTGTGTAAGTTCTCGCCCGAAGTGTCTGCGACGATGGCTAATGTAGTGATAGGTGGGCTTTGGGTGCCGTGACAGGCCCAGCCATTGGGGAGGCTTTGGCAAAGGATGACCATTGGCGTTGGATCTTCTGGGTTAACCTACCCTTCTGTGTCACGGCCTCTGTTGTGTTATTTGCCTGCGCAAATCTGAGAGGCCCTACCTCAGGGTCGATTGGACCTAAGCTTAGAAAATTCGACTGGTTCGGTTTCATTCTGTTGGCCGCATCAATGACAGCACTCTTCTTGGGTATCAGCTGGGTAAGTCGTTCATGGTCCGATGTTCCTGTACTAGATTTCTAACCAAAAAACAGGCGGGATCTCTTTACTCATGGAGCCATACAAGCACCCTCTTGCCGCTCCAATTCGGCATAGTAGGTCTTGCAGTTTACGGCATCTGGGTATGGTTCTCACCATTTACGCCGGTCATCAGCATGGATGGATTCATGGACCGGACCATTATCGGGGCATTTGCTGGGACAATGCTTCAAGGCATTGTCCTTGGCGGTTTGCTGTATTTCATGGTATGTGCATTCTGGTCGGATTAGATTGTTTTTGTGAAGAATGCAGGCTGACTTCCGTGTAGCCTTTCTTCTTCACAGTTGCCAAACTGGAACTTGGGTCGTTGCCAGTTGGCGTACGTTGGCTTCCCTGGACGCTCCCATTCGTCCTCTGTGTGGTGGCAACATTTATCGTTGTCAGTAAATGGAACATTTGGTTGCCAGCCATTTGGGCAGGCTGGGCTCTGACTACGCTCGGTGTCTCGCTGACGATCTTGTTTACTCGGACGGTCGCCAACGCAGGGTGGGTCTGCATCGCAATGATCACTGGTGCTGGACTGGGCATTTTGTATCCGAGTCTTCACACGGCGGCTGAACTAATCGCCGCACAAGACGAATCGAAAACGAGACGGGCGATTACCAACTTCAGCTTTTTCCATTTCCTGGGAAAATCCTTTGGCGTTGCAATGGGGCTTTGCATTTTCGAGAATGAGCTGTTGAGGAAGTTGAAAGCCAACTCGACGTTCACGGATTTCGCCGAGCGATACACAAACGATGCGGTTGCAACGGTTGCGAAGATTCAGATCTCGCAAGGAGGTGAAGGGTCGCCAAAGCAGCAAGCTATGGATATCTATGTCGGCTCTCTGAAGACGCTTTGGATGGTGCTTGCCGGAATCTCAGCGCTGGCACTGATTCTCAGCTTCTGCATGAAGCCCAAGGGGAGCAACAAGCCGACGGCGTACACTGAGGTGGAGATGGATCGAACCTATATTGTCTGAGGACATGGGGACGGCGCATTAACGATTGATGGACATAGACATGGGCTGGAACATTCATTTTGGCGTTTTCGTTTATTAGAGCATAAAGGGTTGGTTCCTCGAGCAGCGATGCTTGGTTGGCTGGGCGGCCACTGGCGGTTGGTTTTCCAAGGTTTTTGGTAGCATTTCCTGGCGTCGAACGGTATACCCTTTTCCTGACATTCCTTGGAAAAAGTTTCGTATAGCATAATTTCTTGTAGATAATTTTTCAATTGGCACATTATCCATATGACTGGACAAAACAACAAGATGACATGGGCACATGGGTACAATGAATGGTATTGTACATGATTTGAAGTTAAGGGTGGTGAGCAGATGAGAGGAGAGAGGAGATGAGGTCTCGGTTTAGGGCTGACTAAGGGATGGGCCGATGCCGAATCGGGAAAGGTTGCCGCGATATGTCGACGCCTGTCAAATTTGGATGGGGCGGGCTAAAGTTTAAGTCAGTCGGTCGAGCTATTATTAAAATGAATCGCCGGTTCATCTCGTTTACCATGGGCGACAGGATTGTTCAGTGTTTGGACTGTGGAATGAATGTACACAGTAAGTAGGTAGACTGTAAACTGTACACCTGTAGTTAGTGGACCAAGGCAAAGAAGGGACGTGTTTCAGGTAAGGTGTCTGGGTAAGTATACTGTACTGGAAATTGATACGTATGTATGTAAGTAGGTAAGTAAGCACTGCATAATAAGAGAAAGGGGGGCGATGGAAAGGGAGAGAGAGAGAGAGGGGCATCTCTCGTCATGTCATGGGGCGTGGGGATCAGCGATAGGCGGAGGCGATAAGTTATGTAGATGCGGGCTACAAGGACAGGGCAGATGGCAGACAGGGACCTCGATCCTCGCTCTCGCTTCGCTGAGTCGCTCTCGACCATCCACCGCCGCTGCATCACTCGACAGCAACTCGACTAACTTGGCCAACTAACTTGACTTGACTAACTTAACCTGCCAACTTAACGTCGCTGGGAATCATGTCTGCCCGGTTGGACCGTCGCGTCCAGCAGGTGGCCTGTTCTTGTCCATTATATCATCCCAATTCTACTTGTGCTCTTTATTCCACCACCCTCCCCTGGGGGTGACGTCTCCGTCTGCTCTAATACCTACCACCAATACCTCCCTCCCTGCCTTGTCTTGTGCACCTGATGTCTATTATCCTCCCCATACCCTCGCCGCCCGTCAACCTCACTACTGCATCCGCCCCCGCCTCTGCACCCGCTCCAGCACACAACTCTTCGCGAGTAAGATGCCGCTACGAAAACGGGTTAAGGCGCCATCAGTGGGGGATACCACGGCTGCTGAGGGCAAGACAAACACACACGCACACGCACACGCAAACGGCAATGGCAAGGGGAAGAAGAGCAAACGGCAGCGGCTTGCCGACTTCTTTAGGCAGAGGAAACACACGAAGCAAACCACGCCAGCAGGGAAACAAGACCATTTAACCCCCGAACCTGTATGTCCCCTCGTGTCTCCACCTCCTCACACCCCTCACCACCTCTCCACACACGCTAATGGCGCCCTTCACCTCCAAGATACCCGTCCCCGTCAAGAAGGAGCAACGTCAGGAACCTCCTCGGGACTCCAAGATCGCCGATTCCTCGCGACCTGCCAAGTCAGATGGCCCTGCCACCGTACGCCCTTCTTCAAGCAACAAGGTGGATGAGACCTCGCTGCCCACCCCGCCCCCGGGGCCCCAACAAGAGTCGCCCGACGAGCAACAGGAGGAACCCAAGACAGAACCGAAAGCGGAGCCTCTCAGCGAGGAATATATACACACCCTGTTTGCGGGGGCCCCTCATTTCTCCCTTCAACGTGCAAACGGCCGTTCGATACCTACGGCCTCATATCCTTGGGATGAGGATCTGCTCATAAGGGATGTCTCAGATTCGGTTCAGCTGGCTCATCCTGCATTCTCTGCTTCCACTCTGCACCGGCATCTCCCCATCTTACGGCAGGCTACCGACCAGGACAAGCTATACCAAGGATACGATATTGACGTGCTGGAAGTGCCGACCATGCTCAGCTCCCAAGGATTGGAATGCGGGACCATAGGTTTCGCTCACTTCTTGGAACTACCTTACGCTGACAATCTTGTCACTGATCTCCAACAGTCTCAAACCAGCAATGAATATTTGGAGGCGATGCGGAACAAGGAAATGATGCAGACAAAACCAGAAAGACTGGGTATTCGGAGTGTGGACAAGAGTCTTGTCCATGATCGATTAATAGAATTCGGGGATCTATTTGAGCTCTTCCATGACAGCCCTGAACGGATGACTATCCTCAACAACCAGTCTTCTGGAGATCTGTACGCCAACCTGTTCGGCAGGTTTTTAACTCCCCCTGGCTACGATGGAAGCACAGACGATCCCACGGGCATAAAAGTACAAATTGATACCCTGCTCAAGATTCTGGCTCTGAAGGGGGTTTGGTACGATTTCAGCCTTGTCGAGTGGCGTATTCGACTAGGCCAAATACTGTGGAGTGACGCCTATTCCGAGTTTGACCAAGATTCCCAGCAGCTCTGGACAGATCGTGAGAAGCTGCTGCTGCAGATAACATTGGCCTGTGAACTTCTACTGCGTCTTGATGCGGTTACGAGTCTGGACGTAGACGATATCAAAGCCCAGATTCACGTTAGCCCAGAAGATTTCCAAGGATTCCTCAAGCTCAAGACGAAGAAAACGGATTGGGATCTAGTGCTGGCCCGGAGGTTCTTGGAGAACATATTGGTTGTCAAGGAGAGCGACAGAGAAGCACCAACACCGCTGGATAATCCTCGCGGTTTCATGTCCATGCTCAGCACTGGCTCAGCAAAACAAACGGAAGTAAAAGATGACATTGTGCTGCTCCCCCAACATCAAGCACGACAATTATCTGGGTTACTGCAGTTCGCGCAAACGATACAATGGCCAAGTATGGACCTTGTGCTTACAGATCTGGCACAAAAACTACGCATTCCTGAGCCCAGCGAAGAGCATGATCAGGCTACTTCGCCCTACGGAAGGTTTGTTGATCCTAGCACGCCATCCTCAGTCAGTGTGTACGGAACGCCGCTTGCATCACCACGCTCAAACGAAATGCTCGATAGCTACTTTGGAAACCTGATAAGACCTACCTTGAATCGAGCCAACTCTCAATCACTCCAGGTGCCCCTTTCATCCACACTCGTGGCCCAAGCCGACGGGCCTGAGAACGCACTAAACGTCGGTGGCTGGCTCAGTCGTTCGTTTCTCACCGGCTTGGTACTCCCTGGCGAAGCCATCTCCCATTTTTTGATATCCACTCTGCTCGAAAATGATAAACTCGCCATTGCTGCCCTGGGAGACAGTGCCAATCTTTACGGGGGTTTTGTCTATTCTGGACGCACATGGTGGAGCAAGGCATCTATTGTGGCTCGTGTGTTTGGGTGCATTGGAAATGCCGTCGAGTGCATGGGTTGGGTTTGTTTTCCCAAAGTCCCTGAAGACCTGCCTGATGGCTGGTACGCGATCAATAGCGAACGGGCTGTTTTCGAGCAACCTGCTCGTATTTCCGGAGAAGAGGATCGAGTCATGCAGGATTCCCTACTTGTTCCAGATGGTACCGACGCCTCTGTCCACCCAACTGATCTCACGCTGCCGGTGGATGCTGCGTCTCCACCAATACCCTCTATCGAATTGTTGAAGTGGAACCTCACCCTGATAAACATGGACTTTAGTGATAACGATACATTCTCTAAACCCTCCACGGAAGGAGAAACCTACATTGCGTCTATTACCGTCAGTACAGTGGGTCGCATGAGTACCTTTTCCCTTAGCTTGACGCATGACGTACACTTCATAACCTCATGGCCTTGCACAACTCCAGCATCCTCGCCAACACCGAGCACACCACACATTTTCAAGCGGTCGCAGACATTACCTCTTTCTCGATCATCGTCGAGGCATAGCAACCCCGGTGGTCGTGCCGGAAGCAACCAAACCTCGCGTCATCTCAGCCGCCGCAACTCACATGGATTTGAGCCTTTGCTGTCCCATCCGCCTGATTCTCCTGGTATATTGCCAACTCGGATGTATTCTCCTACGCTAGACGGGGACGAGCTCAACTCCACAGTGACGCCGAGACGTGAACCTATGGATGCACACCCTCTCCATGCGTCGTACAAGTTCAAATTAATACCCGCGACAGATGTCCTAGATGCGAATTTCTCGCTGCCGTTCACGAAGCAAACCAATACTGTGTCGACCCCTTCGGTCCTGAACTCCCCCAATGAGGACAAACCAGATGGAATTCTAGTGGACCACAGCAAAACTGTGTTGGTGCTTGATGCGCGCTCGTCGAAAGATCTGGAATTGCTTGCGAGAGCGTGGTGCGCAGAGAAAGGGCACCACGCCATTGTCGGACGTGTGGGTCGCACGTGCTTAGCCTGCTGCATTCGAGAGGCAAGAGGCATTGGTGTTAACGTGGTGATTCGGGTTTAAACATTCCTCTTGTGTTTTTTTTTTTTTTTTTTCCTTTTTGCATTTCCGTTTATTCAATTTCTTTCCACGGTGCAGCATCCGAGCTGGCCTTTTACGGTTTCCCTGTTATCTTTGCATACAGCGCATATATACCCCCTGAAGAATGGATTCCACATTGGTTTGCTTGCTTTTGAGTTTTGGCTTTTATCACTTCATATTTATTCATGAGCCTTTGGATTGCATAGAGCGACTCATACATATGTATACGATACCCCCTTTCGAAATCTCCGTAGAGAGCATTCTCGTACGAGATGGTCCAATAAATCCACAATCATCTATCCACCAACATCAGCCCCAACGGTGTGACATTCTGCGCTTCTGAAGTCCGATAATTGGGATTTGAAGTATTTGGCAGAATGATTTTACTTCAGCGAAACAGGTAACAAAATGAAGTGCGGTAACAAGGTTCTTTTAAATTTTTACCTCGACGTTTATGGAAGGTGTTAGACCCCGAACAAGCACTAAGAAATCAAAAAGGACTAATTAGAAAAGGCGTGCGATAATAATAGACAGCGCGCAGCGCGCTGCGGACGGGTTGCTTGTTTTCTATAAGCAAAGCTTAGCATGGCGAGGTAACACAGCCCTGATTTCATTCACCTAAACTAGTTGGCTTAATCAACGCCCGGATAAATCGTGAGAACGAGGTCTTGCGCAAACGGATTTTACCGGGCAAGCTTCTCACAAAACGATCAATAATTGCTTGCGCTATTTCGAATTGGTTAATGGTGTTAACGTAGCGTTCTGTAATACCCAAAAGAAGGACGTCAGGCAACCTCCGGTCTTCGAAACTGCAGCGATAATCAATCTCCACACCAGTCGATCTTCTCGGCTGTGGTTAATCAATTGATGGCTGTGCAAGCTCGACACACCAACACCACCCCCTATAAAGCCGTGCTCCCCTCCAATTTAATAATCTTATTCGCATATTTCACACTCGCGATTTATCGTCGCTGTCTGATTCCGCGTCGTCTTTGCTCTTTTTCATCACAAGTCGCTGTTAGCAAAAATTCGATAAGACCAGAAAACATTTTTTTGTTTTTGTTTCTCAAAAGAGGATTTTCACAATGTCGGGAATGTCATACGCGCCCGTTGGTGCGACTACGCCCGAAGATTTCACGCTCGAGCAAAGCCGCGACGAGAGCAGCCTAAGATGGTGCGCCGGACCGTGGTGTGTCGATATATGCTCGGCGTGCATGGCGGGAATGGTGGCAGGCTTTGCAGCGTGCTTTAGTTCATGTGGAAGTTGTTGTTGAGAGTTCACGTGCGTTACGTTGGTCATAGGCGGAACGAACAGCTACTTGAAGGAAAGCGATGGGAAGCAAAGAGCGATAGGCTCTAAATGTATGGCTCATGAAGTGGAAAGGCTTACGCCATGAGTGACCAAAAAAGTCGGGATGGCTCCACTCTCATTGAGCAACATCGACTTCATCACTCCTTCCTCGCGAACCAACTACCAAGTTCTCGAGAGATTATCACGACACCTAGACTCCACCACACCAATCATCCAACACCCATCCACCCATTACTACGGCACGAATCATCGTTCACTCGAATCCATGGATATCCACTCATTTAAACAACTTTTGGACACCAGCTTCCTTCCGACTCACTCGCTCGCCTGCCAGGTTCCTACCCTCCCCTCCTTAAAGCATCATATTATCCACCCCGACTCTCAACCTTGTCAAACATCCTGCACATCGAGAAGTTGAGAGGAAGAATAACATGATTTCTCGGCAGAATTCCACCGCCCGCCGACAATATACCAGCTTCGACCCCATCACCGAGGAAGAGAGCACGCCGGCTTCCAATCCCATCCCCCAGCCCACTCCCTCCCCCATGTCCTCTATCCATCACCAGCAGCAGCAGGATCAAGTCCAAACCCAGCAACCCCCACCCATGAACCCCGCGCTCCAAAAGGCCCTTGACAAAGCGGCAGCCAGCATCTCTGCTTCTATCGACCCAGCACGCAGTCCCTTCACGGAGTTACACTCGTTGCCCTTGACACGTTCTGCCGGCAAGATGCCCGTCAGGTCCAACAGTACCAACAGCCCGCATAACACAGCAGCGATGAAAAGAGGTACACTGAGGCGCACACCTTCTTCTGCAAGCGTTCGCACCACTGTCGTCGCTAACCCTTCTCCTAATGTCCCTATCATCACCGTCGCCGCTCCCTCTCCCACTCCCCCCGTCAGCCCAGACAGCGCCAAACAGGAGATGAAGTACGAGGCCCAATCCGCCAATACGCTCGACGCAAACGAGGAAAAAGCTCCCGAAAGTAATGTGGAGGAGATGAAGTACAAGGCCCAACCCGCCAATACGCTCGACGCAACCGAGGAAAAGGTTCCCAAAAGTAATGTGGAGGAGAAGAAGAAGAGCTCCGACGATGAGCAGAAGTCGAAGAACTGCATGACTCCTGTCGTCGGCGCCTTCAAGCGCTGCTTTGGGTACGCTACGTGTGTGCCGTGTCGGACGAAACCCGAGGGGTGCTGCGCCGAGCAGGGCTGCTTCAAGCTTTGGTTGCAGTGTGGGCCTTGTTTGTTGTTTACTTGCTGTCCTTGCTGTGAGTTTTTTCCCTTTTATTTTCTTTGGTGTTTGGCATGATTCAACGTGCTGACGTGAATATAGGTGATTGTTGATTTTTGATTGCAATCGATGGAGATGCTTCCAGGGAGGTTGGGAATCTAGGGTTGGACTGATAGTGTCGTTTTCTTTCTCATTCACCCCCTCGTGTTTCTCTCGTTTAAGAAGTAAAAGACGTTGTAGGGATGTTTGGGAGGGAGTCTTGGAGTTGGGTTTTGATGTTTCGTTTTTTGCGGAAGCTTGGGATTGGTAATATTGTGATCTCGACTAAAATTCAAATAGCCTACGTTAGATTAGAGTGAAAACATTTATTTTTGAGGAAGCAAGCTTTTCATGTTTGTCTATCGCAAGCCCTAGAACATATAATGTAAGGGCTAAATTCCTGCACCATAGAATAGTTCATGGGCCCCCATATCACATCAATCCTTCAAAGCAGCCTCGAATAGAGTCCCCGAACCCGGACCATAATCTTTCGGCCTCCACGTCGCCACCAGTTTGAACCCTGCAGAGTCAAGAAGCTGCTCGAATTGGCTCGCGGTTCGGTCCAGCGAAGCAAACACTCCCATCATGATCAGGTCGAGTGCGGCAGGATAAAAGCCTACGTTGTCATCTGGAAGCGCATTCTCGTTAATTAAGAGAACAGTGTCCTTTCCCATGAGAGGCCTGATGTTCTCTAAAATTTGCTTTGATTGCTTGTCAGGCCAGTCGTGGAGGATATTCCGAAGGTAATATGCCTTCGCGTTACGGATGGTAGACGGCTGTGGCTGGAAGAAGTCGTGCCCAACCGCTTCCACGCCTTCTGGAAGGGTGTCCACCGACGATATGATGGTCGGTAGATCTTCAAATACTAGCCGTCCTGGTAGTTCCGGAAACCTCCTTTGGAAGTTGATGAGATCATACCCTACGTTGCCTCCAATGTCAACCAAAAGGATTGCAGTAGAATCCCGGTCGGCCAACGTGAGCTTTTCGGCCACGGGGTAAAACTCAAACCATTCCTGTCCACGCCCATTCCGCGCAATTTCCATGGTAGCGTTGAAAGCACTCTGTACTTTCGGTCGTTGGCTCAGCCATTCGAAGAAATGCATCTTGGACTGGTAGGTAAATTGGAAAGGGCCGTTTTCGGCATCGGTAGGGTTGTTGTATCCTTTCTCCTCGAAATATTCGGGTAACATTGTGATGGGCGGGATCTGAGAAGCACTGCTCAGATTGATAGTTAGAGATTTTTTTCTTTCAATTCGGCTATTTTGGGAAATTTTGACGCACATGTGGATGATGGATTCCCGTAGAGGTGAGCCGCTGGCCCATATACCTGCCAGTGGAGTGGCGACGTATGTATGATGAGCGACTTCTTCAAAGATACCCATAGTCACTAGGATTCTCATTACGCGTACTGAGATTATTTCTCGTTAGTCTCCGCCATTTTTTTTCTTTCTCCCCGAGGGGTTGATGGTTTGAGCTTTTTGTTCCCCAAATACTCACCTACAAGAAGAGCATCCGCATTCGACCCAGCCGCCAATTGCTCCGCGGTAATGGGACCGTGAGCCGCGAGTCCTAGATCGAGAAGTTTCATATTCACGCCGAGACAGAGAGCGACACTTTGGAAAGGCTGGGAGATAGTTTAGTGCGGCGGAAGAGAGGATTTGGGATTGGAGAAGGCTATCAAAGACCTCAATGGTCTACAAAGGTTTTGGGTGTACTTACACCAAACATGAAACGAACAGTCGCCTCTAGAGGATTTTCCAACGCGGATCTCGTCTTCTCGCACGCTGCTAGCAGAGCCTCTCTCTCTTCATTGCCGATTTCGGCGGGAAGTGACGCCGTGAAGTCGAGGAGGTTCTTTGTTAAATCCGCGGCGGCGGTGGTGGTGGTGGACATTTTGTGTTTGGATTTCGGACCACTACAGTCCTAGGGCTCGAATATGCGTAACAAATTCCAGACGTGTAGAACTCAAAGAAAAGAAAAAAAAGTCTGGATTATGGTCAACTCGGTTCCTTTAAATACAAATTCTCATGATAAAGCGTCTGTACGGCGCACGGCGTACATATGCCCACGGATTTGTCTACCACGCCGCACACCATGCGGGCCACCTAGTTGCCCTTGAATATACGGCAGAACATGATTGTATACTAGCAACAGCTGATTTTGTCTTGCATATTCAATAAATTGAGTTATCTCTTGGGCGGGGGTTGGGGCGCGGGCGCATTGCGGCGTAAGCTCATGCGCAATTGGCATACTACTGATCATTAGTCGTTGGAATAGAATGTTTGCCAACTGATTATTTTTGCTGTCGTTGGCTCTCCGGGTTGTTGTTCTTGTATCTTTGACGAGTCACTCAGGTTTACCAGCACCGTGAAAAGTCGATGGCGTGTTACAAGCGACGTGTAATCCGTGCTTGTAAGACGGGACACTGTCAACTCTAGGAATGCTAAAACTAGAAAAATGAGAGCGACCGAGGAAATTGGTAGCGAGAATGTTTTCGCGGGTGAGTGTCTGGTGTGGCAGTCGGTTCATACGTACATGTGGTGCAAAGCAAGATGTTGAATGTCGTATTAGAACACAAGGGGTTGAGAGGTTTCTGTTCATTGACAAATCTCTCAGAGACTTGAAAAGAATCACACATACATGCATGATTTTATTACCTGCGGATGTTTCGTCTCGCGTCGAGTTCACAATTGCTAAGGTGGATTAAGCAAAGCACTCAGAGCACTTGAAGTATTCGATGTATTCGCCATGAGAAAGTTGACTTTCTCATTTTAGAAATTTGGAATACCCCCACAATTTAATTCGGAAAAGAACCGGGAATGTATGAATGAGTTCTGGTATCATAGTTGAAACGGACTTGGTATGTTGTGCAGTCGACTATCAACAACTCCACTAGGTGGAAGCCGTGTGATTTTCTATTGGTAAATGGACAGCTATTTTACAGTAGTATTTGTCCCCAAGCAATCTTCAAAGTCATGGCCCTAAATTCCCACCGAAAAGCCCCATCATCCCCGGAAAACCCGCATTCTCACCTTCTTCCCCCTCCGTATTACCCCTCTACCCCTCCCCAGAAGAAAGAGGAAAATCAAGCCTTAACAGTCTTCTCTGCCTTCTCAGCTACGTCCTTAAGCTCGCTCTTCAGCACCTTTCCCTCGCTCTTGAGCTGACCCTCCGCCTGCTTCAGACTGCGCTGGTACAGAAGTATCCTACCAACCTGCGTGGCGCCGACCATGAAGAGGAAGAAATTTACAGCAGCCAGGAACATGTTCTGCGGGCGGATAATGAAGCACCAACGTGTCCAAATGGCGCCTGTCGACATGAGGGCTGCGTTCTGCGATAGCGAGAGCTGCTCGGCGGGACGCGCAAAGTCGGATGCGCCGGCGATGACGAGGCCCCATTTCATGATCGGTGCCCTGTGTTTGTTGGGTTTGTGGTCAGCTGGTTGTTCCGCTTGCTCATGTTGTGTCTGATACTGGTGGTGGCTCATAGTGTCGCGTGGGGAGCCGTCCGTAATTGAAGCCGCGCAAGCACAGGGAGCTAGGCAATGGCATGTACGTACCAGAAGTGCACCGTCTTAGGACCGACTTTGCTATTCCATAGCTTCGCGAATCCACTTTGTTCTGGGGCAGCGGAGGTCCCTACTCGGCGTCGCAGCAGCGGCTGGCCAAAATATGGGCGGAAAGCATTGAAAATGCGGGATCCCGGGCGGAAAGACATGGTCGGCGTTTTGTTTGTGTTTTTGCAGGTTCCCTCTTCTGCGGCGACCCAATGGGTATCGGAGAGGAGTCGAATTGGGTGTTGAGCGGAGATGAGTGAGGGTGCGAGTTGAGCAGCAGAAGCAGGAATTAACCTTTCGCCGTTGTCGGGCCTGCAATAGCCAAATAGAGAGCGGAAGATTGAGAGGAATGACGGATTCGGCACATTATCGGCTACTGCCCGATTGGCTGCATGGGTCTGTGCGTTGAGCTTCGAGCTTGCCCGCGACACTTTTGACGACGACGACGACGACCGAGAAGACGACCCACCGCCAGACCAACGACGGGCAGACGGAACAACCCATACACACATACACAATGGCCTCCAAATACGGATTCGCGAAAGGTCTCAAGGAATTGAGGTTCTTGTTCTGTCAGACGAGCGAACAGAGCGCCGCGACGAGGTATGCAATGCGCCTCCCCAACCACACGACGATACCCCACGACGACATGACACATATCGCACGACCATCGCCGCCTTTTTATACATCTAGATGGAGGATATCTATGCTAATACTATTCAGAAACTTCCTTACCAAGTCATACCCCACGATGAAGAAGCACAACCCACACACCCCCATTATGATTCGAGAAGCGGCCGGCATCGAACCCAAGGTGTATGCGAGATACGGTGCGTTCTCACCACAGATCAGCCATGAACTTATGTTCTGTCTTTTCGGAGAAATCACCCCTTACCCAGCGGTCATCCCAAACGGACAGAGGAACAATGCTGACATTGTGCACGGCAGACTTCGGAAAGGAGAAGATGATTTCATTGAAGGGCTTGGATGATAAGACGATCGAGCAGCAGGTCACTGATCTTGTTAAATCGACGATATGAGTCGAAAAGCCGGCTGAAAGCAAGATCCAAAAGTCCCGACAGCGCCGATGACTAGAATCGGAGCATCGACATACCCCATGTATATGTGTACTATGATGAGAAACAACAATACCATACTTGTCCTATTCGGATTCCCATCGCACTATTTTCAACCGTCTCTTTGTCTCAAAGTATCACACAATGGATTGCTACTATTCCTATCGGACTTTATCACAATGTCCTTGTTCGATTGTTCCTTCGGTTTATATTGTTTGTGCGGGCCTTTTCACAACTTTGGCATACCAATTTCACAAGTAACCTTTTACATCATTGATAGCGAGTTTTTTGTACCATACTGATCATTCACGAAAGTCACGATGTTTTCAATTTTTAATGGCAGGAAGCCATCTAATCAGCTACAGGAGCACCAGCAGCAGCAACCATCCCCTATAACAACCAAACCGCCGCCGACAGCAAGATCACAGCCGCCGTCTGATGTGACCATACGAGAAGACTACAGTGCAACACCGAGAGCTTCGATCCAACCTCTAGCGCAGTCACCCACAATCGGGTTTCGTTTGTCATTTCGTGAGAGTTTGTCACTTCGCGATAGATCGTCACCACGCACGAGACCTTCATCCAGCTCTGCAAAGTCGTCAGTAAGGAACGCTATCCATCGCCTCACCTCGCCGACGAGCACGCTGTCGACCACGGTAGGAGCAAGAAACATTGAAGATGTGCAAATGGAGGCGGATTTCAACAAAACTATGGTTCAGGCTCTGCAGCAGGAATTACAAACATTGCAGCAAGCGGAGAAATCGACTAAAGAACTTCTGAACCAGACTCAAAACGACCTGGAAGACAAATTGCAAGCCCTCCAAAAAATGCAAGACGTTATCCGAGATTCTAAGATGACGGCAGATTTCAATAAGCAGTTGCTGGACGATTGCAAGACAATCATGAATGCAAAGCAAGAAAAAATCGTTGCATTGACAAGCCAGCTGGAGCAATGCCGTGAACAGATGAAGCAGCACGAGAAGCATATATTCAATCTACAAAAAACTATAAAAGACCAAGCTAATGAGATAGCGAGCGGTATGTTCAAGATGCCACCGTTAGATCTAAGCGGGCTCGTAGATCCACAAAACACCCGAGACATCGACGTTTTAATCCGGGAGAAGGAAATGCTTGTCAGCAAGTTAGACGCGCTCGAGGACAACGAAGTGAGCCATCAGCGCAAGATTAAATCGTTGATGGGGCAACTCTTTGAGCTTCGCGAGCAGTTAGCTAAAACCGAGATGGACGCAGATAATCACAAACGACAGCTCACAGCGCTGGAAGAACGGTACAAGATATTGTACGAGGCAAAAGACAACGCTGACGATGATGTCGACTTTTCCGAGGCCGTCAACCGCGACCTGCAGCATCGTTTAGCTAACCCACAAGGGGATGCTGCCTTTAGGAACACTGCTCTGATTCTGGCTCAGACCCGCAACTGGCGTCATCCTCAAAGGGAAGGCTTTGCGGATGCCGACAATATCCCAACTGTGGTAGATGATGTCTCCACCCTGGAAAACCAACTGGGCGAGCTTCTTCACCCAGAGACTGGAAAGTATGTTCTCGCGCAAAACCTGATCAGGAAACAGGAGCAAGAATTGAGAGAACGCGATGATCAAATCAAGCAGCTTTCAGCCAACCATTTGAGCGAGCATGGCGACAATCTTTTGGCCGAAAGGATCGACCAGCTGACAAAAGAAAAGGATGAACTCACCGTGAAGAACGATGAACTTACTGCGGAAAATGCTTACCTCCTCGCTAATATTGACGCAGTGGACAGCGAGGTCAATGAGCAAGACAGACTGCTGCAGCAGTTAAAAAATCTCGCGGAACAATGTGAGAAGTTGGAAGATGAAAACGCTTCACTTCGTACCCGTATCGGCGCAGCAGACAAGAAAGCCAACGAGCAGAATACATTGACACAACAGTTTAACAGCCTCAAGGCAGAAAATAAGAAGCTTAAGGAGGAGAACACTTCTGTCCTCGCTCATTCTGTTGTAGCAGACAAGGAGGCCAACGAGCACAGTATCAGGTTGAACGGACAAATCAACAACCTTACAGCGAAAAACAAAGAGCTCAAGAGTGAGATCGCCCTGCTTCGTACTCATTCTAGCGCCGCGGAGAAGAAGGTCCACGAAGATACTGCCAATTTAGCCGGGCAGCTTCACAATGTTAGGTCCGAAAACGCTAGACTCAAGAACGAGAATGCGTCCCTTCACACTCGTTTAGGCGTGGCGGAGGAGAAGGCTAATGAGCATAGAAACAGATTGGGCAAACAGCTTGACGATGTCTCATCCGAAAATGCCCAACTCAGACAGGAGAATATATCACTTCGCGCGCATAACAAGACAGCGGACGAGAGGGTCATCGAACACAGCAGATTGATTGACCAGTTTAACGAAATTGCAGCAGAAAACGAAAACCTCAAAGCTGGGAATGCCATGCTTCTCAACCACTCCAAGGCAGCGGCCCGCACGATCGATGAACAAGGAATAGAGATCCGACGGCTTAAAGCAAAAGTAGAAGAGGCGACGTTAGCGTTCAATAATGCAAATGCAGTCCAAGACGAAGAAGTGGATAAAGCCTTTGAACGAGCAAAAGAAGCTCAGGCAACACTTGAAGAACGGCTTCAACGACGAGACAACACAATTGAAGATCTCCAAAGCAAGGTTACTGCCGAAAAACAAAATGCTGATCAGCGTATAGCAGAACTTCAACGGAAATATGATGAGGAGACTGATCTAAACCAGAAAATTTTCGAAACCGAGGGCCATCAGCTTCAGATCCAGCTCAATAACAATATCCTTGCTGTGGATGCCCTTAAAAAAGCACTTGATCAAGAGCAAGTGGCATCCAAACGTCGTGAAGAGGAAGCTCAACTCGACAACTTACGTACCATTGAGGATTTAGAGGCTCGTCTCGCCAACCACAGGCAAATGAATACCGACCTTAAGAACCAGCTTCTTGCGAATAAGGTTGCTTCCGAAAAGCAGATCGATGACACACAAAAGCAGCACCAAACAGAGATCAAAGATATCCAGAAGCAACATCAAGCCAAGCTCAAGGAAATGGAGAAAAAACTGCACGGAGAGATGAAGGACTTACGAAAGAGAAACCAGGCGGAGCTCGAAAGTACAGAGAAAAAACTTCAATCAGAGATTAAGAGTCTCAAGAACAGCCTGGAAAACTCGCGGCACAAAGTTGACAGCCTAACTCAAACTAAGCAAAAGCTGGAGGAGAAGTGCAATGACAAGAACTCCAAGATTGCACAACTCGAACGCGACATGAAACAGCTCGCGAAGGATCATGAGGAAGCCTTCGACAAGAAGCTCAAAGATAGCCTGTGGAAGTCTGAGCGCGAGCTAGAAGCCCATATGAACGCCGAATTCGATAAGAAATGGGAAGAGAAGGAGAGCAATTACCGCAAAAAACTTTCCAAAGATGAGCAACGTCTCCGACGCGAACTAGCCCAGGAACTCGATGAGAAAAGCGCTTCCCTCCGGGACGAATTTGACGCCAAATACGCCGTTGAGATGTCCAATCTGCAAAGCCAAATCTCCGAACGAGAATACCAGCTCAGGAAGCTAGAGAACAAGTTTTCGGCAGTGGATAAGGAGGCCATGGATGCGAAAGCTAAGATTGAGCTGCGGGATAAGACGATCCTTGAATTAAAAAGGGACGCTCACCAACGCGATTTACAGATAGAGCGTCGCAATGTTGCGGTTCAAGAGCTAGAGGAAGAAGTGGATCAAGATGTAAAGCAGATTGTGGCTTTGAATGATAAGATTCAGGAGGCTAAGGTAGCGTTTGATCGCTTGAAAGTTCAGGTCGCTGAGAAGGATAAGGAGATTGCAGAGTTGAAGTCGATTTTGAAGGCGATTTAATGATGCATATGACTTTTTCATGTTGCATAATGAAAACCTCACCGTATAGTTCATGTTGTGATTATTTTTCGTGCCGAGATTGAAAATGAAAGTCTTGGTGTGTATGTACATTTAGCTGATGACTCATGGTTTTGTGCAGCATAGAACGGCTTGAAAAATTGCATTGGAGCAATCAAATGATATAAAACAAGAAAGATTTCTAAATTTCCGTAGGTGTTGATGAATCGCTATACATTGTTTCACGGAATAGGCGAGGTTGCGATGCAGCGCAGATAACTACCTAGGTAAGTTGAACCAAAAAATCTTATCCATCGCAGATTTACGATTCACACTAACGAGATTTATCACATCCCACATGGTAGACTGATCGCGATTCAATCGCATTCAGGCGATTGTGTAATGAAGACGTTTCTTGGAATCCCTCGTGGGCCTCTGACATGACCCCCTGTCCATGACATACATGCATCGCACCTAACACGCTCCAACTTACAACACACACTCGAGCTCAATTTCCCCTTTTTTACCATTTATTTTAGTCAATTGCCCCTCATGCTTAAGTCTAATTCCTCAATTCCTCGTCTGACGCCCGGGATACGTGTGTTCACTAGAATTATACGTGACGTCAATCCCCGTCACCATAAATTCATTGTCCCACTCGCAACTGCGTACTCTTCTATATCTACATACCACAACCCATCCACCCCCAAACATATTCCGTTTCTCAAACCTTCCATTCAATTCACGACTTACCGCCCAAATACCCATACCACAAGAAAGAATATCTCGAGCCGTCACCGAGTATCAGGGTTACAAACCATGTCGTCTAATAACGCGGATCTCCTGGTCAACAAGATCTTTGATGTCAAGGACAAGATTGCCCTCGTTACGGGTGGAGGTTCGGGTATTGGCTTGATGATCTGTCAGACCCTCGCGGTAAACGGAGCTAAAGGCGTGTTTAGTCCGGCCCGCCATTCGCCTTAACTAACTAACTAGCAGTGTACATTGTGGGGCGGACAGAGGAGAAGTTGGAGAATGTGGTGAAGTACCATGGCCAGGATATTTCCGGACAGATCATTCCGATCACTGGAGATGTGAGCACTAAAGAGGGTGCAGAGTAAGTTTTGAATCTTCTCCTTTTGCGACCATGGAGAATATGCACGTCCGCGTTCTCCACTAACCATACCATCCAGAAACATCGTCAAAACCATCGAATCCAAAGAATCCCACCTCGACATTCTTGTCAACAATGCTGGCGTGGCCGCCCCGAAGACCCAAACCACAGCCGACACCCCCGAAGCGCTCCGCGAGAACCTGCTCAAACCAACGTCTGTCGAAGAATGGACCTCCGAATACGCCACCAACGTCGTCGGCCCCTACCTTCTAACCACCGGGTTCCTCCCACTCCTCCAGAAAGCCACCGAGCACACCTACGGCTACTCGGGCACCGTGGTAAATATCTCCTCCATCAGCGGCCTGGTACGCATTTCGCAAGGCCACTTCTCGTACAACGCGAGCAAAGGCGCAGCCGTACACCTCAACAAACTCCTTGCTGCCGAGATCGCAAAAGCGGGTTTCAAGATTCGGATTAACAGTATCGCGCCGGGAGTGTTCCCGAGTGAGATGACGACGGGGGAGAGCGGCGAGAACCAGAAGAGCGAGATGCCTAAGGAGCATAAGGAGGGCTTGCCGAGTGGGAGACCAGGGAATGATAAGGATATGGCGGCGGCGATTTTGTTTGTGGTTGGGTGTCAGTATTTGAATGGACAGACGATTGTGGTTGATGGCGGGTATTTGATTCAGGCTGGGACTTAAAAAAAGGTAGCTGCGAGAAGAGGTAGTAATGAATCCATTGTTTTGGCCACTTAATACCTCCCCCCTAGGTTTTATTGAGGCTTAAGTATTAATATATAATTATTGATGTATTTCTCTTTAGTATCTACTATATTGATATAAAAAATAGAGTCCTCTTGATTGTGTTGTCGACTGTTCTTTCCATAGCTTGCAGAACTGTTTTTGCTTTACATCCCTGTTCTATTAATGTAAATTGCATAATATTTTGTTTCGGTGCTTTAGCAGTGTACCCTGACATAGAGAAGCCAATAAACTACATCTTAAACCTGTCCAGTCTTACGTGCGCACCTGCGCCAGTGGCCGCAGAGACAGTACATTTATCAGTACTGGAGGGAGTGGTTGAGGTGGAACCGGCGAGACCACTATTTCCATGGCAGGCTCCAATGGCTAAGATGCATTATAATAATAAAACAGTCGATTTAAAACGTGTGTACGATCCTTCGCCAGCGTTTCTAAGTGGCTTTGTAACCTGTGGCGATACCGCGGATGATTTTCATCCATCCAAATCTTCATAGTTCACATCGACTGTATGCACCAAAGTCGGGACTTACCGGAATAGTATAAAGCATGTTACATTAACTATATATACTAAAGTAGTGCCATGCCAGAACAATGTAACGCGTTTCACATCGACTGTATAATCCAAAGTAGGGCCTTACCAGAGTAGTGTAAAGCATGTTACATTAACTGTATGCACAAAAGTAAAGCCCTAGCAGGTTAATCTATCAGCACCTATATATTCCACTTAATAGTATCGTCTTATTGCTAAAATAATCATCTTCTCTTCATCTCTTTCTAAACTATACAAAAACATCTTTTACAATCAATTTACGTTTTTCTAAAGCTACTATGCGATTCCAAATCCTCGCCCTTGTTGCTGCTACTCTGGCAGTAGCTTCAGCTGCACCAAATGCTGAACCTGTACCTGGTCTATTTGTAAGTATTTCTCCCCTCCTGCAGCTGTGCTGTTTGATAGTATCTTAGCTAGGAAAAAAAGCGGCTAATCTTGTGGATAGCTGCCGCGGCTGGGTGGTCGCCGCTAATTTGAGCAATATGTACAAACTTGCGGAAGGCCTACTACCTACTAGTCGTTGTATGGAGTTCTCTTAATGCAAGAGTTTAAGCTCGGCCGACAGTAGATTAGACAATATATCTTTTATTTCCTATAAACTAGAGATTTACTAGTCTTTTCAAGTTATGGTACATTGTATGCATACTAATTGATGTGTTTATAGGAGATTTGGCCTATGATGATTGAGATTTTTTATGTAGTTGCGTTTTTGAGAAAGGGGGTGAAAAGGAGGTTCAACTCTTATGAATGAATTAGCCAAAGCTTTTGACAAATTGTCGAAGAACGATATCTCTCCTGAGAAAACCTTTCATTCACCAGGTAAATGTCCAAAACAATAAAACACCTTAGGAAACAAGGTCATCAAAACCATCACACGAACTCGATATCCCGAATCCCTGCCTCCCCTCCTTGTACCACACACCCACCCCAAACTCACCTCCTAATATCCGTCAACTTAACCATCAAAGGACTCTTCTCCCACGTATTATACGCCTTCAACCCCTTAAAATCACCCTTAGGATCCCACAACGGCGCGCCATCCGCAAACTCCAGATCAAAGTTCCACAACAACGCCCCCAAAATCAACCTCAGCTCCACATACGTAAGATTACGCCCAATACACCCACGAGGACCCAACGAGAAAGGTTGTGCCGCCTTCCTCACATCGCCCACGAACCGCGCTTTCGCCACGGTATCCGCCACATTGTCATCACCTGTAGGTTCGTAGAACCGCTCCGGCATAAACTCATCCGGGTCCGCGAAGTTGTGCTCCGAGTGCGCAGCCGCCCAGGATCCGACGCATACGGATGTGCCCTCGGGGACGGCGTGGCCGTCGATGAGGGAACCGCCTTTGGGTACGGTGCGGAGAAGGCCGATGGGGACCGGTGGGAAGATGCGTAGCCCTTCTTCGATGCAAGCGTTCATGTAAGGGAGCGAGCCGAGGATGTCCATGTTTAGGTCGGCTTCGGTTTTGCAGGCT
The DNA here is from genome assembly GCA_003073855.1 of Periconia macrospinosa. Taxonomy (NCBI): domain Eukaryota; kingdom Fungi; phylum Ascomycota; class Dothideomycetes; order Pleosporales; family Periconiaceae; genus Periconia; species Periconia macrospinosa. The sequence continues at coordinate 118,001 of KZ805311.1, forward strand.
GAGCGGAGCTCGGCTTTGAGGCGCGCGAATTTGGTGGGATTGCGGAGGAGGTAGTTGGTTAGGCCGCAGAGTTCGGTGGCTGTTGTTTCGGAGCCGGCGACGCTGGGGTGCGCGTTAGAGGGGGACGTTATCTCAATATTTCTTTTCGGGGTTGGTCACGTGTATGGTTGGGTTTGGTGTGAAAGAGGTTCGTAGAGACTTACATGAATAGGGCGGCGTTCATGATGACTTCGTCGTCACTGACTTCGTTCTTCTTCTCTCGCTGCTTGAGGATGTACCAGATGAAGTCGCGATGATCAGTCTTGGTCGACATACGGCGGACAGTCTTTTCCGTGGAATTACGCAAGTGTCGTATTCGTCGCTCTCGGATGATGGTCGGGATACACCAAAGGAGAACACGCTGGGCGAGAGACCCAGGCTTTGCAAAGCGACGTGTTGCTTGTTCCAACGCACCCGCTTTTATCGATTCATACACCAGAACGACCCAATTCGCGGATTCAGAGCCTTCGCCTGTAGTTATTCATGTTAGAGCTCCCTTCCATCCGTAAGGACAAAGCAGAGGCATAGACATGGATCGAGAACAGGGAACTGAAAACTTACCCTCTTCCAAACACCCAAACGGTTCCCCAAAGCTCAAATCCCCAATAATATCAAACGTGCAAAAATTAAACCAACTAACCATATTCGCCGCCTCGCCCCTTGCCGCCAACTCCCTCAACCTCTTGGTCAACAAATCCACATAGCCCTTCAAAATCGGCTCCTGCTCCAACAGCGCCTGCTTCGAGAACGCATGCGCCAGCGCGCGTCGCTGCCTCGCGTGGTGCATATCGGGCGCCATGGTAAGGTTGGTGGCGCCGGGGATGGCCTCGACGGCGCCTACGTGGATGGGGTCCTTGTCCATGTTGGCGAGCCCCACGCGGTGTCCGTAGATGTCTTCCCAAGCTTTGGCTGTGTTGAAGGAGAGCTCGTTGGGCATCACGCGCACCACGGGGCCGTACTGGTCGTGTAGGGTTTTGTAGTCGAAGGAGATGCGGCCTCGGAGGAGGGAGATGATGGAGGGGATGGGGGAGATGCGCCATAGGAGGGGACCGGGGTATTTTGCGAGTGGGTGGAGGGTTAGGCGGTAGATTGCGTTAAGGAGGACGTATGCTATGCACTGTGGGGAGGAAGAGTTAGGTCGGTGTGATTTGGGTATTGCTAAAGGGACGGTTTGAGAAAGGAAGATGGAATGTAAGTATGTACGTACGGCCACTGGAGCCCAGATAGCCACCTGCTTGAGGCGCTCTCCGTCGACGAGACCCATTTTCGTCTTGTTTGTTGCCTGTCAGGCCTCTTTTGCTTCTTTGGTTTTCTTCCTTGAGGTCTTCTTAGCCTGCTCTTTCCTAAGCTTCAAAGTGTTGGTATGTATGAATCCTTCCAAGCAACCCAAAATCTCTCCCAAGATCTAAGCAAGTTAAAGACCACAAATCCAAAAATAAAAAATCCCTATAGAAAATCCGAAAAGCACCAAACAGGAGCCAACTCAGTAGAAGAGAAAGAACCGGCAACCTGCCGTGGGAAACAAGTTATAAAACAATCCCCCCTCCCACCTAATCAATAAATCACAGGGACCGAACGACATCCCGAACCGTAACCAATCCACACCTTAGCTACATATTAGATACATGCACGTGTGGTATGATTAGGGCAGCATAAAAATCATGTACTTCTCCAATCGTTACGCACTGCAGACTTGATTCCGGACAACACGAGGCTCTCTTATCCGATGTTTGTGGGGGACGGAACCGGTTCATGCAAAGAAGACTGAATCAAGCACACGGGTTTGTTCGCTAAAGCATTTCCGCGCGCGCGCGCAAGGTGTGCTGACCACTTACTGTGTAGTTAGAACATTATGAAATGTACGTAAATATCGAGTTCCTAATTAGGATGGCTTGGTTTACGCAGCGTTTTAGTATCTGAATACACCAACACTTGTTACCTCATTTACAGATCATTTGTTCAACAACGAAGAAGATGTAGCATTGAAGGGGATATGATCTTGAAGTAAAGAGAAAGCCACTCTAACCTCCGGACAGCGCATGTACATAGTGTGGTCGGAAATGTTTCGTTGTTTTCGGTACGGTAGTCGCATATGCTTTGCTGACCCCGCATTCTCTCCCCCGCGCAGTGTATTGGGCGCGAGTCAGGAAGGGAGATAATGTGGTGATGTGCGAGTCGTGCGTGAGTCGTGAGTTACTAACTACCTAGGTACACTACGACCGGATAATTGCGTTACCATTTGTAGAGATATAAAACCAACCATTCAATATCATAAAACCACTAGGTACATTCTGAAATTAGAAACCTCGTCATTAACAACGAAGGCACAGAGGACTAACTAGCTACATACCTGGCTGATACAAAAACAAACCAAAACGCACGCACTCATTTACTTGAATATACATGTACACATTTTGGGGGGACATAAAACTTTGGGATTGGAGGGGGGGAAATGAGGAGCTTACAAATCTCACGGTATAACCTTAGCCATCCTCATACGATCAAAAGCAATCTTCCACGTCTCGGGTGTGCGGATCTCCTCGGTATATCCTACTTGACGCGACGCCTCCATGCTCATCTGCCGGTCGAAGTCGAACATGGTCATGATGAAGTACTAAGAAGGAGCAACGTTAATTACACGATTGGTATTTTCTGGGGTTTTTCTTTTCTTCTTTTTTTTTTCTTTTGGTTTTGGTGAAACTGACCTGGAACCCCGGGTGAGTAATATCACTATCCACCGACCCCTTCTTCAACCCATGCTCCCGTTCCAACTCATCCCACTCCTTCCTATGCTCAGCAATATACGCGCCGGGCTGTGGCGAGTCCTCTCGAGGTCCACTACTCTTCAAGCCAAAGTACTCGCAAATCACGGGCCACTTCTCACTCCACGTGTCTTCCTGGCCACCAACATTGAAGCTGCGCGACGCCGTCTTGTCCGGGTGCAGCGACGCGTATATAGAAAAGCGCGCGACCATATCCTGCGGCGACTCGTTGTACTTGTTCACCCACGACTTGTCAGTCCCTGGGAACGGGCACGTGGCACCGTCGCCCTCGACGGCGCGGTAGAGGGAAAGGTACAGCGCGAGGGTCTGCGCGAGGCAGTATGCGTTGTTGTTGGGGACAAAGCCGATGATGTTGTCGGGTCGCACTTCGCACCAGGTCCAGGATTTGCCAGAGGAGATGCGTTTTAGGGTGTCGATTTGGGCGTAGTAGAAGAGTTGGGAGAGGTCGGGTTCCGGAATTGGCGGGAGGGTTTCTTTAAGGGGGAGGTCGTTTGCGAAGGGGAAGCGGTCGAGCATTTGGCAGCCGTAGATTTTGGTGCCTGAGGGAAGGACGACGTAGGAGAGGGCCGGGGAGAGGTGCTCGATGGCGGTTATGGAGCGCTCGAGCATGGCTTCGTTGACTTTGCATTCCTCGTCGTTGTCGTCGCTTTGTTTGTAGGCTGGTTGTACGGTTAGTTGGTTGTCATTACTCGCTATCTTTTCCTGAAGGAATTTGGGTTGATATTTCTCACAGTAAAAGTACACTTGCGTGACGGTGTCGACATCTGGTACTTTCTCCTTGATCGTCTTCTCCAATTCCTCCTGACTGCCCTTCAACAGATCAATCCCCGACACAATCTGCAATCTAGGGTCATCCGGCCACAGCGCCATCTCCCTCGTCAAGGGCCGATTAACCAACGCCGAAACCTTGGTAAAAGTATCCTTCGAGGGGTAGCCATTCAAAATGGCATTTACAATCGCCCAACCCGAAATGCCAGAAGCGCCATAGATGAGCGCATGATTTCCCATTTCGAATGTACACTGCAAGTTGGTTCAAATCGCCCTTCTCTAATTCCAATGTAAACAAAGTGACCCAGAATGATGTAACTTGGGGTTGCGACGCGTTGAATTCAGAACTGACCGTAGTGCAGTGCGATTCTTAAGACCGTAGCAAACCCCCTCCCCCAACCAACTCCACGACACGACCCAAGCCTCCTCCGGACAAACCAGCGCATGATGCTGACTGATTGCCATAGTCCCAGCACATGCTAGGCGGATAAGAATAAACGAGCAGGGTGGATGGAAGATGACCTTGGAACCCCCGCTTGTGTACCCCGCCATGACTCGTTGCTTGTTTAGCTAGGCTTCGTGCTGGCGGGTCGGGTATCCGGCGAACTTCGTGTCTTGTTAGCCGGGGAGGGCATATGGGGCTGCATGTTTTTGTAAGATTGAGGAGGTATGTGTTTGTTTATGACTTTGTGTAGGAGTGGTTTACAGAGGACGCCACCGCTATGAGTATGTTTCCAGTATATTTCTACGCTAATGCATGGCATGCATTTCATACTACAGAATGATGTCTGGTGAAGTTCACTTTCAAAATATGTCTTGTATCAAATGGTAACTGGAGTGAAATCAGATGAAAGCAATGGCCATCCAACGCACCCGTATGCATAAGGACGTAACCCGCACCACGCCATCGATGCTAACATTGAATGATGCAAACAAACTCACAATCCATAGAACATCTACCCATCAAACCAAACAGTAAAACACAAAACACTCAACTCCGCTCACCCCCCTCCACCCTCTCCATCTCCACCACAGCCTTCCTCGCAACCTCCCTCGTTTCCTCCCTCACCCCCTCCAAGCCCGCAACAACCCCAAACCTCTCTTTCCAAAACGCCCACCTCTCCTTCCCAAACCCCGCAACCCCCTTCCACAACTCGCCACCCCTCGCCGGATTCCCCTCCCTTGGATCCTTCGGACTCAAATCAACCTCCCTGCCCACCAACTCTCCCCCGGCTTCAAACACCCACGCCGCGGCCGCAGGCACACGCGCATCGTACTTGAAGAACGCGGTCCCGTGGTCGATTTCAAGCGCGGCCCGCATCGCCCAGATGGCGTAGTACGTCGCGAAGTCGCGGATCTTGGCGGCTGTGAGGCTGGCGAGGAGCGTGTTGAGGTTGGCCCAGGCGGTGGCTTCGAGGGCAATGATGGGGGCTACAGTTTCGGGGGCTTCGTCGGGGGAGAAGGACGGGTCGTAGTCGTCGGTGGGGGCGTCGTTGTAGGCTTCGCGGACTGCAGGGGTGAGGAAGGGGAGTTTGGGCCAGGCTGAGGAGGAGAGCGTGTTGGTGCGTGGGTCTGGGTGCTGTTTTAGGGCGGAGATGAGGGTGGTGAGGGAGTGGTGGGCGGAAGGGGTGCGTCTCGAGGAGTGAAGGATAGAGGTCCAGAGGTCTAGCCAAGTGGATTCGAGGTCGTCTGGGTGGGTTGCGGTGGTGAGGGAGTGGTCGATGGGGGTGGTGATTTTGGAGACAGTGGTGGAGAGGTCGAGGGTGCCGGAGAGGTAGGCTTGGATTTGAGGGTAGGTTTTGCTGTCTTCCTTTGGCCGGAACCAGTTGCGGATTTGGGCGATTTGGTCGATTTTTTGGGCGGTGGTCCAGGTGGTGTTGGTTGAGAGGGCTTGTAGGATTTGTTTGGTTTGTGAGGTCGTCATGATTTTTTATCCTTTTTTTTTTGGTCCTGTCTGGTGTTTTCTTTGTGTCAATGGACTTTGTTTTAAAAGTCTCTTCTTGCTGCTGAACGATATAACTACTAGAGATATTATTTTTGGATGATAGCACATGTACACCATCTGTCAACGGGTGCTGACGTCGTTAGTGGGGCTCTATAACAAACAGCCAGGTACACAATGCACATGCACCCACCTCCGCCGTCCGATTCGTTGCTAATACACATTCCACGCTATCCTCAATGCAGAAGGTCCGCCCGCCCGTCCACCTTCCTAAATACTACAACTACTTCTACATTAAATAACTACTTTTTAACTCAACAGGCGAAGCAATCATGGCATGAAAGCCACAGTTAGCCACCAAAGCTATCGATTTTAAAGAACAAGGGTAGACCCTAAGGCAACGGACGATGGAACAGAGGCATCAATATCAATCGCAAGTACGCAGCCAACCGCATCTACGAACCTAGCAGTACACTGTAGTATTCAGTCAGTAGTACCATTAAATTATGTAGAAGGGCCCGCCAAAAGCAATTAATATTCAGATAGTTAGCTGAAGGGAATGAAAACGACAAAGCCTATCAATAAGGGACAACATTGATTATCCCTTTCATTTCCCCCAAAGAACAGTTGACACGAGCGAGCAAGCAAGCAAGTCAATTCCAATTCTACCCCATGAAAAACAGAGACTAGGATCATACCATCATACCTTTTACTAAGTCTTGAACCTAAAATTTATGTACAATATCTCAAGGGACAGCTACCATCACACGCACTCCCCCGGTTGGAAGTGTTTAAAGGTAAAGTACGCGTAGTTTTTAGCATACGTATAGAGGGATAGTACGCCACAGAAAAACGATAACAGAAAAACTCCGTCGTCGATTGCGGTATCGCAGACTCAGTCTTGTTATGGCAGGTTCTCCTTGTGTGGCTTGTTTCACGATGGGAGGTGGCGTTCACGGCAATCAATCCCGCATGACTGAGACTGCAAGTTCTTGTGACAGGGAAAACACACAGCGCGGCAGAAGAGGCAAGGCAATTGAGTCAAGTATTGTATTAAGTCATGAGAGCCAGGGAACACATCGATACGCTATGATGCTTCCCATCCAAGGGCTTTCAAAAAGTACTTCGTCATCATATCTACATGTGCAGAGGTAATTTACAAGTCCTGCAAAAGACGGAAAGTTTCTTCATCGATCCTTAGACCTTCTCCGAGATGGGAGCAGAATCAGCCGGGGCGTTAAGGGAGGCTTTCCTCTCGGCGGCAACACTGAGACGGCGCTCAACATCTTCCGCCTGCGATGCAGTACCGAGGTGACCAGTGGGGAGCAAGTTGAGCTTCTCCTCGTCCTTGTCAGTCTGGCGGTACACGAAGTGGAAGGTGACACCAGTCACGAAGGCGATGATGGCAACCGAGCCGTAGTTCCAGACAAGGTGGGGGTCGTTGGTCAAGGGAGTGAAGGCTTGCTGGAGGGCAGCAGAGAAGGCGGTGGTGAAGAGCTGGACGGATTGGACCATTGACCTCATGTTCTTGGGGGCCTTGGTGAAGGCATACTCCAGAGTACTGACGGAGGCGAAGATCTCGGAGATGGCGACGAGGATGTAGACACCAATCACAGCCCAAACGGTGATGGGAGACTTGTAGTCGTCGGGCTTCGGGTCAGCGTCGTAGTAGCCAGAAGTCTTGTAGATGTAGTGTTGGAGCACAGCAGCCCAAACCATGGCCAAGGCACCAAAGATGAAACCGGCAGTGATCTTCTTGATGGGACTGAAGTTGATGCCACGCTTGCGAAGAGCAGGGTAGACGAAGGAGTCCATGACTGAAAGAAGTTAGCAGGGCGACGAATGAAAACAAGCGCGGTAAACTTACTGGGCACAATGATGACAATGGCCAAAGGATCAAAGTTAGTCAAGACGTCGTTGGGCACACCGCCAAGCTTCATGGTTGAGCACATTTGAGTCAAGTTGGAGTCCATCTGTCGGTAGGCGAGCCAGAAAATGGGCACCCAAACGAAGACACCGCAGGCAGTGAAACCACGGTGAACTTCGTCAACCCAGGCATCGTCGAAGTTGTACCACGAAGGAGCGCTGGCACCGAGGACAGAAGGCTTAACCCTTTCCCACATTTGGCCGTCTCGCCATCTCTTGATTGTCGTGACAGGGTTGAGGGACGCACCGTTTCCGAGAGCCTTGAAAAACAGCTTCATCGCAGGGCCCATGACACTACCAGAGGGGGGCAAGAGAGTGTAGCGAGGCTTGCACCAGATGAGGACAGGGAAAGCGAAGAGGAACAGAATAGTGGGAAGCAAGAAGGCGAGCCAGAAACCGACGTAACGTTCGGCATAGGCCATGGAGAGTTGACCAACCAATGCACCGATGTTGATGAACATGTAGAAGTAGTTGTAGATGCGGGTCAAGGTGATTCCGGGGTCGATGATGACACGCTCTCCGTTGATGGTGGTCACGCGCATTCTGTCCTCAGAGACTTGCTCGGCAATCAGGGGGGAAATGTTGGGTTTGAAACCTCCCGTTCCGAAGCCCATGACGACCAAACCGACCATGAAGCAACCGAGGGCGCCGTTGGCATTGTCCATGACCTTGGGAATGGTGGAAACGGTAAGAATGGTGTGACCGATTTCGGCAATGACGACGGACCAGAAGATGGTCTTGAAACGACCGAGGTAGGTATCGGCAACATAGGCTCCAAGAAGAGGCAAGACGTAGGTCCAGAAGGTGTTGAAAGTGGTGATGTTGAAGGCAACTTGCTTTCCGAGACCGAGACCACCGGGCTGGGCTTCCTCATCGTTGGGGTCAAGGGCAGCTCCGGTGGGAGTTGGCCTGGGCTTGGCGATGAAGTTGGAAATGAGAGCAGTCACACCGTACCAGGACATACGCTCGACGAGTTCGACGAAAGCAATGGTGTAGATCTTCCAGTTGATGCCTGCGGAGACACGGGGAAGAGTCCTCAACTCCTCTTCGGTGGGGACATCGTCTCTGGAGTCGTCGCTAAGATAGCTGTCCTGCAAAGTGGCTTTCCCCTCGGATGGGAGGAAAGGTGGCGGGGCGACGGCGTGAGCTTCAGGGTGCTTGCGCTCAGGGTCGCCAGAGGCATCGACACGAGCCGGGTCCACGCCGAGGGCTACTTGCTATATAGGTAGTCAGCACTTGCTGCTTAATTTCTTGTTTTGTTCTTGTCGATCCGAGTCTGATAGTGACGCAACAATACAAGGCCAATCACGTGGGAAGGAAGTGAGAGGTCACGACGTGACATGCATGTGGATGGGGAATGGAAGGTACGTGTGGAGAGAGGGTCATTGCTTACCACGGCGTCGTCTGCGGGCATGGTGGAGGCGCACTTGACTTGCAAAGTCAACTATTAGGACGAGGTGTATTAAATTAGTAGAGAGGGATGCCTCGTAGACGGGCAATTGGGGGAGCGACGAAGAGAAGGGAGGAAGCTCGCAAAGAGCGAAGAGAAGGCAGGCCGGGGCCTTTAATATGTATGAAAAAAATGATTTGGCATTGGCATTGGCATTGGCAGCAGCGTTAGCATGAGAAAGAAGTGCAGGAGTAGCACGCAAAGGCAGAGCTCTGCTGTCGTGCTGGGGCACCATGGAAGGTACATGCCCAAACGGGAAGGAGCTCGTAAAGCCAACCAACGCCAAGAGCCTGTTCGCTGCTTTGCGCTGCTTTGCCTAGAGCTTAATTGGTAGGTCCAGCAGGGGTGTGCGATAGGGAAGGGTCACATGACTCGCCGTGAGCCGGGCGGCGGCCGCGGCTGATTGGAAGACGTTTCACCTGCGATGGGCGCCCCGGCGCAATCAATCAAATCAATCAATCAAACAATCCAACTCAAAGGATTGATCCTATCGCCACCTCCCGCCTACTGTACTTCAGAACTGCTCGTAGTCAACGGGCGCCATTGGGTGTTGGGGCTCCCTCGCATGGCTCTAGCTCTCCGAACCATGTAACCTTTTGATAGCCCTCGCCTCACCTGGCCCTCCCTCTCACTCACTAGCCTACACGTACACATGTACTGTGTACTGTGTACTGTGTACTCTGTACAGTGTACTACTCTACTGTTACTGCTACAGTACTGACTGTCACTCAGCTGTCGCCGCCGCCCTTCACAGTCCAAGACGAAGATCCAAGACAAGCAAATCAGCCCTCCCGGCCATGGCACTCTTCGCCATATACCAAGTCGTCTTGTGGTTGCGCCGCGCACGTTGGCACCAGGCTTCGCCCATCCTTCTAGCGCCATTCTACACAGTAGGCGCGGGGTAAGCGAGCCAACCACACCTTCCCTTTTCTTGCTTTCTTTCTCTCTACCCATCCTTCTCTCCCTTGCTTGCCGCCCTCTCTCTCTTCTCACCACTCCATTTCTATTTCCATAACCAACTAACAACAGTCTATTCTCATCTAGTCCATGCCTCCATCAGGACTACTTTGCGCCAAATGCCCATTGCCATGTGCGACAGTGCGAGTAATCAACATGGATGCATACCCACAAGCCGCTTACGGTATTATCCCGCCCCTTCTCCCTCCCTCCCCTGTTACGTCTGCATTACCTTGTAACCTTATTTGCCAGCAAGTTACAGCAACTAGGCAAACTGTCCGCCGCATTGCAATGCTCATTGTGTATCACGAGGCGATGACTTGCGCGAATCATCTGCCACCGCTCTCCTCAAACAGGGCATGGAACTGGAGAGGCCGATGCATGGCGCTGCGCGAGGCTGTTTGCAAAGATATGATTTACGACAATCATGTATGCCCAAGATTCCATCACCACCTGTGCCAGCACACCGACGTGCGCTGATTTACATACGCCCGGGACTATTAAGCTGATCGGCCATGGCAACCGTCAGCCAACCGTCAGCGCTTGCGCCGTCTACACTGAATCTGAATTGGAATTACGCTCTACAAGTAGTTATGACAGTCCCTTACAAGTTAGATCTTTGGTGGCGTGCTCGGTTACCCCTTCCAGTATTCCTCCCCGCGGTACGCTCCAGTCCCTCTTCCTGTTTGCGCACCCCGTCGGTCACGGCCGACTAGAGCACTCCTGGGCAGGCGTTGATCCGACCATTTGGATAATCAGGCGTCCGCGGTGCTGTCGATAATGTTCCCCCTGCGATCCCAATCCACCCACCCACCCGTGCATGCATCTGGGCTGGCTTGGCTCGCCGGCGTCCACATCCTCTCCCTGGACTGTCTCCACTCCCCAAGCGCCTGGGCTTCGTTCGGTTGCATCAAATGTTTGCATGGTGCTGAATGTTGATCCTGGTCTCGTAGAGATAGACCTTCCCTAACCATGATCATGTCCGACTACCTCCTCGCAGCACCAGTATCCAAATTACCGGCGTCCCAAGCGGAAACCGCAGACCCGCAAGAAAGCGTATGTAGCCTGCAACCTGCTGCCGCACGTTACGGGAACCTTAGTTGTTTGAGATGGTGAAGACGGTAGGGAATTTTGGTGAGTACTGCTGCAGGTGGGTGTTGCTAACCCTGTTTGGCATTTCATCCAGTCGCCGACAACAACAATCCTTCACAGTATACATGACCCAGCAACCAGCCTGCGTCGGAACCAGCTCGTAGGGATTTTCCAGTTATAGCACAACATGAAAACCCTGATATGCGCGCGGGAGTTCTCATTGGTGATTATTCCCTTGTCGTACATGTGTGTGTATAATCAGCGTAAGACCAGATCATCGATTTATTCAGGAAGTATCACGGGGGAAGTTTTTTTCTGCTTCCTGCGCAAGATCCTCCCATCATGGTCTGATGGAATAGTCAGCTTTCCTCTCATCTGCATAAATTTTCACGGGTCATACTCGGACAGCGTCAGATAAGCTTTCAATTTTCTTGGGAGAAAGCAATAATAATAATTTCAAGAATTGCCGAGGCAGACACGTTAGCGGCTTGATGCCACCAAGCAAGCCAAAATGGCTCGGTGCGGGCGAAGGAACATCCTGTACAGTATTGTACTCTGTACGGTTACCTCCCGCTCACGCCAAAGCGGCACAGCCAGCTGCTGCCACCATTGTCTGACGATTATGGTCTATTGGCCAGTCGCGTCAGATTGTTATCAGGCCCGTGTTCTTCAGGCGTTCATTGCCAGCTCTACGCAGTGGCAGACTATTGAAGGCAACTTGTCGCAATGTCCATTTTGGTCTACGGCACCAATCATCGCATCAATCATACACCCTTAACATTTCGCTTGCTCGGCAATCTACACAGTAACTCACCGTAATTGTTCTAGTCAATGTTGAACGGTGAGATGGACCGTTATCATTGGGATCATGGAGACTGCCCTCTTCTAGAGGCCGCCGACTAGTCTAAGCGGTTGCGACTAAGGGAATCTACAGTACACCTGTCTGCGTGACATGTCCCACCGTCACTCCTCTATATCAGCCTCGCCACACTCTTACACAACCAACCCTGCTCTATCCCCATGTCGCCAACAGCTCGTCAATACGTTATCGCACGTAAAGCAGAATCATCACACTGTTCTCGATCATCTCGATACGCCTGGACAGAAGATCATCCGATCCTACGTTCTCAAAAGGACATGACATTCGATGACAGATGTCTACGTCAAGATAAAATCGGATCGGCTTGCATTGCGGCGCATCACTGATTTTATTGTTCCACCAACCAGTTGCCTAAAAAAGCGAACGGGGCGTACCGTCTGGATTTTGGATTGCAGAGCGCCCGCGGCGTCGCGCAATGAATCCACTGTTCACATTCGTTGACAGCTGACAGAAACTATGCGCACTTGACCAAGACATACATTTCCACCTTCTCATTCTCGAGTGCGACGTTTGTAGTTCAGGTAAGCTTTTCAAACATGGGGTGGTTTTTGCCATGCATTGCCACGAGCCCCAAGGCTGAGTCTTCATTCCCTGGGCATGCTCGAGTTGTGTCAAGCATCGTGGCTTTTGGAACCAAGAAAAATCCAAGGGCCAGCGAGAGGCGCATAGGCGGGAAATCCTTCTCTTGGCTGAGATAACGGCCTCGTTATCTTGCGAACCAACCCACCCGTCCCACAGCACTGCAAAACATGGACTCCCACAGAACATCAATTGTTCTGGAAGGAAAGACCTGCATGGAAGATAATTCGTCCTTTAGCCGCCAACCCTGTCCATGTACCGTGGTGGATACTTCGCTCTGAGGGAAGTTCCCCATCATACAAGGTGCTGAATGCGGATGAGCGGAGCGACATCGGGCGGCTTGCAAGTTCGCGCTTGCGATAACATACCTAAGTACCTAGGTATCCATTTCTCTTTTCGTTTCCTTCGGTCTTTCTACTATACACACGATGCATCTTTCACCTGGTTTCCGTAATTTCTTTATTCTCCTCCTGCGGAGAATGCAGAGATAAACAAAGTATTATGATCCCCCGCTCCTTCAGTACCTTCCCAGCGATGCACAATCAGCAATGCCTAGTCGACACACATTTCGCCTCCCGTACCAGTATTGCATGAAGATTTAACACGCACGGGTGCCGATTCAACAAAGATGTAATAACCTTAAAGTAGCTCGAGGCAAAGAGAACGCCTCGTTTGCGCCCACCGCAACGCCTCCATCTTGTGGCGCTACTCTAATGATCCAGACAATCGGCCACTTTCCAGCGTATTCGTATACAGACATAAATCGCAACCACCTCTCTTTACTTTCGCACCACTCATCCCTTCAAAAAGATGAATGGGGACATGTAATAAGGACTTTTTCACCCCTCAAACCTCCCTCCCCACAACTTCCACCGGCGTCCTCGCCAACCAATACCCACACGTTCCCTCCCCCGCACACGACACTTTCAAATTCGATCCAACCACCAAGTCCACCGCCCCTTCAAACTTCCGACTCCACCCCCTCAACGCCGCCTTATCAAAATTCGCTGCAACATGCGTAAACACGACCCGATATCCAGAATCGGTCTTACTAATCCTCATCTCCCAATGTCCCTCGCCTTTTCCGTCGTCTTCACACGCCCAGGAACGTCCCCACGGCCCTTCGTCCGCCGACGAGAGGTCAAGGAATTTAGCGAAGCAGTTTACGCCCGTGCTCGGGCTGACGGTGACGCTGTTGTTGAGGTTGTAGGTGTTAGGGTCAGTGATGGACGCAGTGAAAGTCGACCAAGGGTAAGTTCCCTCGCGGTGGTTAGGAACGCGGATTTTGAGCTCGCTGAGGGACCATGGCGTTGTTGTTGGTGCCGTTTGCCGCCGGGTGTGGACGAAAGAGTGTGTTGCATGTATGAGAGGTAAAGTCGCGAGGAGCGTTGGTGTGAGGAACTTCATTTTTTTGTAAATGGGATTCTTGAGGAAGGGGAGGATGGATGGTTGAGGGTGTTGAGGTGTATTTTGTATTGAGTTTTTATGGTTCGAGAAAAGGGATAATGTCTAGTCGTGGCGCAGCAGCGATCGGGCAAAAGCGAGTCATCGAAAAGTATGCAGGTGAGTTAGAATCCGTCACATTTCAATAAACATTGAACACACTTGTTCCTCCTTTCCCCCTCTTCCCTCCTCCCACTCCTCCAAATAAAACAATCGCGCGTTCCTTCACACACCAACATTTTCTACACTTCACCTTCTCCCCTTTTAATCCGTAGAGAACCGTATCATTTGGTTTTGTGTCGAACTTGTGTATGTGTGTGTATCTGCTTGGAGTAAGGTAGCCCGGATAAGGTACCTAACGATGAATTAATTGTACGTGTAAGTAAGGTATGGAGTCTGGATGAATGTTGTCATCGATTTTATTTTTATTTTTGGGATACGCCTTTGGTCTAGAACGAACTAAGTTTCACTTAGGTACATAGAGTACCATGCACATAAGCGCGAAACTATAGTAGGGAGACAAAATAAGGAGAGGAAGAGCCGCGTAGAAATATTGCTTGATGAAAGGGAAAAAAAGGGTAATGCGAGCAAGGGAAACACGAACGTGTAACATAGTTCCAAGCTTAATACTACGAAGATGAAGAAAAAGACAAAGACAGGGGGTTTGTCAAAAGTTGAGCGCAGCGCAGCGAATAGGAAGAAGCCATGCAGCAAAGGTTTGTTGTCGAATTAAACACGTCCCACGGTCGGCCACACCTTTGAAAAGATCGAGATTTTTTCGACAACGGTTAACGAAACCAAAAATCGCACAACATCCAGATCCCATTCGATTCGCAAGTTACCGAACTACCTTAAATTAGCGAAACAACCTTGTTTAGTTGAAAGACTCCCGGCCATCGATCGATCGAGATTTCTCTCCTTTTTATTTCAATCGTAACACCCCCAACCAACATCTGCCATCTCATACCCCAGACCTACATACGCCCGGGCATCCGTTCGTTATCAATGAACATCTCACTCACCCCTATCTAACAAAAAACATACTTACATACCGGTCTCTCCATTTTTTAGTTCTTGAAACGACCAAGACGATAATATTGAATAGGTAGTTACCTCGCATCGAAAAAAAAACACGCTGGCATGGCGTGAATGGAGAGAGTGCGCGGCGAGGGTGTGTGGCTTCTTCTCATTGGGTCGCTTTTGCATTTCTCGTCACACCCGTTTGGTGGTACTGCAGATAATATGCTGTGTGCGCTCACAGACGCAACGTAACGCAGCGCAACTTTTTCTTTGGGGGGGGGGGGGGGGGATTCTTGTTTCGGATTCTTCTCCAGCGGGTTGCGCCAAGGAGGGAAAGGGACGGAGAGGTGGGAAGAAAAGACAAGAAGGGAAACGAAAATGAAAACGGTGCGTTTTGGCTAGTACGATGTGTGTGGACATTTTTTTTTTTCTTGGTTGGTGGTGGTTGGTGGTGCGCGAGGGACCTGCAGAGTCAAGAGATTCGAATAGATTAACTGAAAAAGAGTGACGAAAACACATCGACACGTTGTTTGAAACCGAACGCACACAAGAAAACAAAGAACAAGAAAGCGCAGCAGTGGAGGTGGTGGTGGAAATTCAGCACCAAGGTCGTACCGCAGCCCGCAGTAGCTAAAACATGCAGTGTTGTACCGATTCGATCAGGCGCCTTTGTTTTATATGGCTATGTTTCTTTCTTTTCTTTAATTACATGTTCGACGCGTGCTCACGCGCTTTTTGATATCTTTTCACTATCGTACTTTCTTCTCATTTCCTTTATTTTTCTTCTTCTTCTCATCGTCGTTGGGTGTTTCTTTTGACGGAAAATTTCACCACGCAAAACAACGGCGTCGAGGGACCTGACTGTTCGCTATGCTATTCTCCGACGATGTCTGGGCTGTATACGGCATCGTGACACCGAGAAAAGACGATTCACGCATCACGGTACGTACAGTATATACATACGCGTCGTCGTCCCTTGGGAGGAAAAAAAAAACATAAAAATTAATAAAAATCCTCATCTAAACAGGACCCCAACACCACCACCACCATCAACAACAACAATAACAACGAACATAACCTCAATCCAAGAACCGCACAATCTCCTCCCCCACCCACATCCACCACCCCTTCATCCGCTCCTCCTTCTCTACAGCAAACTACCACAAACACAACCACCTCACCTCCCTCCTCACAACCCACAACAAACCCCACCCACACCCGCCTCGCAATCGGCCTCAGTATCGCCGCAACCCTCCTCGCTGTCTTCATAGCGCTGCTCGTCGTGTGGTTATGCTGGATCCGCAAAAGGCGACGCGAGAGGGCGATGCAGAGGGCGGTCGAGGAGGTCGAGAGAGGGGAGAGAGAGCTGCAGAGGAAGGGGGACGACGATGATGGTGGTGGTGGTGGGGAGAGGATGGTGTTGGAGAGTCGTGTGTCGATTGTGGTTCAGGACGAGGATGACAGTGGGGATAGTGATGACGGGGAGTATGAGGAGGAGAGGGGGAGGTATGGGGTTTCGCTTCGGCGGAGGGAGGGGTGAGGGGTGGTGCTGTGGCGCTTGGTGATGATGAAGTGGAAGGACGGAGGATGTAGCGGTCGGTGGTTGGAGGTCATAATTGGGCTTGAGGCTTTGGGGATCCATTCTACGCGGACAGATGCTCTTCTGGGAAGGAGGGCGCTTTGAAAGCTCAAGATTTGTTTGTCGTTACTGAAGCAAGAAGATATGCTTCTTCATCTCGGAGAGTTCCTGAAACATACCGTGTACTCACATTCAAGACTAAAATTCACGTTTTGGACATCACTATATTACATTTTTCTTTTCAAGAAGTAATAACAGCAAAAGTTCAACGGGGGAGATGAAGAGTGAGACCAAGCAAATATTATCATTATTCTGTATCAAACAAATAACCAAAAAAAAACTTCAAAACAAAACTTACCAAATGGGAATCCCCCATCCAATATCAGCGACCAGCGCCACTCCCAAGTCGCTCATCAAGACCATAGCGAGACCAGCTCTACCCCTAAGCCCCACCATTCTTACCTCGAATATGCGCCTTAACCACATCGAAAGCATCATCAACCGCTTTCTTCAATCCAGAACCCCCCTCCTTACGCTCCTTATCCTCCTTACCGTTCGAAACATTCATACGAACAGCAGGGTGGTCAGGATAATCACCATGCTCCGAATACCGCGCACGCCTAAAAGCATCGCCAAACGTCATGGGAGCATTCTTGTTAGTAGTAGCAGGTGACTGCACGCTGCTTCCACCAACATACTCACCGTTGCTGGAGTATTTCTCACGCCTATACGCATCGGTGAAGCTGAGTCGGGAAGTCGCGTCATTTGAGGGAGCACCTTTGAGTGAGATGAGCTCGCCGTTGGGCGCGTATCGTGCACGTCGGAAGGCGTTTTTGCTGCGCTGGGTGGAGGTCGAGTCTGCTGTGTCGGGGTTAGAGCGGCCGAATTTAAAAGTGGATGTGTTGTTGTTGGCTTGCATGATGGCTTCTTCACGCTTTAGAGCGTTGACGCGGTACGTGTTGGCCTGCTTGGGATCGCGTCCGAATTCGAGGACGGTTATGGCCGGGTCGAAGTGCACGTGCTTTTCGTTTGGGTTGTTGGTTTTATGGTTAGTGGATTGAGCGGCGGTTGTGTTAGAAGGCATAAAGGAAGGTGTGGTGTCTGAGGTGGTTAGTTTGATTTGTTGGGTTGATTTGTTGGGTTGATTTGTTGGGTTTGGTTGTTGGTCTGGATGGATTGGGAGATGATATTGCTTGAGGTTAGTAGAGGTATATATATATGTTTGTAAAAGGGAGCATGAACTATGCGGTGCAGGAATTCACATAGTTGTTTGAAGTTTTAACAATGTACTGATTGGGGATTGTGAAGTTACATTCTAGGAACAAGGTCGCTTTGTTGATTCATACAATGCTATGCGCCGTATTGTTTCCTAGGGTAAAATGGAGTGAGTGATGTAGTAGGAGCTGTTGGTAAATGTAGCAGTGACGTAAAGTCTTGTTGTAATTATATCAATTCTTCATCAAACGGTTGCTGTCCATGTTTCCATAAAGCATGTCTTCATTGAATTGGTGCTAGTATGAAGTTTCTAAACTTTCGCTGCCTTTGTGAAGAGTATCTGAAGCCAAAATTCCATTGTCCCAGAGCCTGTTAAGCTATCAATAGATTCACACTATCAAGATTCTCCTTTCCAACTGTTATGTCTCTGTTCCTGCAGCTTTTTGAAGACCCACTTGCGTGCGAATTTCCCTTTTCGCGCGAGAGTATCATTACAACACTAGACTAACTTATACTCCGTAGGATTGGATTGCAGCTTGGTCGACTACATTTACCACGCGCTAGTAGAGTTACCAAAGTTGAGGAGCGAGAAATATCCTTGCAGCCTCACAACAAGCATTGGTTAGGATGTTGGTCGCACCGACGGAGTGGGTAACTCTGGGGCCAAATCGAAACCACTCTAAAAAGAAAAGCAACGCTACTGTGGGGGCTGCGGGAAAAATTGCGATTCCCGGAGAAATAGGGCTGGGATTTAAGTCCGCAATACCGGAGTGGGTATCCGTTCCTACATGCACGTGCGCTAGCAAAATCGGGTAGCCTTTCAATCTTGAGCCTAGACAAATTGTTGAAAAGTAGCTGATGGAATTTAGTAATTTGTTTCGGGCTCCGTGCATGAGTTGCAACTCGCGATCTGGTTAGTGTCTGATTCTACCTAGTTAGCACTCAGTTAGAATAGCATTGGCAAATCCCATGCACAATCACCGAAGCATGCTGCCAATAACATTATTGTTCTCTACTTAACTTGTGGTTAACGGCGATGCTGTTTCCTTGTGGGGCGGAAATCTGATAGCGTATCCGCCTAGTCTCAATCTGCCATCCTTTGAACTACATAACATCTGTATCGCGGGAACAAAATCCGTTGGATTCAACCAGGGATGCCATAGTACATTATTAGTGTTCAAAAACGCCACCCCACGTGGTGTCTCGCAAACGGATAACTCTGTACCTGGGGTATAACACAGTTCTTAAAGACGGTTTAACATTCGATTATGGCGGGACAGCTCTAACTTCACAATCATGCGCTTAATTCAACTTCTCCCGTTCTTAGGCTTGGCTTTCGCTGCCCCTTCGCAAGGCCCATTTGACCGAAAAACGTTCACAGTAGCGGGCGGGCACGTTTATTCGTATCATTTCAACCCACCTCAGGGAGACAAACCAACCATCCTCTTGCTTCATGGTTTCCCTTCATCACTTTACGATTGGCGCAAGACCGTACCCGATCTCCGTGCAGCAGGATACGGAGTTATAGCACCAGATCTTTTAGGATACGGCGAGACGAGCAAACCCACTGCTGTTGAAGAATATGCTTTCTCCAAAGTCAGTGGACATGTGGCAGAAATTCTTGCGCATGAAAATGTGAAATCAGTGATTGGCGTTGGCCATGATATGTGAGATTCCTTCCCGTCCTCTCTTCTCAATTAATTGAAGCGTGTGTCCAGAATGAACTGTTTCCTAACACACAAGAAACTAGTGGTGCCGTATTGCTCTCCCGGTTCTGGAATTACTACCCCGAATCCCTCACCAAACTCGCATTCCTCGCGGCAACCTACCGACCTCCCATTCCTTGGGACGTGGACGCTATGAACAATTCGACTGAGCAAGCTTTCGGATATCCCATTTTCGGATACTGGCGGTTTGTTAACGAAACCAATGCCCCTGAGACGATTCTCAGCCATGTACGTTTGACTACATATTCCTCTGGTTGTATTCCAATTCCTACTGACATAGTATCAATAGCATGACTCATTCACGTCGTTGCTTTATACCAACATTCCCGGCATGTGGAAAACTCATGTCGGCCCTATCGGTGCCCTTAAGAAATGGCTAGGAGAGAACCAAATCGCGCCGAAGGCCGATTATCTTACAGATAAGGAATACCAAGCCCATCAAGCCATATTTGCCAAGGGAGGCTACACCGGACCCACCAACTGGTATGGTATCCTCTTTCCTTCCTTCATATGTATAGGCCGAGCAAGATATGTTCTGAAGAAAGCTGACGGGACGAAATCAATAGGTACAAAGCTGCCATGGCCAACATTGACAGCCCTAACGATGCGAAGATTCCAGATGAGAATATTGTGATCCATAAGCCCGTGCTTTTTGTTGCCGGCCGAAATGATGAGGTTGGCAGGCCAGAGTTGGCGCAAGCTGGCGCCGCCGACGGTCAAAAGTCTGGCATGCTTCCTAATGTCCAGGTCAAGATTATCGAAGATTCGGTCCACTGGATGCAAGTGCAGAAGCCAAAAGAGACCTTTGAGCTATTGGATTCATTCATCAAGGGCCCATAGGTGCGTTGGTGTTGTTGGACCCAAAGGCAAATGTTCTTGTCTGAAGTGTCTTCGTGATGTGTATATATTTGGGCTCTTACCCCCGGGGGTTTTTCCTGAAAATTAAATATCTTTGGTCATTAGAAAAGTATCGCTTGGAATATTCACGCTTCTTGTGCGTACCTGATTTGAGCTGCGGTACTCGTACTACTTTTAGTGAATCTATGCAATGCGAACAATTGCTTGTATTGCCCTTCAAACTCCTGGAAATGCCGCATAACCGAGACTCCCTTTCCGAACACATCGCATTATGGCATGGAAAACTTTGTTTGTTAACGTTGAAATTGCGAAGACATAGTGGGTGGTTAATATTCACAGGATCAATCGTCGGGTTCGTATACTCTTATATGCAGTTTCAATTCGAAGGATAAGGCCACCAATATTATTAAACCATGCGAAATCTAAGCATTAACAAGGCTTCAAATTCCAAGCAAGGTACATACGAGATCCAGATTGACTACTACTTAGGGCTAGTTTCTTACGTTAAAGTTACCGGCAGGGTGTGTAGAACTCGCTTAGGACTGCGGCTTACAGCAGGGTTCATACGGCCGCGCTATTTCCCCCAGAACTATCCTCTGATACCCACAAAATTTGGCTGTGGCGGTTTCTCTAAGGGTGTAAATATCACGAAACTCCGCTTTTGTTATATCAGACCATCAATAGCACAATGTCAATGGGGATTATACGAGATCCGGAGGTTCCTAAATGTCGGTGGCGTGTTCAGCTCACTTCCTAATTTGGGTAGGATAGGCGATGGTGCTGAGATCTGGGGTTTTATGCCTAAGGAATTCATCCAACTGGCCGGAATCATCTCATGTGTTGGAAGATATATGCTAGAAGTGAGAAACTCTCTTTTCTCCCATATAACTCATTCAAAGATGTGGCTTGTTCGTCCAGAAGCAAAAAAGACCATTCGAAAGTGGAGTCTTAAAGATGTTTCAGTATCCTATATTGATGGTTCATAGAAGTGAAAACTAATCAGTCGTGTATTGAACAATGGAGCTGCATTGGACATAGCGTTTTCCTCTGTCACAACTTAGTTTTGATCTGACGTTGAAGCGGAGCTGAGATCCTAGGGCTTGTTGAGCTGACAACATGCTGTGTCGTTGCTATACGGGCTAGGATGAAACAAGTTCCAAGTATAAATGGGGATTCATTCCTACTTCACTGGATTCTTTTTCCCATCACAAATCCCAAACATATCCTCCCTTCTAATCTCGTGCGAGGACTCAAAGCTCAGCGCCATGATGTTGTACGCGGTTTTTCTCCACTTTATGGTGGCTATTGCTGTCTCCACGAAGAATAGTACGGACCAGAGCAAGCCTCCAGGAAAGGGAAAACCGAATTTCATCATTATCATGACCGATGATCAAGACTTGCATCTCAATTCCCTCGATTATCAGCCTGCAGTTCAGAAACATTTTACGGAACAGGGATCTTTCTACAAAAAGCACTATGTGACTTTGGCACAATGCTGTCCTTCGCGAGTGTCGTTCCTCACGGGAATGGCTGGACACAACACTAACGTCACTGACGTTTTCCCTCCATATGGTACGGAAAATTCCGTGCCCATAAACGATGACCCGCTCATGAATTACAGGTGGCTATCCGAAATTCATATCTCAAGGCTTTAATGATAACTATCTCCCTGTATGGCTACAGCAAGCGGGTTACAACACGTACTACACAGGCAAGTTCCTGAATGCCCACGATCTTGGGAACTGGAACAAACCTCTCCCAAAAGGCTGGACTGGATCAGACTGTGAGTAATATCTGGCCTCATTACAATGTATCAAGCTCATTTGTGTCAGTTCTCCTCGATCCTTATACGTACATGTACTATAATGCTACACTTCAGCGCAACCAGGAACCACCCAAGAGCTACCCCGGGGAATACAATACCGACCTCATCAAAGACAGAGCCCTTGGATTTTTGGACGAAGCTGCCGCTGCAGATGAACCTTTCTTCATAGGCGTGATGCCTATTGGTCCTCATACCGAGACAACAGTTCCAGAGAACCCTAGCGAAGAGTCTCTTCCGGTATTTCTGCCTCCTAAGCCTGCCAAACGACATGAGCATTTGTACCAAGGCGTGAAGATTCCTCGCACTTACAACTTTAATCCAGACAAGGTAAGTCCATCACTATCATCACTGGCGTCTGCTAACACACTGTAGCCAAGCGGAGCAAACTACGTTAGAGAACTGCCTCAACAGAACGAGACCGTGCTAGCTTACAACGACGAGTTCTACAGGCTACGGTTGGCTTCTCTCGCAGCAGTCGATGATCTGATCAATGAGGTGTTCGAGAAGCTAGAGGAATACGACCTCTTAGACAACACGTATATTATCTACACGACCGACAATGGGTTCCACATGGGTCAGCATCGTATGGATCCAGGAAAATCTTGCGCGTATGAAGAAGACGTCAACGTGCCTATGATCATTCGAGGACCGGGGGTCCCAAAAAGAAATGTCACGTCACCAACTAGCCACACCGATATCGTTCCCACGCTCTTTAAGCTTGCAGGAATTCCCCTCTTGGAGCAATTCGATGGATCCCCAATGCCTATCACACCCGAAGAGCATGCTAATGCGAAAACTGAGCATGTGAACATTGAGCTCTGGGGAGGAAATCTTGGCGAGGGAGAGTATCGCATCCCTGTTCCCACCCTACGAAACACCTACAAAGCCCTACGCATTGTTGCCGAAGATTACGAGTATACATATATCGTCTGGTGTACAAATGAGCACGAGCTGTACGATATGAAGGTTTGTATCTTTAGTTCTTTTTTCCCATGGGCTTATTGCTAACACAATATAGGTGGACCCCGGACAGATGGACAATTTGTGGGACACAGGTGTTACAAATCCAAACGGCACAGCTCTTCCACCCACAAACAGCACAATGAGGGCACCTCGAGCGGTATACGAAAAAGGAGGTGCAGAGAATGATGATTGCGACTTCCCTCCGGAGAGACTTCAACCAAGGCTAGATGCGCTTTTGATGGTCTTGAAATCTTGCAAAGGCGACGTGTGCGTTCATCCTTGGAAATCGATCCATCCACTTGGCAATGTCAACACTTTAAAAGACGCCATGAGCCCTGAATTCGATGCATTTTATGCGTCTCAGCCAGAAGTTTCTTTCTCTGAATGCGCAATGGGCTATTTCCCTTCTGCAGAAGGACCTCAGCGAGCGATCCCTTTTATCCCCCGAGAAATGACTTGAGGCTTTCAACATTTTCATTCACGTTTACCTTATATTCTGAGATGTACGTCGACTTTCATTAATATTGCTAGCATATTATTCTCGATCATGCCATGATTCTATTTTGGGATTTGCAAGAAACTGAGATATATATATATAAAATTAAATGATGATACGGAGATATTTCGTGGTGGATGTGAACGTACCTAGTAATGTTAATTGTGAGGGACAGAATTTCCGAGACCCAGTGTTATATAAGTCGTTACATCCGATCTAGAATACAGTTGTATGCATCGCGACAATGGATGCATCGGACTGTAAACTCATTCTTGAGTCATCACCCGAAATCTTTCGCACGAAGACAGTGATACCGATAAAACAATAGATTATTATCCGCCAGGTTATTACGAAGGATTCGCATCGTAGCTACAATCCCCCGCATGCGTAAAAAGATCCTTTGCGAGCCTTGGGAAGTGAATTTGTAGCCTATCCCACTAGACTAACTTACTAAATAGGCGGACCTCTGGTGTATTCGGCCCCAATAGCAACAGATCTACCCGTCCCATGGTCGTGCGGTACCTATTTTGTAGTAAATGATCGGCTTGTGTAGTTATTTCAATTGCGGGCCGATATCTCCAGCAGTGACTTGAAGCTTCTGGCATCAAATATTTTCTCGGCGAACCTCGCCAAAAATAAAATATGCAACATGACGCACTCCACAAATGCTTCTTGGATCAACGGCCCAAACAGGCATGGTATCTAGAGAAATTTACGGCCGTTTTGCGAAATAGCTGGTCGACCCCACAATGGTAACGCAGAGTAAAATGAATTGGTAATCATTCATCGATTTATAAGACATATAAAATTATAAACCAATGGTTGCTGATCGTCACTATACTCCCGACAGTAGACGGCTATATACTCTGAATTTTCACTTCTTCATCCCCTTCTATTCATTCATCAGAATTTTCCGCTTTCCTTAAACGACACATATACAACATGGCACCAAGGAGATATGAATCTGAGCACAAAGATGCTTCGTCACTTGGCAAGCCTCTCAAATTCGAATTCTCGGGCACCACCGCGCAGAACCGCTTCTTGAAGGGCGCCATGACCGAACGACTCTCGTCCTGGGACCCTAATAATCTTGAGGCACGTGGAGTCCCATCCAAAAACATAGCAAACGTCTACCGAAGATGGGGTGAAGGCGAATTCGGTGTCATTCTTAGTGGAAACATTATGATCGAGTATGATCACCTTGAAGCTGCTGGCAATCTCATCATTCCACGTGGCTCAGGTTACGATGGCGAGAGGTTTGAAGGGTTCAAGGAGATTGCGACACAGGCTAAGAAGCACGGTTCCCTGATTGTTGGTCAAGTGAGCCATCCTGGCAGACAGGTTCAGGACAAGATTCAAAAGAACCCAATTTCGGCTTCAGACGTGCAGTTGAAGGAAAACATCTTGGGCATGACGTTTTCGAAACCTCGCGCTGCCACCGAGGAAGACATCAAGAACGTGATTGAAGGCTTCGCACATGCAGCGGAGTACCTGGAAAAGGCGGGCTATGATGGAATCCAACTGCACGGCGCTCACGGTTATCTGCTTGCACAGTTTCTCTCCCCTACGACCAACCGACGTACAGATAAGTACGGAGGCAGCTTGGAGAATCGCGCACGCTTGATCATTGAAATATCTCAAGAAATCCGACGACGTACTTCCAAGAATTTCATTTTGAGTATTAAGCTCAACTCTGTCGAGTTCCAGGAGAAAGGGTTCGATACCGAGGAAGCCGCAAAGCTCTGCAAATTGTTGGAGGATAATACTTTCGATTTTGTCGAGCTTTCGGGGGGAACGTACGAGAAACTTGCCTTTCAGCACCAACGCGAGTCGACCAAAAAACGAGAAGCTTTCTTCCTCGAGTTCGCAGAAAAGATTACCCCTTCATTATCCAAAACCAAGACCTACGTTACCGGAGGGTTCAAGAGTGCATCTGCTATGGTGGATGCGCTGAGCACTGTGGATGGAGTTGGACTTGCTCGGCCCATCTGCTTGGAGCCCGAGCTACCGAAAAAGATCATTGATGGAGACGTTCACGCGGCGATCGATCAATTAACTGATGATAATGATTTTGGAGTCACGAATGTTGCGGCTGGAACGCAAATTAGGCAGCTGGGCAAGGACCAGCAGCCTATTGATCTAAGTGATCAGAAGAACTTTGAAGCCTTCCTGAAGGATATGGAGGTCTGGGCCAAGAGCCTTTCAGAGGATAAAGAAGGCAAGAAATACGGCTATATTGATATTGAGAGTATCCCGGCTGTTCCTTACGGCAGCGCAGCTCCAGCGTCCTAAGCTTAATGAGTGGTTTAGAAAATTTCATGATAATTGTACTATTTTAGTTTAGAGTGTGGTACATTATATTGATCCTGAGGACTTTATACTAGCGAAGGAAGGAATCGATTATATGTGCCAAGGAATCAACTTGTCTCGCAGAGTCACGCAAAGCCGCAGTTATTCAACGATTATCCCAAATCAACTCCTTTCGCTGTGCTGTGCAAATTCAATTACAGATCATGCTTTGACGCACGAAAAGTAACCTGCCCAATTACCCCAATCAGCGTCCGGGTCCTGGGTAGGGAAGTTCCAGCCGTTCCATTGCTTCTGGGTGATACCGTTCTCCTCCCAGATCCGGTTCTTGGTCGGCACTCCCTTTGCATCGGTGTACTCAAACTTGGTGCAATTGGCCACGATTCCACCCATGACGGGCACAGGATTCTGCTCGGGGGTGTAGATATCTCCGCCCTTGACGGGGCCGGGATAAGTGTAACCAGGGACGCCAATGCAGACAGGCACGTAAGCTCGAAGACCGAAGCAGGTATTGCCGATTTCGGGATTCCAAGCGTATAGATCGGTAGCCTGTAGGCGGTTAGATCCCTGGTTCCATATGAGTGAAAGAGATTATTTACAGTGAAGTTATTGAAGCGCTCGACGATAGTACCACAGTTCTCATCCGACTGTGTAAGATAAGTTGCAACGCCTTCTCAATCGTTAGCGGGGTCTGACTGGGTGCAATCGAACAAACATACAGTTAGTGGGTCTACGAATGCAGACACATCCAGCAGCAACACTGCAGTAATCCGTGCACTCGCTTGGGAGCGTAGCCTGGCGAGCTACGAGAGCATTGGAGGATGCTGGGGCCGTAGAGACAACAGCTGCAAGCAAAGCAATGGTGGCGGACAAGGTGAATGATACCATGATTGCAGTAATGGATTAGCGAAAGTAGAAAATAAAACGATTGGCTTGGTGAGGGATGGAGTTTGAAACGAGCGAAGGTGATGACGACCGAAACTCGATGCTTTCCAAAACTTCAACCCATCGCCAACTTTATACTTTTCAAACTTCTTCCGATATTGTGCATAGCTTCGTACGGGTCGCTGTTTATCCCACTA
The DNA here is from genome assembly GCA_003073855.1 of Periconia macrospinosa. NCBI lineage: Eukaryota > Fungi > Ascomycota > Dothideomycetes > Pleosporales > Periconiaceae > Periconia > Periconia macrospinosa. Next base: position 144,932 of record KZ805311.1, read on the forward strand.
GCGCGCCCTGGAGCCTTGTACTAATGTACCCGGAAATGACGCTTCAAGGATAGTAATCCGAGATTTCCTAATGGAGATGTAACCTTCACTACTTTCGGTAACTAACAATGGCGGAGGCGCTGCTGCCTGTAAGAAGCGAGCATATCACCCATTTTATTATTGCACTGTCTAGGTCTAGATGTATGATGGTCAGAGGAAAGAGGAAAATGAAGGAGCCATTTAGTGGGTTGGTGCCTAGGAGCATCCTCCCGGCTACAGCCGAGCGGGAATAACGGCCCCCTGCATGAAGATTATATGTACTAGGCGTAGCGTCAACTAGATACTGACCACCGAGTCAGATGGGGTTATTAATACGAAGTACTCCTCGGAACTTGAATAAGCCTATCGTAATGGAGCAGTTTACAGGAAATGGGTGATTTCCAGCGTTAATACTCAATCATTTTGAATTTGGTAATAATGTCTTGTGACGGCCTACTTCAATTGCACGATGAGGATGAGACAATCAGGGCAGAGGAATTCTACCTCTACAAAATGAAATTAAAAATAGTAACAAAAAGTGGGTCATCTGAAACTACGAAATGAATACGCTAAAAAATGCCACGACAATTTACTTAAGCTGCAGAAAGTGCAGTTCATGATAGACCCCTGCCGGTCATTGAAACGTAAGGACACGGGATTGACCCCTAAATACTGTTCTGTAATTTTGAGTTGTTCGAACACAGAGCCGTATGATAGCCATAGATTGGTCGTTGTAAGGTCATGATCGAGCCTGTAGCCATGCGGAAGTTCATTGACTTTTCACCTCTCCAATTTCGACGTTGGCCAAGAGTTGAATCATCCGGTCTTTGACCACCTCCTCCAGATCACTCAAATTTTCCACCAGAAACGGTATTCCCAGTCTCTTGCATACAATCTCCACATTGCCACGTTTGTAAAACCCCTCCGGGCAACACACGATACACTTCTTCGGATATAAAGCCCCATGCATGCCTAATTCCAACAAGGTTATAGGACACAATGCACCTGGTTTGAAGTAAAATACAATCACATCGACGGCCGCAGCTTGATCAATCTCCCAGTCGACCTGTTCCTTGAAAGGGGCGAAATTGATGTCTTCGCGCCATGTCGAGTCCCACGCATCGCATCGTGGATTGAGCACCGTGACGGCGAGATCCGACAGCGAGTTCGTGAGAGATATTGCCCAATTATCTGTTGGCGAGCTTTCGATGGCGCCGTAAAGAACTACAGATGGTTGTGTGATTGTGGGACGATTGGGTGGGAAATGGACGATGAATTTTGGGTTTCGGGCTGGAGACATCTTGTCTAATCAGTTTTCTTGCGGATTTGACGATGATAATATTATTGTATAAAGTATGTAGTTTGTATGTCCGTGAACACATGTATCGGGGGTTCGTGACATCAATGATGCCTAGAGCCCCCACGATAATCAGATTAATTGATGGTGATCTGATTAGTCATCTTCCGAGGTATATACATCAGATCTTAGACATTAATATTGTGTAGACTTGGAATTCTTAGTATTCTTTTGGTTATAGAGGTTCACATGTAGTGCAATAATGGTGGTCCCGCCTTTTGTGTATGTATATTTTGAATATTCTTAGTCTGGGTAGTGTTTCATTTTTTCAAAACAAGAATCAATATCGAAGAGGTTTAGACAACTAAAGTTGCATACGTCCTCAGCAACAAAAATGAAGCAAATTCGTAGCATTCCAAAACTAGACCGCCGTTGCTGTGTCAAAAAGCCTAGTTTGTAGGACATCCGACAGACGCAGGCAACTAAGGAGGCAGTCTGGCTAAGAAGACTGCTCAATATACTAATAACCTAGAAAGCTACAACGACTATGCATAACAACAATCAGGAAGTCATCGTCAACGTCCTCACACCTCTCACTACAACATGTCACAAGTTTTAGGTGCGTGTAATATATATACATAGCATGATCTGACCGCCTAAGTTCCAATAGAATTTAATCACTTGTCTCAAAATATACAGTCCCATGCGTCAACCACCCATCTTATGTTTCGTTCTTATGCAGGTATTTTACTGGGAAATTCTTCTTAAAACTTAAAACAATACACTGATTCTGAAAAAAAAGTTGTTCTTCACCGGAAACCAGAGCTCTGTTGGCGTGTGGATACACTGCTGAAGTCTAATAGTGGAACTTGTAACACGATTCAACAACTCAGTTTCTATTTCATTTCTAATATACAAAGGAGTGACTACAATGAAATAAAACTCGGTTCAGTTTTAGTTCTTCAATAACCAAATGAGTGACAATGATCAAAAACCCCAATTTGTCCCCAGTCCTCCAGCTTCAGAAAGACTCGGAAAAAGGAAACCCGCACTTCAGCTTAAAAACCAAAGGTTTGACTAGCAATTCATTTTGTAGGCCCAACGGTCCTGAATACCAATACAATTTTTCTCGGCGCCGCTGTCAAAATCATTTTTCGCGCCATTGCAACCTTTATTTTCGTAGATTGTAACTATATAATTGAGATTAGTGCATATGTAATGGTTGAATATGGAAAACGCTTACAAGTGCAACCATCGGGGAAACGTTCAATTTTAACACCGTGGTCGGACTGGTAGAAATCATAGCATGTACCACTAATATACTCGCGGGTGTCTCCGAAATTCCCAGCACAGTTCGCTAAACTGTTCTTCTTAAGCGAGTAAGTTGCGGCAGAAGATTGAGAAAAGAACCCGCAAAGGGCAAGGGCGGTGGCGGTGATGCTTTGATAACGCATGTTGAAGAATATTGCAAATATAGACAGGTATAGTCTTTAGATAGACGGAGACTTGAAATAAGCGTTATCTGGTGGTTTTGAAGTGATGATTGGAAATGTTGTGATGGCTGTTTGAGAACAGTTGAAAGCAGGAAGAGCAACCTTTTATATCCTTCTTTTCCCAAAAATTTGCCTTGTAGGCTAGAGGAGAAACAACTTTTCCAAATAAATGTCCAGCGCCGCGTGTGACCGAATTGGGGGTGATGTAAATTGTAATGCCCCTCTGTACCTGGCTTCGCCATCTCTCTAAAACCGGGCTTACAGAACAGAACCGCTTTTGGGATCGCGTTAAATGACTCATCATCTTCAATGTTTTTCCACAATTGATGATAGTAAAGAGCACAGATAGCGTAAACTTTGTCTTGAAATTGTAAGATTATGGCGGTCGGTCATAATCTAAGTCGAAAACGGGGCAATGTAGCGCTGCGCCAATGCTTTGGCAAGGCTATATAACCATGCAAGACGATTCAAGAAGATAATACTGTGTGCAGGGCCCCCAAAAACATATCTAAAAAGGAAATACGCGATGAAAATCCAGAAAGAGAAATAAATGACATAAGATCCAAAGACGAAAATAAATACCCCGCAAAAATCAAAGGTTGCTTGTCATTACCTAAGACAAGTAAGATCAGATGCCGATCATGATCAAACATCAAGCAGGAAACCAATTAAAGTGCGTAATAAAGCTACAACACGGGGAATGGTGTTTCAAAGCTTACGGTACGTGAGAATGATCAGCACGAGGCTGAAAGTTGATGTCATTAATTGCCGAAGGAGAGCTTGAAATAAGTTTTAATCCGCTAACGGCAACAAATACATTTTTGGGAAGACGCTCCGCTACGGGAAAAACTAATCCTAGGAGGTTTGATGATAGAAAAGTACATTGTTGGATAACAAAGATTCCATCAAAATTCATGCTCCCCAAGCACCCCCCTACAGTCTCTAGGTATGCAGGGGACGCAAGCCAAAATTATTAAGGCAACCTCTACTATAACGTGCCTCAAATTAATTATAAATAGCTATTACGCAGTCTTACAAGAGGCCTCAAATGCGTAAATCATCACAAACATGCCGGAAACTGAATTCGTCTAATAGATTTTACGGTGAACACTTCTGCAAATCGAGGCTGCCACGAACGAAAAAGTAACAAGGTACAATAAACATAGCGGAGAATGCGTCTTTAACCCCCTTTGTCCTTCAACCTACTTAACTGTCGTGTCACGGTATAGTCGATGCATGTGGCAGGAGCACCCGAGTGGTGATCATATGCCTTGGGCTAGCTACACCAATGTATATGATCCACCCATACATGCGATCACCGAGCCTCACTCTTATACGAACGAATAAGTGCAACACTAAGAAGTCTGTGCGTTGATTACCTGTACCTTTTACACATTTCTTTCTATATATTAAGTGAGTTATTAAGCGTAAAATTTGGGAGGGAGCTATTCGGCGCTTCGTACTACGGCAAACTGATTTTCTTACTCCTGAATCAACTTCGAAGCTAACACTACATTATAGTTAAATAGGACATACGATGTGTTTTCCAGTAGGAAGGTGTGGCCCCTTGGTTACTGAAAAGCGTCAATGATGGGATGACTAACGCCGAGACCTAATCACTCCGCCCCTAACCTTATTAGCAACCCCCGCAGACCTTAACTCCGACTATGACGTGAAAGCCATCGACTTCGGATGAATTACGAAACGATGCCCGAGGGGCAGGATACATAAGTCAATTACCATAACAGGGTTAAGGCCAATACATGTGCCTGGACGTTGGCCAATTGCGTGGTTCGTGGGAAGAGAAAAAGGAGTAATCGTCCAATCATGAATGCCGGAGGTTTCTTAGCATGCTCAAGGACATATAATTTTGACAGGCCATCGCCTTGTACCTATTCAAGTATGTGTATCGCTTGAAGGAAACGGAGGGTTCTCGGGGTTAAGAACAAACTGGGGTTGAAAGAATTTCTCGGCCACGAGATGATATCAGATTGTGAAAAGGAGAAAAAAAAAATATGAATATAAATGTAGCATCCTTACTCCCCTCAAATATGAAAAGCTCGACATTACAGGTCAATTAATACTCCAAAGCCAAGCACCATTCACGTAAAAAAACAACCAAACAAAACATCCACAAAATGTCTTCATCCAACAACACCACACCAAAATCCGCCCGCGTCCAAGCCGCTGAGACCTTCGTCTCCATCTTCCAAACCCTCGACACCACACCCCTCAACGCAATCCTCTCGTCAAAGTACTACCACGAGATGGGCCCCTCAACCATCAGCGGCTTCGGACCTTGGGACAAAGCCGGCTTCATAGCGCACGTCAACGGCCTAAAGAAAACGATGACCGCATTTCCCGTGACCATCACCGAGATCATCGACTCGGACAGCAGCAACAGCGTGTGGGTGTGGACGGCGAGCGACATCAAATGGCGCGCTGAAGCTATCGATGGCGACCCCGCAGAGTGGAGCTATCAGGGGCAGAATATGTTCATGTTCTGGTTTGACGCGGAGGGGAAGATTGAGAAGTGTATTGAGTTGTTGGATAGTCATAAATCGATTGGTGTGTTGATGCCACTGTTCCAGAGGGCTGCAGTGAATTTGGGCAAGGGTGAGTGAAGCGGCGTGGAGGGGAGAGTGACGGATAGGGGTTTGGATGTGATATAAAAGGAATGAATGAAGAGTTTGGCCACTATAATTTTCTTGTTCGTTATGTAGCTAGCTGGCAGAGGTTCTAGGGAAAGCAAGTATTTACCCGCATACACCCTCCTCCGTTGCAGGTTGTCCTCCGTAAACGCCGCCATCCAAAATCCATTGCTCATTGTCATCATTGTCATCTTGAACTCGTCTCCATGTCTGTTTTTTCTCGCTTTCTTTCCCTTTCCCCTTAGTATCCATCTTGATGGTCGGCCTGATCAATCCCCCTAGCAAAGGGTTTTTGCTGAAGGCGCCGCCACCCTTAGAAATGGTGCGGTTATCTGTGTTTTGAGCTAGCTCTGGAGGCTCTTCTTCACTCTCGGGTGTAGGTGGTCTTTCCATCGCTGCCATCCGTCTCACAATTTTTCCTCCAGCAAGGTCAATGCTCGCAACAACTTTGCGCTTCTCGTACTCTGGCCTGGAATTCCACTCCTGTTCGCGCAGTGCCTTTTGTTGCCTCTTCAATTGCATAGCGCGTTCTTGTGGGCTAGCCCACATACTCAATCCTGCACTAGTAGTCTCAAAGTCGGCGGCCTCGTCATGCACTTGGGTCCTCCGAGCGTTCTGAGCCTGGAATGCTAAGAGCCTGTCTCGATGCTGTTTCGCTTTGGATAACTTCTCCGTCTCCGAATCCACATCTGAAGCTGGGTTTGATGAGAGGGGTGTGGTAGATCTCGGCGTGGAAAACGGTCGTGGTGATGCGGAGACGTCGGCACGCTTCTGGTTGAGATTGTTTGCAGCCATTTTCTCTTTGCCGCGCTCTTCCCGCAAAACTTTGACCATGGATTGAATTTCCTCGGAACTAAGAAGTGCTGTGCCGCAGAACGTACATGGTCCTATGCCTTCTTTTACACATATGACCTTGCCGCAATTGAGGCAGTTCGGTGCGGCTTCCAGTAGCGGATGTCGTGTTGCCATGCAGTTGCACTTACGCTTGCTGTTGTCCTGTGATGATGAAAGTGAAGGATTCGTTTGTATTTCCAAAGCCCTGATTGCAGATTCCAGGTCGTTGAGAGCGGTCGAGGCACCATGCATGGGGGTTCCGCCTGCAACGTTGACTTTGGCCTTTGGTTTTGGCGAAGAATTCCTAGATGTTTTAGTTTTTATGTCGGATATAAGCTGTCCTGCTGCCGAAGGTGGCAGTTTTGCTGCCGGAGGAGCGGGAGAGATGCCGCGTGATTTCGGTGTGGATGTGCCTGATGTCGAAGGTCGTTGGATAGCATCTGGTTTGGTAGACAACGCAAAAGCGGCACCCTTACTCTGTTTTGCTTTTGAGACACCAGACATATAGTCCTCCTCATCTTTTTTGACGTAGCCACCTGCCACATTGCCAAAATTCTCCACTTGGCGTGGCGGTGGGAGTTTGTTCAGTGGCGCTTTCTTCTTGTTGTGTCGCTTGGCCTTGGGCACTTCCGATATATCATTTGAATGTGACGTTTGACCTGAACTACTGGAGGCTTGCGGCTTTCTTCTATTATTGAACGACGTGATGAACTCCAACGCTTGTGGACTGTCGCCCAATAAATTCTGTAAGTGGTCGGCAGCCTCCCTGTTAGGCAGGGATTCGGTGTAGGAGATGATCTGTTTGAGAGATTCATCATCGAGAGGGAGCAGTTTGGATAGCTGCGGCAGAGCCCAAGTAGTAAGATCCATGGTGGAGTTGGGTCTGCAGAAGCTGTTGTAAGATCAATGTGGTCGTTGCCGCACGAGTGAGTTAGGTCTAGAGTGCGAGACTGAATCATAATGAGTAGTAGGCGGTTCAAGCCACATATGTGGCGCGAAGTGGCGGTGCTAGCTCCCGTAACTACCTAGCGGGGCAGCAACTCTGGAAGATCGCGAACAACCGAACATTGAACGTTTTCACTATTGAACACCATCCGCCATGACGACTGAAGTTGCACTCGAAACAACTCTGGTAAGCTTCATATCGCCCGAGTTACATCCGTACCATATACTTACCGCTGTATCCAGGGTAATATTACCGTCGAGCTATACACCGACCATGCCCCGAAGACATGCACCAACTTCTCCACACTCGCACAGCGCAACTACTTCAATGGGCTCATTTTCCACCGCATTATACCAAACTTCATGATACAAGGTGGCGATCCCACGGGCACTGGTCGCGGCGGTGCATCCATATACGGAGAAAAGTTCGAAGATGAGATCACGCCCGCCCTCAAACACACTGGAGCAGGCATTCTGAGTATGGCGAATTCTGGGTATGTTTTGTGAATGGGATACAGTTGCTAATGTATGATTGGCTGACATTTTTTAGACCAAACACAAACGGATCCCAGTTCTTCATTACGCTTGCACCCACGCCGTGGTTGGATGGAAAGCATACCATTTTCGGGAGGGTAAAGAATGGAATGCAGGTTGTCAAGAAGTTGGGACTTGTCAAGACGGACAAAGAGGACAAACCAGTGCAAGAAGTCAAAATTGTGAAGGCTTATGTGGTGGAAAAGAGCGATTATATCTAGTCGCCTACGAGGAACGAACCACGACCTGACAAAACACGGGGATGCGCGTATCTGGGTGGCAGGAATGCTAAAAAAGTATACCTCACCAATCACACTGCATGTGGCAAGTGTAATTCAAGCAACCGAGAATACTCGTGCTGACAGTTTAGGTGCTACGCCTCCGATGTATACCATAATGCTCAAATACGCAGACAAGGATAGCTTACAATGGCCCGTTCGGATGAATCAAAACTTTCGTATACCCATCTATCCTCTTGTCGAACTTTTCATATGCATCAGACGCATCATCAATCGTTATCTCATGCGATACCACGAAACTTGGTTTGGCTTTGCCGGATATGATAAGATCACGGAGATACCGATTGTACGCTTTCACGTTGCATTGGCCAGTGCCCAAAGACAACCCCTGACCAGTTTTAGTATACAAATGTCAGCTCTCAACCAGTTGGTACATACCTTTTCGAACAATTTTCCAAAAGAGAGCAGAATTTGGCCTTTCTTACTCTGTTCATCGGGAGCTCCTGGATCAGCTGGGACGTATAGTCCCGGAATCCCAAGGCCTCCTGTCGGTCTGGTAACCATGATCAACTGATCGAGTACGATATTTGGTTTCTCTTTGCTGCCGGATGCGTCTACCGCTTGATATCCGACTGCGTCGACTGCACGGTCTACCATGCCGTCATTTTTCTGTATGATCTGCTCTACTGGATCACTCTTCTTAAAATCGATCGGTATGCATCCGATCTTCTTCGCTACCTCCAGTCTCTCAGGGACAGTGTCGACGACGAACACTTTGCTTGCGCCACGGATGACACCACTGTATGCCGCCATCAACCCCACAGGACCTATTCAATCAGCAACACTGAATTATTTTGAAGAACGTAACTTACCAGCGCCGAAAACTGCCACCGACTCACCAGGCCTGAACCCTGCGAGTTCCAACCCATGCCATCCAGTCGGGAAAATATCCGCCAACAGTGCAAAATCAGCCTCATGCTCGGTGCCCTTTGGCAACTTCAAAGCATTGAAGTCCGCAAACGGTACACGCAGGTACTGCGCTTGGCCACCCTGATAAGGGCCCATAGCAACGTAACCGTACGCGCCGCCAGCAAACCCAGGATTGACTCCGGTGCAGAATGCCGTACGTCCCTCCTCACAATTGCGGCAACGACCATCCGCAACGTTGAAAGGTAGCACGATTCGGTCGCCTTTCTCCAATAGGGTCACACCTGGTCCGGTTTCGATGACTACACCCATGTTCTCGTGACCGAAGATCAAGCCGGCTTCTGCAGCTGTGCGGCCTTGGTACATGTGGAGATCGGATCCGCAAATTGCTATGTGCTGGTTGTCAGCTTTTTGCTGCTTGCGAATGTGCGTGTTTATTCTGGTTTTGTTATGGGAGACTGTGTCGTGACATACCGGCAGTTGTGACGCTGATGATTGCGTCGTCTGGGTGTAAAATTTTGGGCATGTCGATCTCCTTCACCGACACCTTGAAGGGGCCCTCATAGTGCACAGCTTTCATTTTATCGCCCATATTTCTTGCAGTATCCGTACCCTTACTTTTACTCTGATCGTGCTGATGTTGGTGATGTTCCGCTTCGCCCGGGTCGTGGTCAGGATCTAGCAATGGAACTATGTCCGCGTCCTTTGGTTGTGTCGACATTTCCACCTCTTATATCTATGTTTCTCCCCGCAATCGGGTTTTCCTGTTTTCCTCTTCTTGGAAGGACTACGCATAAGACAGCCCTCTCCATTGGGGCCTTTATTTATAGATATTACAATTCGTGGTTAACTAGCGGGGAAAGTGCCCCCCAGTTCGTGCAGATGGTGTTCGTCATGGAGATGAGGGGTCGTCGCACGTCCGGGTGTGATCATTGTGGGGTAATGAATGATTCCTGCCCATGCGGTTCCGCAAACCCGGATTTATTTTGGAAATATATTGCGGTTCTTCGTTAGTGTGATTGGAGGAGAATGGGTTTGTGGTGATTTGATTGGGTGTTTGTTTTTGGGGTAGAAAGCTAGATGTCCATGGTTCCGCACTTAGATAGCTTGGTCTCTTAGAAGACAGTGGAAGTTGTACTTAAGAAAAAAAAGATAACATAGCCTAACATGCTATATAACCTCTAGATACTGTAGTTTTACTACTATTTAAATCCTTATAGCATTTTAAGATATATAGTATATATTTTTAAAAATTTATTAAAAGAGTACTTGCTTTCTTACGGAGAGTATTAAAAAATCTATTATGTTTAAGTCTAACTTCTACTGTCTTCCGAGAGCTTGGTGTAACAATTGGCAGATATCCGATATATTTTGAGCTTTTCGATGCTGGAACGGGGAGGATAGAAGTTTCTTTGTGAAACAACCTCGAATTCATTATCAGAGTGTACGTCATACTCGGTATTTGAGAAAGGCAGATAGAATCGCAGGAGGAATGTAAGTTGTAACAAATATATTCATCATATGTAGATGTGACTACAAATTTATGTGCGCAAATGAACAGTATCTACACTTTTGTTGCTTCTCCCATGTATGTCTACAGTTCCTCAGGTTCACCACCATGAAGACCACTCGTAAGCCCTTTCATTCTACGCCCCAACAAATCGTCCTCGCTTGCCAAACTGACCAAACTCCTCCGCCTACCCCTTTCTCTCTCTCTTTTCCCCCTTCCTCTCGCGCGCGCCGAGCTGGTACCATTTACTCGCGGCGGCTCTTTGGAAGCCTGTAGGTTTGGTGGTCCCGCCTTGCCTTTGCCCTTGGACACCGACATTTCCAGCGGTTTGTCGTCATCTGCAGATGATGCCGTGTTGGAGCGGTAGTGGTGTCGCGATGAACGAGCAGAGCGGGATAAGCTGTCCACAGCCTCAGCGAGACCAAGCGTAGCATCCGGACCGAAGTAATCGCTTCCTCGCCGCCTCTTCACATCAGTATCAGCAGTCATCGGTGTTGCCGGAACTGTGTGTCCTTGTCTAGCATGGTCGTCGTCGTCCAACTCGAATGCTTCCTGGAACCACTTGCCACACCGCGTTATAAATTTCCAACCCTCAGGAAAGACGCTCACAAATTGCAAAAAGCCGTGACTAATGCCCGGAACAAGTTCCACATTAAGCCATTGCTCTTCTCGCCATTCTCCCCGCGCCCACGGAAGTCCCATTTCTTGAGCATACAGCCACTCGGCGCGCTTCGCCTGCCGCAAACGCCCTGCAAAGATTACGGTGTCATCAACGAGCGGGTCACGCTCGCCTGTCAGCATCCACAGGCGCGGGAACTTGGCCAATAAGGACTCGGGCGCCAACACGGGGGAAAGGAGGAAGTCGGTGGAGAAATCGGGGCGATTGTGGGGTCCGATGTAGAGGATGATCATGGCGCGCATCATCTCCGGTGTCAGAATCCGGTCGTTGAAATACGATATCATAGAAGACATGGCGAGACGTGTCTTGATTTGTGTTGGGGGTGCTGCGGGGGTTTGCGGGACATTGGTTTTAGGGGTCAGGCCATCTGGGGTCGTTGCTGAGCCGTTGAGGTTCCCTAAAGCAGTATTTATGGGAGGTAAGGAATGATTGTCTTGTCCAGTGTGAGCCGCAGATATCCGAATGGCGGTGCGCGGTGAAGTGAGCACTTTCTCGCTCGTAGGAGTCGGGGCTGCAGATTCCGGACCCAGGACAGGATAAGCAGGGGTTTGGTTTTCGTCCTCGCTGTCAGAATGATCAGAGGCAGCAGGCGTATTGGGTGCTAGATGACGATAGTCATCACTTTTGTGGCGCAGAATAGTCTTGTTTTGCTTCCGGCTCTTGCGGTCACGAATCAGTGCCATTTGCTCGTCGGTCATCCAATTACCAATATTCATGTCCAAAGCCGGGTAGTTAAGAACGACGCCTGTGGGAGCTGGCAAAGGTTCTTCACCTTGCCATCGCCGAGTCTCAGTCGACGCGGCTTGGAGGATCATGAGAACCATACCAACAGCTAAGTTGCCGCCGGCGGAGTCACCGCTCACGACGATTCTAGGTATCTGTTCGCCTGATAGTCCCATACAACGCCCTTTGGTCGATACAATAGTATGATAGACATCATAGCACTCGTTCAAGGCGTATGGGTACGGCCACTCGGGTGCTTTCCTATAATCCAGACTTAGAACGGGTAGGCCTGTTTTACCAGCCCAACCCAACAGTTTATCATCGTGATGCCTTGGAGTCATGGCCACAAAACCTCCACCCGGAATGTCTAACACAACTTTATCTTCTCGCTTCAGCGCCGAAAGAGGGCCATTGTAGTACAACCACCCAATGATGGGATCCGTATAGCTGCTCGCCTTGGGACGCGGTATCCGAATCTTGCGAGGCGGATACCACATTAGCCTCGGTCGCATAATATTTGTTAGGGCAGAGAGATATGGTGTGGTTCCTTTGTTCCAGCTCACTCGTAAATGGTCGACGGTCAACGTCGCTCTAACTTTCCTAACTTTCTCATCCGCTTGCTCTGCGCAGATCATATAGTAAACGCTGAACACGATGGACAGAAAGTCACGCAGACTCTTGCGCTTGATACGCATGGCAGACCAGAAGCCCGCATCCAGGGCCGTTGTCACCCATGTGGCGCGGAAGTAGGAGCGTGTGTATAGGTTGGCGAGAGGCTCGGGGCATTCAAGGGATAGCAGCTTCCCAAAGTTACGCGCGAGGTAGAGGTATAGTAGACTAATAAGCACGGTCTGCCATGTTGTGAGTCTTTGGGAGAGGAGCGAGGAGATGCGGCGAATGAAGGGTGGGCCATGTCGGTCCCCTCTATATGGTGAACGTCAGCGTTGCAGTTACCTGGTCGGGGATATTGGCTGCGAACCTATAAAGGTAAAAGGACCAGAAAGATACCACTGCTAGCACTTGTATTTTCCGAAACTGCACCGATGGCCTCCCCAATACATGGTCTATCATTTCCACCTAGTCGTTGTCCTGCTACGAACCGTGGTATTGGCGTTTCGACAGCAGTAGGTAAGTGCTGGTAATCAGTGCATATGGAGGGAAAGAAGGTTGCCAAACAGTATATAGGAACTTCAATCTTTCTTTGAATTTATACAGACACTTAAAAATGCTGGTTCGGGGCGGTTAATTGTGACCGAAAGAACAAGAGAAACATGAACAAAAGAAGTAAATGTAAAGAAGAGTAGTTACATGTGAGTAGGCAGTGAGGAGGGAGCGAAGACAGACTCCTCAGACGCCAGCCATAGACGGTCATTCACTCATGGATGGATTGACTGACTGATTGACTGATCGATTCGTTTCATGGCTCCGCCGCCTTCGAGCCTCCTGCCTTGGCCTGAATTCGAGCATGTGACGCGTGATGGAATGCGGTCAACGTCAGGGTCGACATGTGAAAGGCGAGGTTCCTCATGATATAACACGCTAGCCCTACCAGGTTAAGTGTCGGCTCTCGGCTCTTTGCGGCTATGACTGACTCAGCCGCCACTAGCCACCACGGGATTCATCACAGCAGGTCATCAGATGACAGCTACATGTACATAGTACGTAACGACATGTTTTCGTGGACTACGGTTGTCTCATTTATTTCAAGCGATGTTCTTCGAGCGAGCTAGTAAAACCCACGAAGGCAAACGTACTTATAGGATTCTTGACTAACAATATCATATCGAAAATCCCCAAACCATACGTTTCTCAATATCCTGGTGGTCATGCATCTCCAAGTAGCGAATTCTGCCACCCCTATGGTCCTCCTATTGTTATAGTTACAGTAGTACTGTTTATAGCATTCCAACTAACGAAAAACATTCACGTTCCCAACGCTACTTTCAAATATCCTCCAAACATATAGGTATAAGACATGAGTATACTCCCATTCCCATCTCCTCTTTCCATTTAGGGTTCTCCCTACCATAAAATGTACTCATCGAACTCTCTCCATTGGTATCCACAATCATGTTTCACCTCTTTGCTCTCGTTGTCTCTGCTTCTCATTCTTTCCTCCCTCTTTTCAAATTTCGTTCTCGTTTGAACTGACTCTTCTCCAAGAATCATACGAAAGATGCCGCCCATCGATACTTTGAAGTGACTTCAAATCTTGTTTATATTGTCACTTTTATCCAGAGACATTGATCACACATCCCCAGGCTCCGGTTCTTAACGATGTGTTTTAGCTGCGTTTCCGGACATGCCTGTCCGAGTCTGTGGCTCTCCGCTTCTGGGCATAGACGGACGAATGGTCCATTGCCCTGAGACGGCTGTGGTACCCAGTGGCCGCAGCTATAAAGCGTGTAGAAGATTTCGCACATGGCTCGAATTTGCGCACGATGGAACGGATGTCTGAGTGCAGGGCCGATCTGATCAAAATGTGGGTATACAGTCGCTGTTCAGAGTTTCTCGTAACGAATCGTTGTCGATATGTGATTTGAGCAAGCCCAGGGAGGCTACCGAAAATGTACGCAGGTAGAGAAATATTCTCGGGACAACAAGAAACAACTAGAGGGAGGAAGAGCGTTCTCTCGTCAAATAATTCCTCGTGAAAGTCAAGGTGGCGTCTTTGGAGATTCACACGAGGAAGTGAAAGATTATGGACGATGCCCAAGAAAAAATTCGGGATGAAAGCAGTTGGGGGTTTTTCAAGAGTCGAAATCCACTCGGACAGGTCCAGCTTTTGAAACCGGGAAAAACAAAAGACCAAGCCAGAGCACTGTGAGGGGGCAAAAGCAACATTGGTATCGCCGTCTCTTCATCTCTTTCTTTCTTGCACACATACATTCACACAGAAACATCAGGCACGTCGCATGCAACCATTGCTTGGAACGCAAAATTCACCGTTTCACGATCAGCAAGGGGCGTACAGGTGTCATTTCACTGTCAACATAGGAATGCTGGGCCATGTATCCGATTGCCGCTCGACTCGCGTACCTAGTTTAGCGCGTTGTGTAACAGCAAAAGCACAAAGATCCAGAAAAAACAAATGCACATTTCGACCTCCACCCGCACAATAGCTACACAAATGTTCGACTTATTGGTCGAAACAACGTCAATTGAGGAAACAGTGTAACACTGATACCGACAAAGCGCAACGACATCTTGTCTCTTATGCAGGTACACAAGGAAACCGGCAGTGGACCGCCTCGGATGCACCTTGGATCCAATCGGGCCCGATACCGCGATGCAGATGTTCCACACGGGACTTCCGTTATGCTAATATTGATACCGACTTTGCTTTTTTCCACCTCCCCATATATCTGCCTATTCATCGCGCGTCTATTCTAGTTTTTTTGCCGGCCCCTTTTCCTCCCTGGAGGCTCTTTTTTACGTAACCAGATACACGGCAGTTTCCATTTTCCGTTACATGCAAGATTTCATCGTACATATGTACCCAGTTTCCTATCCTCCTAGACAGGTTCCACAAATTTTTCCTCGCCATCATTTGAAACACAACAACCAAAGAAGAATGCCGAATGGTTGCACATATGCAGTGTGCTGACGTTGAAGGGAGGGATACGGAAGATAAGCTAAGCAGGATTGAGACTGAGTGTGAAATGCGGTAACAGTCACATAATCACCTTTTACAATCTCATGATCTCTAGCTTCACTTTGAGGGCAGGTGGTTAGGGATGCGGGATAAATGATGAGGGATTTCTGCTGTGGTTGCGGGAATGAATTGTGATGAGATGGGATGCGATACAATGGACAAATGTTGGGGAAGTGGGGGTGGGTTGCAAAAGATTTTATGTTGTTGTTCACTGGATCAGTGTTTCTGTTGAATCAGTAGGAAGATTGACTATTGGTATTCTGTGAGCAAAGGTCACCCATGAAAAAGTGTTGAATGCCTTAGACATACTTATTTTCTGGTTCGTGTACATTGGCTAGATCTGATCTTGCTTTCGAAGCCTCAATTTGCGTATACAGAGATGAAAGCGATTCCGGGTAACAATCGTTACACCACTATACTCGAATCTACATTAGCTTAATCTGATAACGAAAGCAATAGCACTTCTATTCGCTCTCACGGTTGTCCAATTATGTTTCTTCCTAGGATAGCCCATCTTCCTTTCTTCTCAATTTTTCTCAATCTTCTCAATCTTCCACCTAGACTTTCAACCCGCATGCCATCGCCCTAATTCTCATATCAGATTCACAACAACCAACTAAGACTCCTAACTCAACGAAAGCGCTCAGTCGAACCTAACACTTCAAATGCGCCACCACCAGCCTCCATCCCCTGCCCCTGTTGACAAACGCTCAAACGCTTACGGTTTAACTATCATTATCAATTGATATGTAGGGAAACTATATCACATATTTGATTCCAAATAGTTCATTCTTCACCGTGTGACATGAAGTTTGTCATCAATAAATATGCTAGTAAGGAGGAGGCTCTCGAGGTGTTGGTGGCGGTCGAAGGAATCAACCCGTGGGGCCGGCCTCAGGGAGAGCAAGGGGGCGCATAGTCAATCTCTGATCGTCAAGACTGTATAATATGCGTTGGATTTCCACGACCTGTTGGAAAGCTCATTCATTTCATTCCAAAACTCGAGTAGAGTTGATGAAAACTTTTTCTATTGCTATCGTACTTACGTGCTGCGAGGTTGAGGTAAAGTGGGTGGCCGGAAGGAGCGGAATGAGCGGAAGCTTCCGCAAGCGAAAGGATGGAACGTACTACTCTCTACCAAAAGTATTGAACAGTAGGAGGTACCCAGGCCAGTCAATGCCGTGGAAATCGCAGGATCCGATTGGATACTATACCTAGTTTTTACCATCTCAGGGTTACCCCTACTGCTCGATATTTACAGCAGAGAGTAGTATGGATTTGGAAGGATTCTTAGTTGCATTAAGTAGGGAGCGGCTTAGGATTTTGAGCTATTTGAACGGCAACTGTTTAGGCAATTGATTCGTAGGAACCAAGCAACCCATCGATGACAAGGTGGTGGCGAAGACGCCTTCTCACGTACGATGATGATGTGGTGTGATATTTCAACAGTCGAACAAACGACGTGAAAGTAGTCTCCATATACTATCTCTACCCTATTTCTTAATTCTACTCAACTTCTATTAATGAACAAATTTACAAGAATGGTATAGAGCGATTGCGCTAGAGCTGCAGAACAACACAGCAACTCAATGAAATTAAAAAAAATTGCTGTCGTTAAAGACGTGGTTCAGGATCACCTTGGAGGCCCCTGCCTTATCCTTCCCGTATGATCCATCCACAGTTCTTGCTCTACAGGTGTAGCTGACGGGCGATCGATTGATCTCTCTTCGTCGATGGTAACCTGAGTAGTTTTCCTGATCCCATCTCCTTTGAAGGGTCCATCATCGAGAATTGCCTTTGCGCTCTCGTCATCACTGTCTAACACGCTCTCTCCCTGAGGACGGTTCGCGCGCGGATTTTTCGAGCCAAACGTTTGCAAATGGATGTTATGCGAGGCGGAAGTTTCTTTGCCGTAGTTCTCGTAGCCGCCGGTGTTGGAACGTGTGGTTTGTCCGAGCTTAGGGAAGTAGCGTTTGAAGAAATCGTCAAAGGCTTTGCGCAACGGTGGGAGCGATGCGATGAGAATTCCAACGTACAGTTCGGAGCCGGACCAGATGGCGAGGTTGACTCCGTCCCACGTTGGGTCTTTGGTTTTGGTGATTGTCTTCAGTTCGATTGTCTTGAAGATCGAGCACACGGTTGCACTTTTGTCTGTTAGTTTGGGGGTTTTGGCGGAGGGGGGTATGGTTTGGCACTCACGCGATACTAAGGATGAACACGAAACGAAGGCTCCATTGTGTACGCTTTGGCAGTTGCACTTGCGAAAGATAGATGAGTGGAGCCACGACGTACATAACGTCGGTTAAAATGTTAATGATTCCTTGAGCATAACTCAGAGGCAAGGTTCCTTTAGCCCAGCATTTTCCTTTGACGCCTCTGTTCCAGTTGGCTTCCAATGGAACGCATCCGAACAACGTCAAGACGGGTGCAAGGAAGTTAAAGGCCAGAATTAGGAGGATAGAGAACCATACAATGGCTCGGTATAATTTCGAGAAATCGGCAACGAGAAGATATGCGCAAATGGACCATTTGAGTATAGCCACTGCAATAATGTTGACGATCTGGTTGACCCAGAGAAGGTGGGAATAACGTAAGATATTGGGAAGTCCGCCGATGGACGGATCCATAAAGTGACGACCCAGTGCTATATCTACCAGCATGAACCGCAATGCAACGTTCACAACTGACAGAGACTGATAAGAGTCAGTATTGTCGTCATGAGACCTGGGGGAGAATGAAGATCAACAAGAATACATACCCAAGACAGTACCAGAAGGTAGTCGCAAATAAGAAATTTACGGCCGTGTGTAAATCCGTAAACGCATCTCCAACCCAGGAACAAGGTCGCAAAGCCGAATAGGGTGGTCGTTGGAATCAGAATTCTGAGTCTTTGGTTCTCCCATTCCGGGGGTCCTTGGTTGTCTGACATACTCGCCGTTATTGAACCAGCAATATGTGAGGTTGAACAGTTCAAGCAGATCTCAAAGTAGTTCCAAGACCCAAGTGGAGAACGGTGAAAGAAGGGTCGGCGGTATCCTCCCGGGGCCAATACCCGCCTTTTAGAACGTTGATCAGGAAAGAAAGAAGCTCATTGAAGGCATTGCAAAATTCGGTTAGAGAAACGGTAGCAGTCTGGAACGAATCCTTGATAGTAGACGGTGCGTTTCGCATTAGTCAAATGTAGAAGGTTGAGGTTGCTGGGGCTTGGGATCCCAGGGCCGTACTATTGGATTACAAGGGTCTCCATGTCTGCGGTGACATTCCCATGTACCTATACTACGGCTCTTATATTAAGGTAGTAGGGAAATTAGGGGCGACGGCAGCGCTATTTGTTGGACACCTATGTATAAAGCCCGATGAGCCCGTTTGAGTTCGAATTTGCACGCTTGTAGTAAATTTCCGATAGGAAAAATAATCTCCCCAACTACCAGGGCTGCGGAAGCACAGCGATGTATTCTCCGAACCTCTGTGTGAGCCACGCCACCTAGAACATGCAATGAGTGATAGGACGAGATGGAATCTCATTCCAGAACAGCAAAAACACGAGAGCGATCCCGCCTTTCATGATCGTCTCCCCTGCTTCAAAGGATTCAAACCCTTCACACATTTACATGTCATTTTGGAGTCGCGTAGTTGGTGCCCTTTGTAGTTTTGGGGGGCTTCAGAGTTACCACGGTCAGGTCACAAATCAGATGTCATTGCGGGCCGTTCTCATTTACCACCGACATCCCAGTAACCTGTCTTGGACTAGAAAACAATCCAGCATCCAAGTTTAGTCTCCACTTTTAACATCCGCCCGCACCAAACCTACACCACAGACAGCTACTAGGCCGGAGCTACGCGTCTAGCGCGCGGGATGTGAACAAGCGAGGTGGTAGGAGCCCCGAATGATTTTGACCCTGTAGGCTGTGCGCCAAGTTGACCCGGTAAATGGAAATTTGAGAAGTCCTCGTGGCATTGCCTCCAAGCTATATCTCCCTGTAGTATAGTGACTTGCGACAATGCCATTTCTGACTTGGCTCCGCGGACAGCGGCTATTATGTAGCATCCCCTTTCCATCACTATATATTGTCAACTGGATATGCACCAACTAAAATCTCCTTCCTCACAGGCGCCCTGCTTGCCGCTCCACTCTCGTTAATCACTTCCTTGTTTGAGTTTACTAACTTCGGATTAATTATCTAACATGCACGTCTTCTCACGTGTGGCCACGGCCACTTCAATCCTGTTTGCAGTCTTCACTGCAGGTGCGTTTGGCGCTGCAGTTGAAAAAGAATATGACTACGTAATTGTCGGAGGTGGTGTCACAGGTTTGATTGTAGCTAACCGTCTTTCGGAACTCAAGGACAGTGAGCATCTTCCAGTCCATGTTGCGGCCATGAGCATATGCTAAATCTTCCCCTTAGAGACGGTTCTTGTTATTGAAGGTGGTGACAATGTCGACATCCCGGGTAACATGATCCCGTACAAGGCCAATGACTTAACTGTCAGCGCTCCTTACAAATGGAATTTCACCACCCAGCCCGAGCCCGAGCTAAACAACAAGACGTACTCAGCAAATGTCGCCAAAGTTCTCGGTGGTGGTTCGGTCATCAATGGCATGATCTATGACCGAGGTTCGGCCGCCGATTACGACGCGTGGGAAGCCCTTGGAAACAACGGCTGGGGGTGGAAGGGACTGGAGCCGTACTTCATCAAGGGTACCACATTCCAACCACCTTCTCCTGAGGTCGCCGAGGCCTACAACATCACCTGGGACCCAGACACCTACGGCAATGGACCCTTGCCCGTCAGCATCACTGACACCCAGTATGGTGACCTCAAAGCATACTGGGCAGCTTGGAAGGGAACCGGAGTTCACGTACCTGTCGACGGCAATGCGGGTGAAGCTTACGGCCCCTCATGGTTTCCAAACACTATGGACAAAAAAACGGGCCGACGAGCTCACGCACGATATGCATACTACGACCCCATCAAGTCTCGTAGCAACCTACAGCTTCGATTGAAAACCACTGCCCAGGAGATTGTATTTGACGACTCCAAGAAGCCACCAAAAGCAACCGGTGTCAAGGTAACCTGCGACCAAACCGGAGAGACTTATATCGTCAATGCCAAGAAGGAGGTTATTCTCGCCGCTGGCGCCGTCCAATCTCCCAAGCTGCTCCAGATCAGCGGTATTGGACCCAAGTCTGTTCTTGAAGCCGCCGGCATCAAGGTTCGACATGCGCTCGACGGCGTTGGCTCCAACTTCCAAGACCACCCCTACGGAACCGTGATCTTCAACACAACCCCTAAGGCTAACCCCAACGGCAACTCCCTGGCCACAAACGCCACCTTCAACGCAACTGCTTGGGCCGAGTATGAAGCCAACAAAACCGGTCCCTACACTGTTGCCCGCGGCAATGCACTTGCCTTCATCTCCCTCCCAGACATGGCCCCCGAGTCCGACATTAACAGCGTTGTCGACACCCTCAACAAGCAAGATGCTGCCTCCTTCCTGCCCTCTGTCTACAAGAACAGCCAAGCATTGCTCAAGGGCTACGAGGCCCAACGCAAAGTCATCGCCAAACTCTTCAAGCGCAAGGATGCTGCCGTCGCCGAATTCCCTGTTCCAGCTGACGGTACCTACGGTCTTGTCGGTATAGAAAAGCCCCTCTCTCGCGGTACAATCCACCTCAACGCCACCAACCCTCAAGGACCCCCCGTCATCACCTACCACGCTTTCCAAAATCCCGTTGACAAGAAAATCCTCGGTATATCCCTGCGCTACTTCCGCACCGTCTGGAACCGTCCTGAGCTTAAAGAGCTTGTACACGCTGAGACTGTCCCCGGAGCGCAGTACGTAACTGACGATGAGATCTTCAATGCCCTTCTCGCACAGAACTCGGTTAACCCTACGCTCTCACACGCTTCGTCGTCTTGCCCGATGATGGCGGAGAAGAGCGGTGGATGTGTCAACGATAAGTTGATGGTGTATGGTACACAACATCTGTCTGTTGTAGATGCTTCTATCATTCCTATCATTCCTTCTTGCCATTTGCAAGCGACGGCGTACGGAATTGGTGAGAAAGCTGCTGATCTTATTAAGGCACGACGATCGTAGTCAGTCTCAAGGGTGTGTCTGTTGGAAGTTTCGGAAGCCCAAATGACAGACGTGTATATAAAACTCCGATAATACGAAGAAATAATGCTTATTGATATGTCCGCTCTCACTACTGTGATGTTGATAGATCTGCTTATACGACAGACGTAAGCCACCCAAGAGCACGGTCGACATATAGCTCGGTAGAATGCACTGTGACGATGCACTGTGATAGCTAACACCCATGGATATCCATAACCCTGGAAGTTATGCATATCCAAACCATACCAACATCCGATTTCATAATTGCCATATCACTGATATCAGTGATCACCGAACCGAACACGGCACTGAGATAATAAAAATTGCCAAGCCGGTATCATTACTCGTAAGTCGTGGAGCCTCGGCCGACCCACATGAGTATTTCTGCCCGTGCATACATTTCCATGGCCGCCCGATTCGTATCTCGATTCATGCCGCTAGGCACGGATGATCCGATAATCTAGAAGTTCGAGAACTTCTAAATCGCGCGCTAGAGGTTAGGTAGGTGCTTGATTATGTGGGCATAGATCTTAGTCTGGCTCGATGTCATCTCGTGATATTCTACTCGGTTAGATCACTGTTGGATTTTATGTTGAGAAAAAATTCTCCGGCTCAAAAACCACCGAGATTGTGGAGTGAAAATTGTATACTGTGGAACTATCTCGCGTAGTACAATCCAGAACTTTTAGAAGAGGTATAGTAGTTTCCTGCCGTGAGACAGAGACGAGTGCGAACGCAGAAGCGTATCCACATTGCCATGTGTTTCCTTTGCCTGTAACGCTCCCTTGCCAATAACGCTCCCTGATAAAACATATAAAACTGCACCAATCACATAAAAATCCGTCTTTGCATGCAAACCTCGGGGAAGGGTTGTTAAAACAGCCATACCATGCAATTCTTTCCCGTTAAAATCTCATTTTCCATCTAAGGAGAAGGCATCTTGGAGATTCGACATTTTCCTCAATGGATAAAGGTTCGTAAGGAAGCCTACCCACTCTTCGTTTTCTTGCGGCTATCGCGCAGCACTGCGATGTACACATTCTCACTGGACTCGCCCTCTGCATGGTAGAACTGATGAGAGCCAGGGAAGGTGCCCTCCCAGTCCAGGTCTCCGGTTTTGAGCATGTCACCAACTTCTAAACTAAGGGTTAGAGGTAATAGAAGAATGCAGATTGTAAAATGCTTACCAAACGACCTCTTATTAGCCCTGTTGGGAGCTCCATTTGTATTTGATTGTTGGAGACCAGTAGCCCGCGGACGCGGTTGAGTGGGTGGGGGTGGGAGTGCGACGAACGCATCTTTGTAAAGGGTAGAGACTTGTGGCACGTAACTGACGGCTGGATCTAGATTGTTAAAAATAATGTTAGTCGTACCCCTTTGCACTTTCTTTGAAGCGCATATACATTTTTTGTCTAAGCTTTTGCGTTAGTTGAAATATTAGAGCATACAAGAATTTGAACTCACTAGATTCAGGGTTCAAATGAAGGCGAGATTCCGGGCATTGAGCTGTATGTAGGACGACTCGCAGAGGCCGCGTTCCTCCCCGTATCTGGTTCCATGTGATCCTCAGTCCCTCTCCCTTGGAAATCTGGGAGCACCCTACACCACGGGGAGTGTCGTAGATCTGCGCCCTAATCTTACTATGAAGGAATCTCTCATCTTGATCTCGTGGTTTCTCCACTTGCAATGCCATGTGCTCCCATAAATCGAAGATAGCATGACAACAGGGGAAGATCTTCGCGTCATCGGAATACTGATCTTGACAGAATATCTTCTCATGAGCACCCATTTTCGTTAGCCACTTCTTGTGGATCTTCCACCGTGAGTTGTGATAAACAGTATCGATGTTGAGGTGCCCCCCATCTACAAACTCGAACTCAATTGGTTGAGTGTTAGGATACGCGATTTTACAGCATTGCAACATCCATTCTAAGTTTTGGAAGTACTTGAACTCTAGTTCATCGACGTGCGGGGCATTAACACGCGGGGCATTGCTGAACAGGAAACACTGTTCTTCCTGTGGTGTACGTAGCGACCAACGTAGCCTAGTGAGACCCCATTTCAGTACCTCCCAGACATCCCGTTTCAATTGTTTTGGGGTCCGCTTGAGATTGAGCTGGATAATTCCAAGTTCCTATAAGATAATTAGAATCCATAGTATCATAACTCTACAGATAGTCTTACCTGGTGTTTGCCAGCCGCCTCACTATAGTAAAATACATCCGGATCTTTCTCACGAAGATGTACCCAGAGGTGCCCGACAAATTTCGGGTCAAGCCATTTCCGAAAGTCGACCATTGAAACATCATCGTATTTGTTGATGTGGCCAAGGAATAGTTGGCAGTAAGCCTCTATTAGTTCCTGGCGTTTGTCATAACCATTTTCTGGCGCAATTATCTCTGCCCAAATTCTGTTGATGTTTTTGGCGTTCTCAATGCCATTCTCCAGCATCGTCCGATCCCGTGCAGTCTGGCCGTCCGGAAAGTTGTACCCGTACATCTGACGATCTTTCAGGCCTGAACCCCTAAGCATAAGACCTTTTATAAAATTCATGTTCTTGTAGGCGGGGTCTAGTATGAGGTCACCATATCGCGTACGTACCATATCCGGAGGGTTAATGTCGAGAGCTACCTTGAGCCAGCCACGGAACTTCTCCAAAGAGATTTTTTCGCTGGTAATCTTTTTTTTCTGGTTAATGGGCACACCACTCTCTCCCACAAACACTGAGACGTCTTGACACGGATCAGCATGCAGACCACCTGGGGTTTTCGCCCCTTTGGCCTTTGCGGTTTGACACATCTTCTCAGTCATGCGTGTCGCTTTGCATATCAACTCCTCGATTCCATCGAGTCTGAACCGACAATTGAAGCCAGAGGACTGAACACGGCAAGAATAATCATGTGTCGTAAATATAAGGGCTGCCATCTTTAGGCCTTCCCCATGCTCGCCCGCTTGGCTACTATCCGATTCTTTTGTGGTACCACCAAACGCGAGCGCCTGGCGTTCCAGTTTTGCATGAAAGTTTGTGACTTCCAATGTACCGAAGCTCTCGGCTCTAGCAGTGGGGGCTTTGTGTTTAAACTTGCAGTAAGCGAGAACCTGTTCCGTACGTGGGTGAAGAATCTCGACCAAGATCTGATTTTTGTCCTCGGAGAACTTTGTTTTCAACTGTGAATGTGATACCCCACTGGATTTCACTACGCCGTCGACACTAACTCGTGATCAGCTCCAAGTTTACATCGCTCTGCTGAAACACCTACCAATTTTGATATATTTCTCTGAAAGCTTCCGCCTCGGTCCATTTCCTCGCATATCTGGGTCTCAGGTTCATGCTAAAGTTCTTTGACTTCTGGATATCGTCAAATGTTGCGGGGGGTGAATCCGTATCACTATCATCCTCGTATTCAAAGTCGCTTGCACTGTCGCTTCGTTGATCGGTGTCATATTCTTCGTCCATTGTGAGCCGAGTAACGTAGATGTAGTTACAAGGGGTGAGAAATTCGACTGAGAAGTAGGGGGTAGGATGTCGAGCTGGCAGCCTGTGAAAGGCAGAAGAAATGGCACAGGTAACTTTTGCAGTATTGCCGTATGGTGTAGATGACAGAGCGTTTATGTGTGGAGCTGCGTCGGCGAGTGGTTATAGAAGAGAAGAGAAGAGAAGAGGATAGCAAGGTAGAAAAACAAATATGGACAAACAAAGGTGAAGGCGGGACAGCAGGGCAGGCAAGCAGGCATGTGATCAGAGGTGAATGCTGAACCTTGAACTTATCCACTCTCGGCCACACACCTACTACAATATTACATCGGCAAATCCAAGAAAATTAATATGTGTACTGCTAGTAATTATTTGCAGGCTAGCGCCGAAATGTTGTGGGAAGCAAAGCAAAGCAGAAGTGTGCCCAGTGCATGATGTATCTGGCACCAGTAAGTAGCTTGAGGGCAATACAAAGTGATTCTATCTTACTTCGGGATCAATTAGAGCTCATTTCATCGCTCCTGTGACCTTCCCCAAACCGGCAACCCAAAATGGTATCCCAAGGTAAAGCATCACCTCAACCCACTAAGCGCTTGCTCTGCACCACTCTTTTATTTGACCAAGAAACTGACCATCGCCCTCCCCGGTACACTCACGCTCGCCGTCGTCCCATCACTTGAAATCGCAGCCTGCACCTCTCCCATATCCTTTGAATTATCCGTATACCAGGCTTTAACCACCCGATCCCCCAACGTCTCCGCCCCAAGTTTAACCCCAACCGTCTGCGCCGCAGTCCCTGAATTGATCGCCACAACTGCAACACTCCCATCCGTATTCACGAACGCGCCACTTTTCAACTGGCTCGACGAAGATGACGAAGCAGCAACACGCACTGCGCCAGGCCTGACGATGCGGAACTGCGCAAACGCCCACAGGCGCTTCGACACAAAGTAGTTCTGGCCGTCGATGAGGATAAGCTTCTCGTTGTTATTGTTGTTGGTGGCGCGGTCCTGGATGCCTTCCCAGAAGATGTAGGCGGAGAGATTGGCGTTGACCATGCCGTTGAAGACGGTGTTGGCCCATGTGAACCCGTCGCCAGCCCCTCCGTTGCTGTACCAGGCTGTGCTCCATCGCCCGTCGAGGTCGGAATACTCTGTTTGCCAGGCGCGGGCGCGCGTGCTGAGTGGACCGTTGATGCGGCTTGTGTACTCGTGGCTTGTGATTGCGTAGATGCTCCCTAGGGCACCGGCTGAGGCGATTTCCCTGGCATGCTGTGAGGCGATGTTCCAACCGGTTCCTTCGCAGCAGTTGATGCCGACGGAGGTGAGGTTGTTGCGGTCGAGAGTCGGTCGGAGAACTTTGATGAAATCGGCCGCTTGGGTACCTGAGGAACGCATGGAAGCGTATGAGGTGGTGAGGTCGGGTTCATTGAGGAAGGCAACGTGTGTGATGGGGACGCCAGACTGGATGTAGAGTTGGATGTACTTC
This sequence comes from Periconia macrospinosa, assembly GCA_003073855.1. Lineage (NCBI taxonomy): Eukaryota > Fungi > Ascomycota > Dothideomycetes > Pleosporales > Periconiaceae > Periconia > Periconia macrospinosa. The sequence goes on from KZ805311.1 coordinate 171,524, forward strand.
ACGAGGTAATTGGCGTACGCTTGCTTCCAGTCACCAGATGCACAGGTCGCACCAGAGACCTGTGTTGCGCTTGTGTTAGCAATATGCCAATACCGCTAAAAAATTTAATCAAGTAGGAAACATCACGTACACCGCACAATGAGCCGCCATTGGCGTCGTTTCCATTGGTTTTCATACAGCCTGGCGCACTCCATGCATTTGCATAGAATGTCTTCACACCGAATTCGACAGCCTTTTGACTGAGCCACAACTGTCCACTATCTTTGCCATCCCAGACATAGTTCGGTGTACCGCTCGGCGAGCTAGGACAAACCGGTAAGATTGAGTTCATCCAGTCATTCCTGCTGTCTACAGAGCTGCCAATGCCATTGCGGACAATGGAGAAACCGGCGCCGTGAGTTGTATTGTAAAGCAAATTAAGAACCTCGGATTGTTTTGGCTGGGCTAAGTTAACGACGAGATTGGCACGCTGGAAAGCGGCAGAAAAACCGAATCCGTCGACCTTCTGGAATTTTTGTGTGGTGTCTACTGTGATCAATTGGGAGGATTGACGGCTTTCTAGGGAAGGGGCGGCAATGGCGAAAGTCGCCAAAGTGGCCAAATGCAAAGGGAGTGAAAGCATAGTGTATTGCTTCATAAACTTTCCGGGATTTCCCTCAGCGGGATTGCTCTTGTGGGAATGCGGGTTGCGAGCAATGATATATAGATATTCGGCACGACGACTAATCAAACATTGTGCAGCTCATGCTGGTGTGGGTCAGTGGTGATAGGCTTGAATCAGTCGATTCTGGAAATATTAGTCTACTCATACACCATAAATATAACGTAACATAAGGTGTGGCTATATGAACAGTACGAAGTTTATACTCAAGAACACTTTAAATTGATTAATATAGACGACGACGCGAATGATAAGTAGATACTTGAGGCGGCGTTTGCTCTGCCGAACGTGGATATCCATGATGCTGGCGATATGAATTTAGGCTGATGAGAATCTGCAGAACGTATGTATGATCTGCAGGGTGCATCGACAGTCACATGATACCAGGTATCGGAGGCCAAGGTTGTGGGGCAAGGACTGATGTTCACACTCACACTCTACTGTGAAAACACGAGATTTAAACGGCGGGCAAAGGGAGATCAACCAAAAGTATCGGAACTCACGAAAGGTAGGAATGCACAATACTTAACCCTCAATCTGTGACTTGACTTGAGATATCACAGAGGCCAAGTGCCTCCTGAGTAGATCTCAGAACATCATTGTACAGCAAAGACGATCTGTATGCAGGTAAGTAGGAAATTGTTAAGACATACCATGAGGGTAGGTTTTGAGCTGGTCTATTGTAACAATCCCATTAATTTACTGTACATGTATATGCTCAGAAGCAACTGACCTTGAAAAGACGCCTGAATCCAAGTCCTTTAAAACCAACCCTAGAGAGCCATTACTGCAGACGAACGCCTGCAAATTTGTTCTTCTTTGCCTGTTGATCTAGGGCGCCGCTGAGGCCACCGGAGCGAGTTGTATCCAAAGAAGTCTCCGCCAATTTCCTTTTTTCCGCGGCAATCTTATCAAGGTGTTTCTTCGTCTTCGTGTTACCGCTGCCCTTGCCATGGAACTGATGACTCAACATCTTGAACGCTTCCTTCTCATTCAAATGACGTCCATGTTCATCAACATACTTGAGCTCCACCATGGGTTTGTACTCTTTATTGAAAACCTCCGCTAGTTTTCGGCTCTCTACCTGATCGGCAGCAACGTTGTTCTTACGGGCCCATTCTTCACGTTCGCGTGGCGTCATATTGTTCCATCTCGTGGAGTTGCGCTCACGTTCACGTTGTTCTTTTCTGAGACGCTCAGCCGCTTCTTCGGCGCGTTGTTTGTCAGCGAGGAACTTCTGTCGTTCGCGGTACAATGCATTCGTATCACCACTATCCGAGGATGTGATAACACCACGTTGTCTCAACAGTGCAAGCGTGGCACCAAGGCCTTCATCAGTGGTCTTCTCTGCCTCAAGTCCTGTCTCGGTAAGGTTTGATTGTGGTGGGTTAATTGTACGATCTTCCTCTTCCCCGGCTTCAGCATAAGACTGGCCCATGTCAACATCGCCATCGTCATCGACCCGAGCTGCGGTGGAAGACTTGGCACCATCCGAGATGCGGCTAGTACCTCGGCGTTGGCGTTTCCGGGCTTCTTCTTCTTCGTCCAGAATATTTGCTTTTAAGTTATGCACAAACTCGGTAGTTTCGTCGATAACCAAACCGTCATCAGCTTCCGCAGCTTCTTCATAGGACTCTGTCGTATCCATAACGTCGGGGGTTTGTGGAGTGGAGGTGGCCTCTTCTCGAAGCTGACGAGCAATATCTTCAGGGCGCATCTTCTTGCGCTTTTTCAAAGCCAGTTGGCGCTGTGTGGCAAGCTGAGCTTGAAGGTCGTCATCGTCGATGAATGACTGATCTTCGTTGAACTTTTTCTTTGGCTTTGCAGCTATAGTGATAGAGTCTTCCACATCCATTCCATCGACGCCCTCTTCTTGCATTGCTGCGATCTCATCGTCATCCTCAACGCGCTGTCTCTTGGATGATTTGGTCTTCTTCTTTTTCTTGGGCTTCTTCATCTTGACTTCGGATACATCCATATAATCATTGGCCGGCACCTCTTCTTTTAGTATGTCAAGGCTAATAGCGACTCGTTTGGGCTTCTTGACCCCCGCAGCTTCAGCTTCGACTTCTTCAACTGTTCTACCTTGACCATCTAAGGTGAAAGTTTTATGCTTCTTGCCGTCAATCTCTTCATCATATTGAGCAAGAAGAGAACCTTCGCCCTCGTCGTTGGGGTTGTAACCGCGCTTCCGCTTCTTCGAATCCAGCTTTTCCTGCAATCGCTCCTTGTCTCGAAGGGAAACAGCCTCGAGTTCATCGTCATCTTCAGCGTCAACAGCCGTATCTTTGAGCACCAATATTTGATCCTCGCCATCCTCGAACTGGTCGACTTCGTGTGCAACTTTGACTCCAGCCAGATCAGCCTCGGTGTACTGCATCGCCTCCTTGGCCTGTCGCTCCCGTTCTTCGAGTTCACGTTGCATCTGCTCGGCCTTGGCTATCTTCTTTGCCCTCTTTTTCGAACCTTTAAGCCATGCGGTATCGTCCTCATCTTCTACATCAGCCAGACCCTTGCCTTCCATCTTGGCGAATCGGCCCAGCCTTTCTCGCTCTTTCTTGATGGCGGCGAGACGCTGCTCCTTTTTCTTGGCGGCTTCCCGTTCATCCTGGAGTTTCTGCCAGTTGTCGAAGGCGGCAGCCTGACGGGTCTCGACTGTGCTCGCCGGCTCTTCATCAGAGCCGAGTAGTTCTTCTGCCTGTTTGAAAGTGGGACCTGCGGGAGCAGCAGCGCCTGGGACTGGCAGCGGCGCCATGCCCATGGACAGGCGAATCTTGTTGGCCTCCTCGATCGAAAGGTCGGCCATGATGAAGATGGTGTGCGCGTGGCGGAGGGGCTACAGCCGATATAGAGGAGGAAGAGTGAACGTAAGCGGAAACACACAGTAACTCTCGGTGTTTTGCAGACTAGGGTAACAGGAGGGGATTAATACTGGCTGCGTTGGGAGGTTGATGAGTGCACAGTACAGTAAAGTACAGACGGTTCAGATCTGGTCACCGAAGGCCAAGGCGCTAGTCTACTAGTGCGCCAAGATTTCTGCGCTCCCGCCGCCGACTACAAAATATTTTGCGACAGGCCTTTCTCTCTTTTCTTTCTCCTACATCGACCTGTGCCAGAGCTCCCGTCCACCCTTAGGGGTGTGTTCGGTTGCAGCCCTGGCAGTTCGTCCGTTACCAAGGAGCCATCACAGTTTCCATGATGTCAATTTCCGGTCGACAGGTCTGAGAGAGAGTCGGCAGCGTTCTGAAGCCTGAGTTCACCGCGAGGTTCGAGCTCGGTGGATGGCGCTGTCAGGGCAACTGATTCCTAATCCCTTCTGCCAGGCCGTCGGCCTATTACGCTTGGGAAAAACCCAGTTACGCCTACATATCCGCGAACCTGATGATTCAGTTATGCATCCAGATGTCGCGTCGGTTTGCTCGTTGTGACCGCAGTGTATACCATCGGGTATACGCACTGACAGGAGCGCTCAAATTGAATGTGATGCGCTCAACCATATTTGCTTTGTTTCAAACATGTCGTCCGCCACGCCCTGTTCATGATATCGCAACGAGACAGATTCTTCTACAGCAGCTTCAAATTCCCCGTGACTTGATCAATGACCCCCTTCGGCGCTGGGCCAATTCCCAACACTGTTGCGCTGCCGCTTGCTATCTGTGTCCGTCCTGCATCGTGTATAATCTGTGCCACCAATCCTAAGCTAAGTGCCTGTGCCTGCAGCACCTCAAGCTCCTCCTCGCTTTTGACCTGTAGCGCGACTTTCATTTGACCCGATCGTTCCCAGCGGCGGAGTATAGGTGAGTTGGGCGCCGTGCGAAGGAATTGTTTGTAGCAAGCCAAAGTCGCGTGTCCGCATTGAGCTCCGATTTTGCCTGGAGTCGTCAATACAAAAAGTTTTGCTAAAAGATTCCTCTATATCACGTACCCTTCGTCATGCCCAAGTCTGTCCGAACAACTAGTACAAGCTTGCATTCCTCCGCATGACCTGGGAATTCGGCAGGGACCGTCTCGTCTTCATCGCTCGACTCTTCTGACTCGTCCGCTTTCTTCTTCTCTCTGGGAGGCTCTGTGATAGGGCTGCCTCCAAAAAGACCGAGCGATTTTGCTTGTCCGAGGAAGTAACCAGTGACGCCAGCGATGAGTGCGCACGCGACTGCGATGTTCGTTGTAGACGGTTGCGAATCTTGCATGGTTAAGAGTCAAGAAGTGTCCGTGGTGGAATATGCCGGGTGGAGTAAAAGAAAGCCCGAACAATCGAGGCAAGAAGCAGCAAGCTGCGGTGCTGGACTGTTGTTCTGAACGACTTGAAGTGGGGGATGGGAGCTTGGGTCAGTCCGCAAAGGGAACGAAGTTCGCTTTCGAAATGCGTCAGCGCGCCTTGGCATTTCAGTGGTGGACTGACTCACTCACATTGGATGGGGAAAGAAATCGCCCAAAAAAAGTTCAAAAAAAATCAGTTTCGCTAGCTGAAGCCTGCCCAGGCTGAGAATCGAACTCAGAATAACACGGAACTGCGGAATCCACAACGTGTCGTGATACCATTTCACCACCTGAGCGTTGTGTTGTATTGATGGAAGTTCGATGCATAATTTGTTATATGTACTACCAAAGTCTTTTCGCACTGTCAGACTAGACACTCGATACCTAGTGTGGGCTACACAGCAAAGATGACGCGAGTGAAAGTGGGGCTGAACAAACTTTGCGCTTCGCAACCGTTGGTTGGCGACCGGTCCCTCGTCTTTTCGCACCCAAAGCCTAAAGGCCAAAGTCTAGGTACTGTCCCAATAATTCATGGCTGTAAACTGACGCCAAACGCCATGGATAGCAGCTTCAGAAATTATACCCGTTTAGACTCTCAATAGCTCTGCATGAAAATTTGTGTCTATTTAATTTCTTCACAGTTGAGTGTTTCATATAGCATTTCACTGATTTGGTATAAAATATTATACAAATTTTCATTGAGAGGATTGAAACTTAAGATATGCATGCTTCATTGTATTGATTATCATACACCTCTAACGATACATGATTTTATGATAGTGCCCCTGGAATCCATTCCAGCTTGGGCACAAGACATCTTTGGAGAAGAAAGTGTATCGAATGCCACACCCCAGCATACCAAACCCAGAATGAAAAGAAAAAGCTTCTTGAATAAACTGAAGTCTTTCCACTTCGGCACTGGGTTATTCCGAAAAAAAAAAAAGATAAAAACTAATAGAATCCCACCCGCGATTGAAATGCCCAATATGGACCGGTCGACCACCGACTTTAGTCTGATTCCTCTCGTGATTCCTCTCCCTCGAGAGATGCCTCAGGTGCTGATGCGCTGACAGAGTCGTCCTCCGTCCCCCTCTTATTATCAAAGGCGGTCCAAGGCTCCGGCGACTGTTCAGGCTTATCGCTAATCTTGATGCCGGTGAACTCACAGATATCCATTTTAGGAAAGCAGGCTCTGGCTTGGAAAGAAATGACGTCGGATGTGGGCGGTGTGAGGTTGATGACGCCGGTCTGCTGTCTATCGGAGCTTGTACAAACTTCATCTTTATCGCTGATATCGCGTCCGCGCCAAATGAGATAGAGCTTATTATTCTCTAGGGTGATATCCGCAGATTGGTCTGGCTCATAAGCGCTTTCCCCATCACCATCCAATTCGTCGCGAATAAGCTCGGCAGTTTCTTTATCCGCCGCTATGAGCATCGTGCCTTTCACAAAACCCATGCTAAACGATGCAAGAAGACCGGCCTTAGTATGTGGGATGGGACTAATGGACATGGAAAGCTCTTCAGCTAGTTCAGGCCATTGCTCCTGTACCTCTTCGCAGTTGATTTCATACGTTCCAATCAATTTTGACAGTGTTAGGAGAGTAGTGGGGTTTTCCTTCGGAGTGGAGAATGTTTCGTCTTTTGGTGAGGCGTTTTTCTCCGGGGTTGTCAAGCTTTCGTCTTTTGGTGAGGCGTTTTTCGCGGGAGTTGTTGCCAAACTCTGATCTTTTCGTGGACGACCACGGCCGCGTCCTGGGACTTTTGGTTTTGTTTTCCGCTCGTTTAGGGGTATACGAGGACGGCCTCGGCCCCGTCCTGGGACTTTTGGTTTGGTCTTACGATCTGGTGAAGCTTTACGAGGACGGCCTCGGCCACGCTTGATGGGAACTGGGTCGTCGGCCTCCTCCAATGGCCTCTTCGCAGGTTGTACAGGAGCCATCGCAATGGTGTGACAAAAGGCAGTGTTCATGCGAATTGGCTGCTGGTTGGGGGTCGTCTTTTATTTCACCGCGACGCGTTTACTTGGTTGGTCGCGCCTTACTAAGTCGGGACTAGCGTATGCTCCAGCAGTTGCTTTTTCTTTTTTTTTTCTTTTTTTTTTTTTCTCCCCGTTGCGAAAACGAAATCTCTATTCGCGACGCCACTCATGACACAGATCCTAGTTCCGCTGTTTACGATCTGATGTGCATCTTAATTCATTGGTTTGGCAGAAAAAGCATACGGACGAAAGGCTGTTTCGCGTTGCAATCCAATACTAATTGGAGTATACCGCATATTACATAGTTCAAGCTACTTTGTTGGTGACTTCCACAAATTTCTCCCACTGGCGATATGCTTGGCCACTTGCGATTGCCCACTTTGCTCTCCGCACTCCCTCTTTCCATCTTCTGCCGCCGGGGCCGACTTCAGTAATAACATTGCCATCATCTCCATAGCCCATATCGCTGGTATCGCTGTCGCATATACCACTGATGGCAAACAAGGCTGCTGTGTTTATGTAGACGAAATGTAGAATCGGGTCGTCCGGTGGTACCTCGCCCGTCAGTATTCGCATCAAAATTTCAGCATTTTTCTCGGGAGATTGGCCGGGTGAAACGTCTGAAAGTGGATGCGTTGGAAGACCAAAATCGGCAGGAGACACTTGAAAGTATTCGATTTCGACAGACTTTGTTTCAGGGTTCTCGGTCAATTGCCAGCAATGTGTCGGACCGGCACAGGATAGTTCGTCCAACTCTTCGTCTCCACACACAACCAACCCCTTGGTGCAACCAGACTGGCGCAGCGCTTCTGCGTAGTCGGGCCCGATCTCCTTACGAGCTACACCCAGAACGCGGGCTTCGATCAAGGGGTGCAACGGGTTTGCCAGAGGGCCGAGAAGGTTGAAAATTGTACGCCAGCCGAGTTGCCTGCGGATGGAGGCGGCATGTTTGGCTCCAGGATGGAAAATTGGAGCATAAAGAAACGCATAGTTGGTGTTTGCATAGATGTCGTGAAGGGTAGATGGTGTGATGGCAGCTATCTGTGGAGGCCTGGAAGGAACACAGGACAGGAGGTCCGCAGATCCAGAGCGAGATGTGCTCGCCTTGTTTCCATGTTTGCCAATCATGAGAAGGGAGCTGGCCAATATCGAAGAAGTAGTTGAGATGTTAAACGTGTTGTGTGAGTCGCCTCCAGTTCCCACGATATCGCACTAGAATGTGTCAAACAAAGGGTAGTCCATACGAACTTTGGAAACTTACCAATCCGCCATGGTAGCTGCCGTCTTTTCTGCCCCTCTCTGCAAGCAACTTGGACAGATCTTCAAAGTCAATCTTTGTTGCAAAATTGCGCATGGCCTCGGCACATTTAGAGAGCACATCGGATTGTCTGTCTTGATTCGTAAAATGAAGACACGTTAATAGAGCCCCGCTTTGCACTTCGGAGAGGCTGTTTGTGAAGATGAGAGAGAGAGCCGCAGCTATTTCGGTAGCATCGGGTTTTGTAGCGGGCGATTCGTGCCACAGACGTTTTAGGAGGGGTGTTATGGATATTTTAGCATCTTCTTCTCCTTGCGATGTATTCATGGCTAGGCCGCGCGTAGACGGAGATTTCCTAAAACGGAAAGCTGAATTGGGTTGGACCTGCTGGACTTCGTGGCGAAAGGATTGGTGGTTGCCAACTTTGAGATTTACTGAATTTAATCATTCACGACCGAGCAAAGAAGAAAAGAAACGCAGATATAAGAGAAAGGGAGTGAGTCAGCGGGGATTTCCATCAAGGTTCGCAATTTACATTCTGTATACATGCCCCACTAACGCCGATGACGGCTAGACGCACACGGAGAAACGTTAGCCCGGCGCCGGATCTCAAATTTGATCCAACAGTCACAGCTTGGCTTCGATCCAAGGTCATGACGAGTCGGAGTTCATTCTCTGACGGGCCTCGAAGCAAAACGGAAAGCTCCAGCGACCTCAAATGGGCAAGAAGCGGACCCATGACGAGACACGAGATGGCTTCACGAAGCCGTCACCGGCCAAGAGCCGGGTAGCCAAACCGCACGACAAAAAGGAAAAAGAAAAGCGCAAGAATGGCGAAGGAAAGCCAAAGACGGGCCTGGTACGTTGGCAGATGCGCGAAATGCAGAGTACGGGGACTGACGCGCCTTAGTTGTTCAAGCCGCAACCAGAGTGGCACACGGTCGAACTCCCTGAGCTCCCTTCCATCGAAAATCCGACGATACCGCCGCGTCATGTCATCGACGAGCTGCATCAGTACGCTGACGAGCTTCTGGAAGCTGAAGCGACTGAGTATACAGCGTCGCATCTTTCCAAGGACTCGTCGCACAAGTTCATGTCTACTATCATGGCTGCCGGTACCATGGAGGATAAAGTGTCAGCCCTAACACTGTTGGTTCAAGAATCGCCACTACATACTACTGGAGCGTTCGAGCAGTTGCTTGGGCTATCGCGCAAGAAGAGCAGGAATGCCGCGATGATGGCTCTGGCCGCACTGAAGGATCTCCTGGGTCAGGGTGTCGTCCTTCCGCCCGACCGAAAACTCAAAGCCTTCGCAAGACAACCTAACCTAATATGCGCACTCCAAGGCAAATCCGCTAGTTGGAAATATGGCGACAAATTGCCTGGCCAAATTCAAAAGGTACACCTCATTGCTTGGGCTTACGAAGACTGGTTGAAGAAGCAATACTTTGAAATGCTTAAAATCATCGAGACGTGGTCCAACGACGAAGTCGAGTACTCACGCAACCGCGCAGTCACTTTCGTTTGGGAGCTTTTGAAGGAGAAGCCTGAGCAAGAGGAGAATCTTTTGCGACTGTTGATCAACAAGCTTGGAGACAAGGAGAAGAAGGTTGCGTCCCGCGCTTCCTATTTGTTGTTGCAGCTCCAGAATACCCACCCCTTGATGAAGAGTGTCATCATCAACTCCATCGAATCAGACCTTCTCTTCCGACCAAACCAAGCAGCTCACGCCAAGTACTATGCCATCATCACGCTGAACCAGACCGTTTTGAGTACTCGCGAGCAAGAAGTGGCTAACAAGCTTCTGGAGATTTATTTCAGCTTATTTGTTGGGCTCCTCAAAAAGCACCGGGAGCAAGAGAAGGAAGAGGAAAGGGAGGCTAGAAGATTGAACAAATACGGTCACGTTCAGGGCGGTGGAAGTAAACCCGGAAAGATGGCTAAGAAGAAAGCTGAGAAGGCGGCGTCGCAGGTTCACAAGTCTCAAGAGGAAAGTCGGGAGAAGCTGATTTCCTCTATCCTGACTGGTGTCAACCGAGCGTTCCCATTTGCGAAGACAGACGATGATAGGTACGTGTTGCTATGTGGTCGTACTCCATTTAAGTTAACAAAAATAGATTCGAGGAGCAGCTCAACACTATCTTCGAAGTCACGCATTCCTCCAACTTCAATACCAGCATCCAAGCCATGGCTCTTATTCAACAGATCTCTACTACGAAACACTACTCTACTGACCGCTTCTACCGCACCCTTTACGAATCTCTTTTGGATCCTCGCCTCATCAACACATCCAAGCATATTATGTACCTGAACCTTCTTTATCGATCCCTGAAAGCAGACACCAGTATCAAACGTGTGCAAGCGTTTGTGAAGCGTTTGCTTCAAATCATCCATATGCATGAACCGCCTTTCATCTGTGGTGTTCTGTACCTCATCAACGAGTTAATAATCACATTTCCTAGCATCAAGTCTATGTTGTCTACTCCCGAAAACGATGATTCGGACAGTGGAGAAGAGCACTATGAAGACGTCCCGGATGAGGAGAGTGGTGCCCCGGTCAAGGAGAGATCAGGGTCAAAGAAGACGCGATATGATTCACGTAAACGAGACCCTGCCCATGCCGATGCCGATTTGTCCTGCTTATGGGAACTATTGCCCCTGCAAGCACATTACCACCCTTCAGTGCATGTGCTCGCGTCAAAACTTATCCAGCAACAACCCATCAAGGAGAAGCCTGATCCGACCATCTACACTCTCATGAACTTCCTCGATAAGTTTTCTTTCCGCAACGCGAAAACGAAGGCGCAGACTGTGCACGGCTCATCTATCATGCAGCCCATGTCTGGCACAACGAAGGCGGCCGACTACCTCATTTCTGCACGAGATGGTGATAAGATGCACGATCCGCTGAATTCGGAAGCTTTCTGGCGCAAGAAGGTTGATGATGTCCGAGTGGATGAGGTGTTTTTCCACACATACTTTGAGAAGTCGGGCAAGGCTAAGCAGACTGTTAAGAAGGATAAGAAACAGAGCAAGAAACAGGATGGAGATACGGATGAGTCTGGCGAGGACGAAATCTGGAAGGCACTCGTCAACAGCAGACCAGACATTGAAGACGGCGGCGACATCGATGACGAGGGCTTCAGCGATTTCGACATGGATGACATGAGCGATGACGATGAAGGTCCCAACATGGACGAAGGCGTCGAAATCAATCTGGGCAGCGATGACGACGTTCCTGAGGATGGAACCAAGCCAGGCGGCGAAGAAGAAGAAGACGACGACGACATGGATGGCTTTGACCTAGATGACGAGGAGGCCTTTGTTGACAGCGATGACGATGTTCCTGTTGATTTCAACGTGGACGACGACACTGATGTCGATGAGGCACCGCTCTCCAAGTCCAAGGCCAAAGCCAAGGAAGACGATAAGGGGCGCAACAAGAAGAGGAAGCTCAAACACCTTCCTACTTTCGCGTCGGTCGAAGACTATGCTAAGTTGATTGGCGATGACAGCGAGTAGATGTGCCTTGAGCCTTCTTCTGTGCTGCACAATTAGCTAACGAGTAGCTGCTGGCCACGTCAGAGAGGATGAAGGGAGCTGAGAAATCGGAATGGACAAAGAGTGAAGTGATGAAAAACTCGTGAAGTGAACGTACATACGAACGCGAGTTCTTTTCTGATATTGCTGTGCATGTATAACATACAAACCCTATCCTCCTTCGTATAGATATCCCATACCTTTTTGTAATGATTGATCCTGCATACCGTAACTTCGGTATTCGTTTACGTTGGTGCATTTTGGCGGGAAGGAACGTGCCGGAAATTGGGGTGAAGTTTGCGATATCACCTTCCTCCCTCTGTTCCCCCCTCCCCTCCTCGTTTGAAATCCTAAATTAAGTTGATATCCTGGGTGGTCACTGGTCACATCACATTTAATTTTGTACACATTCAGATGGGCATTGCAAGCGCCGATATCCGCATCTAGCGCGGAACTCAAGTGTTCTCAAGCTTTTAGCCTATCTATCGAAACAAACTACCAACATCTGCATTCAGTAGTGAACACATTGGGCGACGAATCAAACCAAATGGGCAAATGGGTCGACAGGAGCAAAACTAAAAGGATGAAACAAAAGCGCAGCCGGTCGATCGGTTTCGAGAGTCGTCTCTGGTGATTGGCTGTCCGCGCACTTGTACATGTGTTGGGCGTGATGTCGCTCCAGGATGCCACCCACAGTAACCGCACTAGGCCACGGCGAAGTCGTTTCCCAAAGGGGGGAGCCGGGCGTGCGCTGCGCAGCCTCCACCTCTTGTGCACCTCCACCGCCAGGTCGCTGTCGCCTTGTGATAGCTGTGCAGCTACGCGGCTGAAAACTCTTCTCACGCTCTTTTCATCTCCAACTCTTCTACATTCTTTACTTACTTTTTTTTTCGTAATCGCCGTCCGTGTCATGCCGTCCGTGTCTAGCCTGGCTGTCATCGCGACGCAGCTGCTTGCCCTGGCCGCGGCAACGTCAACATTCTCCAGAGATTCAAAATACGACTGGGTGGCCGATTCTGTGCCGAGCTGCTTCAAGGAATGTCTTGAGAGCACCGAAGAAGGTTGTCATTCGCAGCAGTGTAAGCTCTCCCGACTCCGACTCCGATTTGACATGGATTATGTATTACGATTACCTGCATATGTAGCTGACGAGCCTACTTGCTCATGTAGGTATCTGCAGCGCCAGCCAGAGCGATGCCTTTCTCACGACCGCCGCCGAGTGTGCGCGAGATAAATGCGAGAAGAATGGACTCGAGATCAATGTCGCGCTGCTGGTCCCCGCGCAGATCTACTGCTCCGCCGTAGGAAACACCATCCCCAGTGATGCTATAAAAAGCGCGTACGAATGCGCAATGGGCGGCACCGTGCCAACGTCGACGCACAAGTCTCCCACTTCGACCGCAAAGCAGCAATCCGAGAGCGAGTTCAAGAGCACAGTAACGAGTACAGTCACCATGACTTCGGTGGACGATGATGGACATACACTTCGCATAATTCAGCCTGTGGCGATGGGACCAAGCACGCTCAGCTCTGGCAAGGCAGTTACCTCGACGCTGAATGGTAGCTCCTCCTCATCTACTAGCTCTGCATCTTCCTCTTCGACCGCTGCGGCTGCATCCCCAAGTCAATCTGCGCAAGTTTCTTCTCCCGCTCCGACACAGACAGCACCATCCGGTGCCCCATCGTCAACCCAAAAAGCGGACAACGGCGGTGGAAGCCCCTTTGTGAATATGCAGGCGTCGGACGCTACACGATGGTGTTTTTCAGGCCCAATCATGGCGCTAGGTTTCATCGCGGGAGTGTTTGGGAGGGCTTAATGGTGGACTGTGGTACATGTGTCAAGGATTATAATGGAGGCACGGCACTGTTGGTATATAATGCAAATAGACTTATTGACATGCGTATAAATATGTTTGGCGTGCGAGAGAATGAGTACTAGTACCAAGGCATAATGTTGCAAAATCTGAAGCAAGGGGGAAAGGATCATGCATGTGACAGTCGAGTGTGTATAACTAACGAAGATTCACATAGATAGCTACCTAAGAACGTGCTCCTCTTAATTAGGCGAAGGATGCGAAAAGGCAGCCTGCCGCCCATGCCGTCAGCACCTCTGCACATGCATGCGCATACCTATTTGGGCAGAATCGTAAAGGTCGGCCGAGCAGCCACATACACACACGATACATCATCACCACACAACATCATCTCAAAATTCAGCAGTTGACCACTCTGTCAAATCAAACGCGACGCATTGCATGTTCCAACAGGCTCGGCCGACCTTACATAATCACATACCCACAATGTCACCAGTCAGTCCCAATGTACCGAGGCACCCAAGGCCGCAAATCATTCTTTTGACCCAAATACTCGACCACCTTGCTCGGCCGTTCCGATTTTGAAAACATACCCGTGCGTTTTCAGGTCCTCCATGATCCACCTGGTGCTACAATTGATGCGCCCGCCAAGGGAGTCCGTTCTAACATAAAGTGAAGCTACCCCTCCCCATGGCGGCTGCTGCAACTCACCCTTTCTCCTGGATATCTGCATTTCAATCCGAGAATATGGGAGAATTTGAACCTATTCCAGGCCCTCCTGGCTTGCCCATTTTGGGAAACCTTTCTGATATTGATCCCGAATCTCCCAATTTGAGTTTCCAGCGTTTGACGGATACATATGGTTGGTACCGACCCAGAACCCAAACAAATGCTAGGTTGATCTCCATCCCACTTACCAATTTCATCAATCCCTCCTAGGACCCATCTGGAAATTTTACATTACCGGCGACCGCGTTGTTATTTCATCCCAGGCGTTCATGAACGAGATCAGTGATGAATCTCGCTTTTCCAAAGTTGTAGCCGCTGGTTTGAAGGAAGTACGAAATGGCGCCCACGATGGCCTCTTCACCGCCTATGGCCCGCAGGAGAAGAATTGGGGCATTGCACACCGGGTCCTGCTTCCGGCTCTGGGCCCCTTGGCCATCAGAAACATGTTCAATGAGATGCACGATATTGCCTCTCAATTGGTCATGAAATGGGCCCGTCAGGGTTCAGATGCCTCCATCCACGTGACCGACGACTTCACCAGGCTGACTTTGGATACCATTGCACTGTGCGCCATGGATTATCGCTTCAACTCATACTATTCGGAGAGTATGCACCCCTTCGTAGAAGCCATGTCCAGCTTCCTCAAAGTCAGTGGAGATCGGGCGCGTCGTGATCCAGTGACTCAGTTATTCTATCGAACCGAAACAGCCCAATATTGGGAGAACATCGAGCTCATGAGGAAGACCAGCCAAGCTGTCATCTCCAAACGAAAGCAAAATCCTACTGAGAAAAAGGATTTGTTGAATGCCATGTTGAACGGTGTCGACGCCAAAACAGGAGAGAAGATGACTGAGGAAAGCATCATCGACAACATGATTACCTTCCTAATCGCTGGCCACGAAACCACTTCTGGATTGCTATCCTTCACTTTTTACTACCTCCTCAAGAACCCCGATGCATACAAACGGGCCCAGAACGAGGTGGACCAAGTCATCGGAAAGGGCGCAATCACGGTGGAACATTTGACTAAACTGCCCTACATCAACGCAGTGCTTCGTGAATCTCTTCGATTATCCCCAACCGCACCAGCTATTGCCATCCAAGCTAATGAAGATACCACTCTTGGTGGAAAATACGAGATCAAAGCCGGCGTGCCCATTATAGCACTCTTTTCGAAACTTCACCTAGACCCTGTCGTATGGGGCGAGGATGCCGGAGAATTCCGACCGGAGCGAATGCTTGATGAGGAGTTTGAACGACGCAACAAGGAATTCCCCAACAACTGGAAGCCTTTTGGCAGTGGAATGAGAGCTTGCATTGGGCGACCATTTGCGTGGCAAGAGGCGCTGCTCGTGACTGCAATGCTCCTCCAAAACTTCAACTTTACCATGGATGATCCTTCGTACCAGCTCCACATCAAGCAGACATTGACGATCAAGCCAAAGGATTTCTTCATGAGGGCTCATCTCAGAGATCACATGTCGGCAACCACGCTCGAAAGGGCTCTCGCGTCCACCAGCCTCGAGCAACCCACCGGAAAAACAGAATCCACAAAGAGTAAAAAGACTGCTCGGGGAAAACCCATGGTCATCTACTATGGCTCGAATACGGGGACGTGCGAAGCCCTTGCGAACCGACTTGCAAGTGATGCTGGGAATCACGGATTCAACGCTTCCACTATTGACGTTCTAGATGCTGCCAAGGAGAACCTCCCTACAGACAAGGCTGTTGTTATTGTAACAGCGTCTTACGAAGGCCAGCCAGCGGATAATGCAGCCCACTTCCACGCCTGGCTCACCGGCCTCAAGGGCTCAGAGTTGGAGAACGTATCCTATGCGGTCTTTGGATGCGGCCACCGGGATTGGGCGACCACATTCCACAAAATTCCCAAGGACATCGATGCGGTAATCGCACAAAGGGGCGGTACCAGGCTTGTGGAAATGGGAAGCGCGGACGCCTCGCATGGCGATATCTTCACTGAGTTCGAGGCTTGGGAGGATAAGTTGTTCTGGCCGGCCATGAAGGAACGATATGGTGTTTCGGACGCCCTGGATTCTTCGTTTGAAGCAAGCTTCACTGTTGATGTGTCGACGCCTCGGTCAAGAATGCTGCGACAAGATGTGCAAGAAGCGAAAGTTGAGGCCGTCGAGGTTCTCTCCGCCCCTGGTGTTCCCGAAAAGAGGCACATTGAGATCAGCCTACCGTCGGATATGTCGTACTCGGCCGGCGATTACCTCGCCATTCTACCAATCAATCCCAAGGAAAATGTTGCTCGTGCTATGAGACATTTCGGATTGGCATGGGACAGTGCGTTGACAATTAGCACTTCTGAACCTACCACGCTCCCTTCAGGTGTGCCGTGCCCTGCATCCGACATCTTTGGGGCATTTGTAGAGTTGGCGCAGCCTGCGACAAAACGCGATCTCACAGCCCTCATTGACGCAACATCCGACGAGGCTACCAAGACGGAGCTCACACGTCTGCGTGATGATGCATTTGGTCCGGAAATTACTGAGAAACGTGCTTCGGTACTTGATTTGCTCGAGCGGTTCCCGTCGGTGCAACTTCCTCTTGGTGTATTCCTCCGAATGGTATGTATTGTGTTCTTTTTCTCTGATATTGTTTGCATATACTGATCAATTCCAGCTGCCGCCGATGAGAGTCAGACAATACTCCATATCCAGCTCGCCGCTATGGAATCCAAGCAACGTCACCCTCACCTACGCAGTGGTTGACCAGCCTGCTCTCAGTGGCCAAGGACGCTTTGTCGGTGTAGCTACATCATACTTATCCAGCCTTCAACCCGGCGACAAGCTGCACGTCTCTGTTCGAAGCTCGCACCAAGCCTTCCACCTCCCCAAAGATAGCAAGAACGTACCCGTAATCATGATCGCGTCCGGAACCGGTACGTCTCCTGTCCTCCACCATGCCCTCCCCCACGCTTAAAAGAATTGCACAACTAACATGAAATCGAAATCAACAGGCCTAGCCCCCTTCCGTGGCTTCATCCAAGAACGTGCCGCTCAACTCGCAGCAGGCCGAACCCTCGCCCCCGCTCTCCTCTTCTACGGCTGCCACTCCGCAACCACCGATCTCCTCTACGCGGACTTGCTAGAGCGCTGGTCCGCCCTCGGCGCCGTCTCGCTACGCCCCGCCTTCTCGCGCGCGCCCGAAGAATCCGAAGGCTGCAAGTACGTCCAGGACCGCGTGTACCACGACCGAAAGGATATCAAAGATCTATTCGCTGCTGGCGCGAAGGTCTTCGTGTGCGGGAGCGGAGAAGTCGGAAAGGGGGTTGAGGAGGCGTGTTTGAACATTGCGAAGGAAGTGTTTGAGGAGGATGAAGGAAAGGAGGCGGATGAGGAGAGGTTGAGGACGTGGTGGGAGGGATTGAGGAATGAGAGGTTTGCTACTGATGTCTTTGCTTGAAAGAACTGCTTTTCATCAGAGGTGGAGACGAGGGAGAATAAAATGTAGCGCACAAATTTTAGATCGACGTTCTTTTTTTCTTGATGAGGGCTAGCTCCTGCACGTACAGTGAATGTAACAACCATGTAAAGAGTAAGATTGACAATCACAGGAGGAATCCAAAGACTTTTTCGATACACTTGCTACAATCTTTGTTTTTATATAATTGTTTTGGGGGTTGCAATAACACGGGTTGATTGTGTTTATAGTGTCAACACTATTTGCAAATACGTACGTTATATACAGGGTTACCTGTAAACATCCTTTAGACAGTAGAAGAGAAAAGACAGAACAACCAACCAAGCAAAAACACAAAAAAAACACAGCCAACATGAAAAAAAGACATACCACGTAACCAGCATCCACCCACCCGATTCCCCTACACCAAAGCAAAAAAGAAAAAAGAAAAGAAAAAGGCACTCCCCTCAATCCTTCTCAATAACCAACCTCTTCCCCTCCACCCTCACCGTCGCGGTATACACCACCCTCTTATTAATATCCATCTCCTCGGTCAACCCATGAAACGCCATCCTAACCACGTCCTCGACCCCTCCACTCTCCCTCTCAAAACTCGCACCGCCCGGCCCAACAAGCCTACACCCAAACTCCATCGTCGTCGTCACCAACGGCTCCTTAACCCTCGTATACGGCCCCAACACATGCTCCGCCGTCGCATACTGCACATCGTACGTCCCATCGCCCGTGAAATGCGTGCTGTACGCCAAAAAATAGACGTTTCCGCGCTTGAAGATGTAAGGGGCTTCGATGTTGCCGCCGTCGTTGAAGCCTTGGGAGTGTGCTTTTAGGAGCTTGTACGCGTGGGATGCCCAGGAGATGCCTTCGTTGGCGGCGGAGGAGGAGGAGGAGGAAGAAGATGAGGTTACTTCGCGGATCTCAAGGTAGTTGTGCGGGATTTCCGTCTTGTAGACGACGTATTGTCGGTTGTCGGTGTCTTTGAACCAGGCTGGATCGATGACGCCGGCGGAGGTGCCTGTGGGTGGGGGGGGGGTGTTAGTTGTTGGGGATGTGGGGTTTTTTGGTTGGAGTTTGGGGGTTGTATGTGGGTGGGTCGGTGGGTGGTGGTTTTGGTGATGATTGGGAGGGAGGGATCTGGATTGATGGAAAGGGGGGGGGGGGATGGAGGGACGTACGGTTACATTGTACGAAGTCGTTTATCGGGTGGTAGATGCCCCCGATAGAGTCGCTGATAGCAGCGCCGATGCAATGCTGAGCGCGTTTCGTGCCGATGGTTTCTTTGTCGCGCGCGGAGAAGTACCTACCACCAAACCAACATATCAATATCTTCAGCGTTCAATGCTTCAATCCTCTCCTTCCTGGACCTAAGAAAAAATATCACGATAAACGAAAAAGCCTGAAACGTACATGACAAACTTGCCATCGCTGCATCTCTTATACACGTCCGGTGCCCACACACTCCATCCCTTCCCCGGTTTGTCCTCGCCAGACCACATCGCCGCCTCCATATCGAGACGCGGCGCCCCCGTCTTGTTCCACCCGCTCTCGAGCTTCGGCGATGACCCCATTTGCACGTCTTTACCGTTGTGCGTTCCGAAGGCGTACCATGTGCTGTTTAAGTTGATGAGAGCTGTATTTTTGTGAAATGGGTTCAGTTACTTTCATGTTTTTTCGAAGTCAGGGTAAGGGGAGGGTCTTTTGGTTTTGGGGAAGAAAGAGAGTTGTTTCTTCTTCTCCCTAGTATATGATGCCTTGGGGAAGAGAGAGGGGAGGAGTAAACGCACATGGATCGGGAAAGGACCCTCCGAGGAAGGGACCGGATATTCCGCGACATTGGGTATCGCGAGATATGAGGGGTGATGCAAATGCTGAGGTCAGAAAGACGGGAGCGAGCTGGGGCAGGGAAAAGAGCATATTGCGATGATTAACAGCGTGTTTGAAGGGACGAATGAACTGATGGGGAACAATGGTCGATAGATTAACCGACGAGAAAGAGGAATGCTAGATGTTGGACGAGTTACTTGAAGAAGATGGTCAACAAACGAGTGTGGGTGTAACCATATATCAAACAATAATCAATGAAAAAAAAAAGGGGGGGGGGGGGGGGGGGAGAGTATTTTATGCTTTCAAGGGCCTATTTCTAGTCAAAAAACAAAATACGCAGCGATAAGTCTCCATCTTATATCTCCGGTGCGTGTTGTCATTCCCCCTTCTACACATTTGAAGTGTATGTATGTGTGCGAGGGCGCGGAGTTCGTTACACGCACAAGGCCGCCCGCTCACTGCCCTGATCTAACCCTATTCTATATCCATAATCCGCTCAAGCATTATCACCGCATATAGAAACACGCAAAACGGAGAGGCTAGATGCGATTTGGAAACGCACACGATGCTCGCGAGGCGTTGCAGATTCAGTCATCCTTTCGGCCCATGAGTTGTTTATGTGTGTTTGTGTAGCTCTAGCCGTATCATTCCACATATCTCCCAGATAAAAGCCATAAAATGGCCCATCTACTCCTACAACCCGTTCTATGTGACAATCACCATTCATAAAAGTTCTAGAAAATACAGATCCTCATGCGAGAAAAGGTCAATGCGGGCCTTGATCTAACCCCCATCAGGGCAAACAATTGTCTGACAAGGGAGATAACGGTCGGAGATTTTTTTTTCCAAAGTGGTGGGGCTTAGCAAAATCTTACAGGAATTTCTGTTTTTAGCGTGAGCATCCTTCCCTTTCTAAGATGTTATTTAGGAAGGCGGGGGGAGGTTTTACGCGATGTTAGCCCTTTTGCGAATGTTTGGGCGCGATGGATGGGTAAGATGCTGGG
This sequence comes from Periconia macrospinosa, assembly GCA_003073855.1. Classification (NCBI taxonomy): domain Eukaryota; kingdom Fungi; phylum Ascomycota; class Dothideomycetes; order Pleosporales; family Periconiaceae; genus Periconia; species Periconia macrospinosa. The sequence goes on from KZ805311.1 coordinate 192,038, forward strand.
GTGCTGTGCCTACCATTCAGGTATTTGTGCTTTTGCGAACGTAATGCGTGATTAGATGGGCATAGGGATGTTTTGGGGGGAGGTGAATTTCGTGTGAACGAACTTGAAGATGGAGATTTGTCACATCTTTTTCAGTGTGAACAGCTTTGTTTTTCATGGCTTGTTGTCTGTAGAAAGGTGCTTTGCGAGACTGTCTACTTAAGGCTCTTACAAAACAGTGAAAAGTCGCATTTAAGCGAGCCATATTTATTATACTGTGAGGGTCTAAGAGGATCTAAATAGCCATTAAACAATCATTTCTCGAGGTTATGGAGTAGATCAGGTAAGGTTAGCCAATTTTCGGTTTAAAATCATAGATGCTCAGCTTGTAATGCACAAACAGTTTTTGTAATAGTCGCACTATAAAAGATGCTACGAAGGGGTTTCTGAGCAGGGGGTGAGGAGGTGAAGGGGGAAGGGAAGGTAGTGATGGGATAGATGAGGAAGTCAGTCTAGGGATGTGATAAGTGATGAACTGAATAGAGGAGAGGGAGAGGGAACGGGAATATAGACGTGGATAAGATAAGGATACGGAGGAGAAGATAAAGAGGGAACGAGGGTAGGATAGAGTAAAGGGTAATTGTATATATTTACCTTTATATGTATGGAATTAGAGGAGTTGTGTTGAATACATAGAGATATGTGGGGGGGAAGAGGAGAGTGGGACGCAAGGTTTCCAATGTACTAAGTTACCTTCTCCTCTCTCTCTCTCTCTCTCTCTCTCTCTCTCCATGAACATAAATAATACCCCAATACAAAACCAATCCACCCGAAAAAAAAACCACCCATTGTTTCCCGCTCGCTCAACTCCCCGCAAGATTTATCTAACGGGTGGTGAGTTGCGTTGCGTTGCGTTTTAGCTCTCTCTTGCGCGCGCGCGTGGGGGGAAGAGTGCTTAGATAGATACCCAGGGAAAAAAAAGGGTAGGGTGAGATTTATGTTACTACTTGACTGTACTGTTACAAAAGATTGCCATGTGTGTGACATGTGTGACATGTGTGTGTATTATTTTTATTATTTAATAGGATAAAAGAAAATAATGCTGAAGCACTACCTAGGTATCCTACCTAGACAAAAATAGAAGAAAAAATATTAAAACAAAAAAGGCGGGACCACCTTAATTACAAAAAAATTAATGTGTGTGTATAGTGAGGGAGCGCTGCGCTTTTTCCTAAGATGCAAATTTTTTTTTTTTTTTTTTTTTTAATTCTTAGACTCCACCAATACGTAGTAGTGGATCAATGTACTTGAAGCCTAAGGTATGGTAGGATAACGTCACGTATGCGGGGCCATTCGCGCGCGGGGGAGCTTGTTGTGCAGGGTACATAGGTAGGTAGGTACCAATGCACTGTGTATATGTAAAGTAGGAAAAGGTGTGGGGCTTTCTAGTCGAGTCCCGTGGATAAAACTATCAAGTTAGGTACGTGTAGTTGTAGACAGTAGTAGTTGTGTATTGCTTTTGTGATAACGAACGTGAGCTAATTTTTTTTTTGTGGCTGGATGGATGATGATGGATTAGTTGAAGGTAAGCTAAAGCGGGCGCGGAAGTTTGTTATCTTCTTCCAGCTTTTTTGCATGGGTTTTTTAGGAGGAGCGCGCGCGCGCGGATGATGATTGATGGGATGTTTTTGATTGGAGCGGAGTGAAATGGCGGTGTTTTGGTTCCATCAGAATTACGGCTGCTTTTTTCTTTGTTTAGAGCAAATGCCTGGCCCTCCCTTGGCGTTTGTCTAGAAGGAGGCGCCTGCAGCCAGCAAAAAGGCGCAAGGGTTCCGTGGAGATCGTTATTTTTTTTTTACCCTTTACCTATTTGGTATGATGGGGGGGCTCGGCGCAAGGTGATGTCATATATCGCGAAGATGGTTAAAAATAATGGATTAAGATAAAAAATGTATTGATAATTGCGTATAAATGTAGTGCATGATTACAATGAAGTCGTACGGTCGTACGGTAAGAAACAAATTGCTTTTTTTTTTACTTTAATGTCTCTCATAACTCCGTCAATAACTCGTATGCGCAAGGACAACGTTGATCACTCGCATTCTACGTTTCACGGTGTGGTGCTGCCCCTGAGTGTTGAGGGAGTTGCTGGCGGGGTTGCCCACATGTTGCAAGCGATGCAGCAATGCAGCAGAGCAGCAGCAGGGCAAAATTAGCACAGTGAGGACTTGTAGCGACGGGGACGGGGACGGCGGAGGAGCGATGGCATGCCATTGGATCGCGGTCTGTCTCGAACTACGAGGCAATAATCAAGGGTGGAAGGCGGACGAGCTCCGCTGGTGTTGAGTCGTCCCCGAAGAGATGGTTAACCTCACCCAACCGGATTCTGCGGCGTGGGAGAGCGACAATCAGTACGCTAGCTAGCCACTTTTGATGTAGCGAAACGGGACATGGCGTGAGAACTGCGAGGTCGAGAAGCAGGGCAGGAATTGAGGCGTTGCCAAGACCCGGGGATTTAGCAACGGCGCCCTTGTGGAATCTGCTGCCGGAACCAATGACGGCTTTGCTGGTGTGCTTCGGCAGTACCCCTCTCGTTGCAGCTTGCAGCTTCTCCACGACGGTGAGCTGCTATTGTCCAACTAACTGCCTTTGTTGGGTGCGGCGTGTTTTTCTCTGACGCGTGCACTCGGTAGATAGCATATACCGTAATGAAGCGGCCTGGACTCGTCCCAACACGCGAGGTGGGCTGAGCTTAGTAGGGCAAGGAAATGAGTTCGGTGCGATTGGGTTCGGCGTATTAACGTAGAGTTAACGTAGAGTTTATTTTTCCAGCAAAACTCGACGCGCAGTGCTCGGGGATGCGGGTGCAAGTTATGGGGTGGAGTAAGGATGATATTGTTTATCAGTAGCTGCTGGGTGCTCCTTGTCCTGTAACCGGGGATGGAGGAATTGTAAGCAGCAACCAATAGAACTGCATCAAGGCCGGGCTATTTGACCAAGTCAGTGTGATATTGGTGATGAATAAGTGACGCGAGCCACTGCATGTACGGGCCGCACAATTCTGACTCGCTCTTGAATCCAATGGACATGAATCTACCATCAAAATAAAATTTGAGTGGTGGATGTAGACGGCTTTATGTCCTGTTGAAAGATTTGAGGGTCTTGAAAGTTGGAAGCTTTCAGGGTCAATTAGACGCCACATAACCTACATAATCAGGGCGCGCCGCGAGGGTCCCGGAGAATGGGAAGGGACAAAAAGGTGGCAGTCGTGGCTGAGATGATGGCTGCAGCTGGCGTCTGCCGGCAGTCGGAGCAAAAGACAAGGACTGACATTATGGTAAAGTTAGAGGTAGCTCGCAAAGGGTGCAGTAGGGCCAATGACTCGGTGGTGATGGCGGTAATGGAAAAGCAACAACAACAACAGCAGCAGCAGCAACAACAACGGGATTCGAGGACAGTCGGTAAAGACAAGCGTAGCGTCTCCCAGCGCAGCAGCCCAACGCATGCATGGTGTTGTTTATTCGGTATTGTTTTTCCTTGACTCTTTTTCTCTCCCTCTGGCCGACCCACTTGGATAGTGACTGCTTTTCACGGTGCGCCGATGCTTTATTGTCATGCTTCAGGCTTTGATTAAAGGATTGATTGGGTGTCCATGGCTGCGCTTTTGCACTTTGGCTGCGGCATTACATTGTCATCTACACGTAAAAGCATCGAGTGCTTATCCGCGAGGTCGTGTAGGAGGCAGCGATGGCACGGCACGTGGGAGGGTTTGATTAGGGACGCAGATTACGGCCTAGCGTGGAATGGCGCCGCAGGGAGCCATCGCAGAGTCGGCGCCAAGGGAATCCAGACCGCGACGAAATCCATACGTTTAACGTCCAAAGGTCCGGTGTGTGTTTGGGTTTTGGGGTGCAGGGCTCTACAGAGGGGACTAATCTGTCCAGAGAGCGCCAACAGCCGTTTTTGATCCCATGGGTGACCTAATCGGGCAAGAGGCGTCCGTCCATGGTGTCGGAGCGGCTCCCTGCGTTTTGATTCGGACAGCCACTGTCGTCATCGTTGGCATGCCGTGGTGGAGAGGTTTGGCGTGGGCATGGGCATTTTAAAAAAAAAACAAGGTGCGTGTGCCTGGCGGAAGGGGGATTGTGTGGAGCAGCCGGTAAGGCGAAACAGGGCCATCTGACCATCAAAACGGATTTGGCGGCTCTGTCTGCGACAAGAATAGCAGAAATTGCGGTCAGGTCGCACAGAATCAGGGCAACTGCTCGAGAAAAACGGGCTGCTAACAGCAGTGGCGCGAAGATTGGACCCCTAGAGATGGGGACGAGGGCTCGACGAGACGTGTGCGCAGGCGGCAAGGGACCACCAATCGACGATTCCCATATCATCTCCGATCTCTGGGAAAGGGCATCGCGTTTCGGTTTCGGGGCTCGCTGGAATTTGGAAAATCTTGCTGTTCAGGGTCTCCTTGGATTTTCGGGCGGATGATGTGGCTGATGTACTGCAGAGGAAGAGTATGACGTTGCTTCTCAGGGCAACAGTCGATCCCCCAATTATCCTCGATCTGGCACCAAAGTGTATTGGCTGACTAGGCTCCGAGCGGCTAGCCCTGACGAGGGCCCCCGGCCCAGCCATGCATCAGGGTCTTGCTGACTAGCTGACATGGAGCTCCCGCCTCGCAACAGCCCGCGACCGATGCTCGCTTTTTTCCTTTTTACGACATTTCTTCTTCTTTTTCTTTTTATGTTTTTTTTTCTCAAGTTGAATTTTCTCCTCATGTGTCCCGGGTGCAGACGCATCCGTATACACGACACTAACCAATTCATGATTTATTGCGATGGTTGTTGGGTCCAATGGGGCAAACTTGGAAGCGGTGCTGTCTCCGCGCTTTACGTATGTGTGGGTAATTACCGCGGCCAGTGACAAAGTTTAGTTTACAGCGCTGCCACTGGCAGCCTCGATTCGACTCGCGGGCACTGAGACCAAGGCGCATTGTAGTCTGTAACTTAGCATCCGTTTCCGCACGACATTTTGCTGTAGGTGTACAATACATATGTAAGTACGTGGGGATTAGTTAGCCTCTGTTCCTTGCGACGCGACCACCTATCCCTCCCCCTCGAGCTTTGCACACAGATGACGATGACATCACAGTCATAAACCCAAATCAAAGACGGACCCCAAGGGGAAACGCGTTTGACAATAGCATGCTACTGTAGAATTCCAAGAAAAGAATGACCGCAGATGCACCTTTTGAACCGTCATGTCATGGTGATTTTCATCGCAATCGTGCGATGGGCAATGCGAAGTCGTGGATGGGGTTACTGCACCGACCGCGGGCCGAATTCCAACGGAACGTCGACAGTTTAGGCAGCGGGAACACCGGAAACAGAGGAAGGGGAAAGAAGGAACATTGGGGATGGGAAATCAAACTTTGCGGCAAAGCAAAGCAGCGCAAAGCAGGGCAAAGGGAGGGGCACGGCAAAACAGGCCGAGCATGGGGCAGACAGGCAGGAAAAAGTAATAGTGGGCACGATAATGGGCAAGGGAATAAGGAGCTGGAGCAGAAAGGGTGAGGGTGAGAGTGCGCATGCGCGTGCGCTGGCAGTGATTTGCTTGTGACTGTGTGATCGATCGAGATCGCGTTCGTTACAACAACCTTCGCCAGCGGCTGCGGGTCCGTCATTGGCCCTACGCGCAAGCTTCAACCGGGACGGCCATGGAACGTCGTCGATGGGCACTTGGCAAGGGACGGAGAAGGTCCGCCTTGCCCTTTTGCTGTTTCCAGCGCCTCAGGGCCCAACGCACCTCGGAGGGAGGCACGCTCGCAAACTTTTTTTTGTTTTTTTGGCTGAGAGGGTTGAGGATGGGATGGGATGGGATGGGACCGGATGGGACGTAGAGGGGGAAGATGCATAGCGCAGGGGGAGACGGAGAATGAATGGAGAGTGGACAGCGGGAACCCGTGTTCACTAGAGGTACGTAGGGTTGTGGATGTAGTTGTAATAAGTCGATTACATGTACGTACTGTGTACAGTATGTAGTTACGTGTCCGCGGGTTGCGGGTTGCGGGTTGCGGGTTATGGGCTGCTGCTGTGTTTACCGCCAGGCGCCTTCCCTTCAGGGTTGTGAGTGGTAGTAGTTACAGCATTACATGGCATGGCATGCCATGGCCAGGTATCGCAACGCAAAGCAAAAGAGAGAGGAGCAGAGACAGAGACAGGGCTCGCTCAGGCGGCGACAGGGCACAGGCGAGCGCATCACAGGCGAACTCACTCGAACCAAGGCGGGCCTGTTGTCGGTGGCGCTGATCCCTGTGGGGCATCCCTGCCGGCCGGCGATGGACTTTCGGTTTCCCATCTTGCCCGCCTGTCTGTGCATGACATGACTATCAGCCCTGGCTAGTTCTAGGTGCCCGCCCTTGATTTCACACTGACACTACGTTGCTGCGCGGCGCTGTGCGGTAAGCTTGGATGCTGGCTAGCTAAGCTATTGTAAGAGACGAGCGACGAGGGGAGGGGAGCGGAGGGGACGCGACTGGGATGTTGGGCTGCTGGGATCCAACTGTCTGTCCCTGCCGCCAGCACCAGCCAGCAACCAGCAGCACCCACCCACCGGCGCTATGAATAAAGCTTCCATCATGTCCCGCTGAGTGCTGCTACTTCTACTGCCGTTGCTAATAACCACCACCCTACTTGCTCCTGCTCTTCCGCAACTATTATTATTACTACCACCCACCACCACCACCACTACCTCTCGTCCCATTCCTCCTCTTCCTACTTCCTCATACACATACCTCTCCTCCTCCGTCATCCATCCATCCCTCCCATTGCTTGTTGCGCCCCAGACAGCCACCCACCTCCACCACCACTCCCACAAGGCCACGCCTTGTTTCGTCTCGTCTCACCCGGATCGGGCTCATTGCTTTGTCCTGCCCCTCTGTCCGTTTGTGTCTGCCTGTATCGGTGTGCCCATTACACATACATATAGCTCCCACTCCCGCCATTGAGCACCCTTCCCTTCCGCGCTTCACGTGCGTCATTCTCCGCGAGCTGGCCGCATTCCTTCCACGGGCGCGTCTCTGTGCCGTGATCACCTAGAAAATCATGGACGGCAAGAACTCCTCTGGTCGCCGAGTTTCTCTCTTGAACGACAATCCGGCCCCTCCGCAGCCCACCCGACTGCCCTCCTTCACGCCCTCGTTGGGATCCAGAACCTCCAGCTACACCTCCTCTCCAGTCAACTCTCCCCCCACGCCGCTGCTTGTGCGCAGCAATTCCTCGGATTCCACCGACATGCAAACACCTTCGCCCATCACCCCCGAGTTCGCCTTCGAGGGCCTTCCTAGCCAGAGCCTTGCTTCGCCCGTCTTTGTGCAGGGAAGCTTTTTTCCCACTCAGAAAGAGCTGCCCGGCTCGGCCTACCCTCCCTTGCCCCACCAAACCGGCCCTCTTCCTTACCACTCTAATCCCGTGTCAGCCTCTCAAGGCGCCTACTATAGGTCACAGCAGGTACCCGAGACCCAGACCGCACCCGTTTCGGCAAACCCCCGCTCCAAGAAGAACAGCTACCCGTGCCCCGTCGCAAAACAATACAATTGCAGCGACCACTTCACCACCTCCGGCCATGCCGCGCGTCACGCGAAGAAACACACTGGCAAAAAAGATGCTTTCTGCCCAGAGTGCAACAAGGCCTTCACCCGCAAAGACAACATGGAACAACACCGCCGCACCCACCAAAGCGGTCGCAATGTTGCCAAGGGCGGTGATGCCCAGATCAAAAAGGCCAAACAAGCTGCAAAGCGACCAAAGCCGTCACCACTCCAGTCTTCGCTTCCCGCCATCTCTTCGATATCCATGGTAGACCCTGCGCTACCCATTAGCCCATCCACATCATTCCAGATGGCCCCCGCAGTCCAGCCTGCTGACCTCATGACCACGGACTACCCACAACGCTCTCCCTATCCCGACCCCACTGCCTACTCGATGACACACTGCTTCTCTGCGGGCTCATCATATGGCTTGGATGCACTTGCAATTGCCGCAAGCGGGGAGAAGCGGAAGTACGAATCATAATTTTGCACCTTTCCGTCCCGGGGTAATCTTCCATCTCCATTAATGTCGCTTATTTCCTCACGTCGTGAATGGACGTATCCAAAAGTCCACGCTACGTAATAGACGCATGCCGTCAAGGCTATGAATTTTCAAAATGGCGTACTTGGGGCAGCGCCAGGAGCCTCTGCCGCACATTCGGTGTTTCAATGACGCTCTTCATTTCCTTTTTTCTCTTTTTTTTTTTTTTTTCCCTTTTCTCAATGTACACTTTGAAACGGTCGGCACGACTTCGGTCCTCTTTCTATTTTTTGTTTTCTACAATTCAGCAGGCGATTGGGCTGCCGTTTCCCCCCAGGCAGCCATGAGTAATTGCCAGGTCAGGTCAGATCACGTCAGGTTTCGGGTCAGCTTTCAGACGGGAGATCAAAAGATCCCCAGGATCCCAGGGCAAAACATGGATACCCGCCCTTGTTCAAGGTGCAACAATTTTTCTTCTGGTTTTTATCGTCCAACTTTTGGTCGTTTTTTTCACTTCCCCCATATATATATTGTGTTTACTGTTTAGTCGGGGTGGAATGGGAACAGTGGTTCAAGTGGGATACATCTTCCGGCAGCAGGAAGCAGGAGGGATGAGCGACGCGAGGGGGACCTGGTTTTTTTTCTCAGCAGATACCCTTCCGAACACAACTTCCGTGTTTTTGCTTTTCGAAAATACAAAAAGCAGTTTCAACAAATCTATTGCACTTGCCCCCTTCTCGTGAAACCCTTGTTCAAAGTGGCTTGTTTTGCATCCGAATGCTTCCGCTTACATATGTGTGTACAGCCAGCTTGCGCGTTTGAGTGTTTGCTTCAGGGCTCTACCCCGGTAACGTGACTCGACCCTGTCCATGTCTCAAAAAAAAACAAATCAGTGCTCCCATAATCACAATCCCAACAAACAACACACAACCTGCGCACATGCAAAAACCCTCGCATTCGGTCCCCTCTTCTCTAACAAGCGCAGCGCAGCGCAGCGCAGCTCGGAAATCCATATTTCATACATACATAGGTACATACGTATACATTACTTGAACATTACTCCTCTATTTCCCTCACCCACTTCCTTGGCTAGTCAGTTTAGTTCTCAACTTACTCTCCTTTTCGTAATCCCGTCGGACCAATCACTTTACTTCCCCGACATTCCTCATCCTCATCATCATTATCATCGGTTACCTAAGTACGTACGTACATGTATAGTTATACAAACTTCCGTCTCTTATTGGAGCGAATAAAGAAAGGGTAAAAGGGAAAAAATAATTGGGAAGCCTAAAAACCCTAGTTGCCCGTGAACCTTTTTTTTTTTCAGCTCAACGGTGGTGTTGTCCGACCGACGAAAGACATGTTGAGATGTTGAGGGGGGTTTTAGGGTAAGGGGATTGTGATCTATCTCCTTGTGAATGGGGGGAAAATAAGTTTGGACCCCCAGGGTTTCACACGCGCGCCCGCACGCTCGCGAGCCGTCCTTATCCATCGATCCAAGGTGTTTTTATTAAGGGTTGCGGTGCGGTGCGGTGTGGTGCATCGGATCGATAATCCTCAAAACAGGGTACAGGGTGTTAGTTACTCCCTGGAGATTGTTTTGTTGTTGTGGTGAGGTCATTATGGGAAAACGTCTCCGTTCAAGTGGTGGTTTAGGTTCACCACATTTAACCGCCGCCCCATAAATTTTTTTTTTAAAATGGTTCGCGGGTTTGAGAGTTGTCGTTGCTTTTGCTTTTTTGTTATTTCCTTTGGATTTTTTTTTTTTAGAGGGGAAGGGATTATTTCCAAGGGAAGCGAACTAGGTAGAGGTACATAGGCGACATTGGAACGTGATCCTTAGCTACATACTTAGGTACACCCATGTATGTACTTAGTCAGCCGGGATATAATGTTACCACATCACTAAATAATCAAGGCACCAGGGAGCGATGTACATTGAGGGGTTTAGGTTGGGGAAGAGGAGAATGGGCTGATATGGGTAGATGCAGGGATTAATCGTTCTGTAGCCAAGTTGTTAGTAGTGTACTTGTGGAGGAAATGTGGAGTTTTGGTACGCGTACACTACGGCACGTTACCACGGCTTTTAGGGATTTTCTTTGTTAGTTACAAAATAGACGCGTTTATGCATTTGCGTCCATGCAATGTATATGTTACGTGTGTACATAATCATTTTAATGTTGTATGTGTGTGGTGTGTGCTACCGCCTTGGGAAAAAAAAGGGTCAAACTCTCTTGATATTATGCAGGTCCGCCTATTAGGAAATTGATGTTGTAAAGTTGATGACGGAACTTGCCGCGCGCGCGACAGGTCTGGAACTCTGGGACGCTTTACCTATCATATTGTTTTAACAAACTATCACCCTCCTGAACCGATTATCAATGCAGGGGAAAAAGAAAATAGGCCACTATAAGATGCATCATGAAAACAAGGGATCCATACATAGTATATCACATCTCACGGTTTGGAAATTGCACACAAAAAACGTCAGATTTATTATATCGTATTCCTTCTGTTTCAAAACGAAGCGAGATATGTATGGTCTATTAGAAAGAAAAAAACGTATGATTGTCGCCGCACGGTCTTGCCTACAATAAATCCTCAATTAAGGTACCAGCGGGTGCGGGTGGCCTTGCGTTATGTAGTGAGATATCTTAGCGAGAAAGGGAAGGTACATTAAAAAACACGCATGATTTGTCGTTCGCAAACACGTATGATTCACGTGTCGTCGCTTACAGTAAAAATCCAATTACTAGCGGGTAAGCTTATTTATTGAGAGTAGCAAAGTCTATAAGATTGCGACGGAGGCCGGCCGCCGGGGGTGATCGTTGCTTTTTTAGAGTTTTTGCTAAACAGCTTGTGAACATTTGATGTATGAATGACATGCGTCAGAGACGTCTTGAGTTGTGGAACCGATGGGTTAACCGACACTCGGGTGGTTGTCGTATTCGGCAAGACGTTTGATCGCTCAAGCCGCGCCGCCGCCGCCGCGTATGAGGATTAAATGTTCCCGACCAATCACACCAAAACGCCGCCCCAAAAACAGCACAAAACTAACACAACACACAACGCAAGTTTCGGACGGAGCAACGACCGATTTTTCTCACGATAATATCACCACCAACCACACAACGGACCCTCGCGTATTGCTAAACGATCCAGCAAAAGACTAAAACGACTCAAGCATCGAAAGCCTCATCCCAACAACCAAAAGACCAGATCCATCCATGATACTTACCCTTTTTTTCTCTCTCTTCTTCTTTAATTTATCCCCGCAAACCCTAAATAAGAAATCCCCTAAATTGAAACGTCCCTAAATTAGGTCCCGGGAAACGTCGTCGTCAACAAAGAGAGCCACCAACCCGACCGAACATGGTAACGTCAGTGCGTTAGGGTCCAAGATTTAAACTTCAACAAAGTTTCCAGGGACAGACAGACGGCACGGACGGACGGACGGCCGGACCTGCATTTTGCATTTTCGCATTTTGCATTGGATTGCCCTTCGTTTAACACACTTTTTTAAACTTTTACTTTTCTTGCAAGGATGATTGGATGTGTGTGTTTGTGTGTTTCATGAAGCGGGAGGAGAGCAAGCGGAAAACTGATGGATTGTTTTCCCTTCCCCTCCTCCCCTTGCATGTGGTGGCGGTAGGGAGAGGCAGGCACAGCATGCACGCACGCACGTACCAAGTCGGCATGCTGTGTTGTATAGGAAGGGAAGGGAAAGGGAAAGGGAAAATGAACGTGAGAGGTCTCAGGGTCAAGAGATGGTTCCTGATGTTAATGGTCAGCGGCGAGTCCCCTTTTTTTCCTCCCTCGTCGTCCTCGTTCTGTGTTGTGATTTGAAGGGGTCTCTTCAATGTGTGTGTACAACATCGAACTTACCCCCCATGAACTTCAAGTTCAATTTGTATCTTATGGAAAAGATTTACGCAGAAAACATTTCAACAACACATAATCTATCGATCACCATATACATTCTCGATTGGGAAACATTGGATATATCTTTTCTTTCCCAACACTCATTTCCTAGGTTCAAAGCGCCTTGTATCCCTTCACATCCCTTCCTCTTACGCAATGCCCGCAAACGTTAAACACAAGAGACGCAAAAACACAAAGACCAAAAAAAAAAACAATCAACCAACCAACCGCGTCAAGCGAAAACAAAGTAACGCACACCTACATACACACTGCATCTATCACGCAACCATCCCTTTCCCTTCCTCCATCTCCATCGCCACCCCACAGACCCAAAAGGCCAATCCATCCAATGTAGTCCCTCCCGCACTCCCCGATACGCCGCATCACGCACGCACGCACGCACGCACGTACGCAGAGAATAGAAAAATCTCCCCTCAATAAACCCTATCTCTCCTCTACTCTCTAAAGTCGGAAAGGGGGGAAAAAGCTTATGACCTTTCCCACTTCCGAAAGTGCGGGATATCATCAAAGACTATATATATGTATATATATTGCGTATTTCATTTCATCAAACTGTACGCGCGCGCGCGCGTTGGACGAAAAGAAAAGGGGATGGATTTTTTCATGGTGGTGGTGGTGGTGGTGGTGGTGCAAAAGTAATGGTTTTATTTGTAATGTTATGAGAAAACGTTCATTGCGATCGACTGTTTTTTGTTTTTTTACTGTTATTACTCGTAGATTACCTTTTTGTCTTGAGGTAGTTCGATGAAAATCGAGAAAAAAGGAAAGTGACCGAGAAAATTAGAGTCCAACTACTTTTTTTTTTTTTTCAGTTTTGCACACTTGCCTAATTTGTGTATTCAATTGGATTTTTTTTTGTTTGTAAAAGGGGGGTGGTGGGTTAGAAACTAAATCCCCCCCGTTGCTCTTTTTCTCATCCTCGATCTGCTTTGATTCAAAAGAAAAAAAGTTCCCTAAGTATCATTCATTTCACTGCTTTTGTCTCTTCTCTTCTCTGCTACGTACACATTCATTGCGTCCTTCTCTCCCAGCGTCTGTTTTTACCCTGCTGCTGTACTTTCTCTCCCATAAATTACCCCTGTATTGCATTTACGTCCCTTGTATCGAAAACCCCCAACTTTCTCCTCCTACACCCTGCTCCACCATCACAACCCCCCCTTTCTTTTTCATTCTGCAAGCCCCTCTGCATCCTTCCAGCCATGCATCAAGTACAACATTAGCCGTACGCACACACGCAGACAAAAGGCAAGAATACTGTCGTGGGACGTACTTCGACATGACTTGTCTCTCTTTCTCCATCACCAAACGTGAACCCCCCCTCCCCCCGCTGATGTATCTACTTGTACGCACTCGCGCACGCGCGGGTGAGTACGACATGATTGACAGTAGGTAGTGCGACGGCACGCGGTGTGACGTGCGGGTTTTTCAAGGTTTGAGGGTGCTGGGGTTGAGTTGGTGTGTTTATGTGGGGGATGAGATGGTTTGAGTAGTAAGGTGTTGAACAGAATATCGGCATCTTTTTTCCTCCTGGGAGTAGGATGAATCAAGGAAGGGTTAGAACCGCTGCTAACTAAATCTGCTGCCTGTTATTTCCCACCTTCTTTCTCGTTTTTTTAGTATGAGCGAGTAAGGTGTTAGCAGGGGAAAGAATGAATGAGTCGTAAACCGGGAGAAAAATAGCGTCGATCCATAACATATGCTGTGTTTCCTCACTCGTACGACTACTTGCCATCTGTTATTGTTGGAGTCATTAATCTTCATTGCTTCCCGCACTTCTCCCGTTCCCCGTGTCTAGAAATTGACGTGACAGGTAGATCCAGGGTCTTTTCATCGACTTGGTGTATACAACAGTGCGTGGGGCGTGGGGGTTCCCGTGTCGCTATGGTGTCCGTATGCATTGGACTGTGTGTTGGTGTGTGTGCGAGGGTGATTGATTGGTGGGAATGTGCATGTTCCTGTTTTTTTTTTGTTATCAACTTCTTTTTCTCACAGTGTTGAGGTTTGGTTTTGCTTTGATGGGTTTACGTGGAGAATGTTACACTTAATGGCTGCGAGTTTACAGGGCAAGAAAGCAAGTGTATTGTTTGCGAAAGATCCTACAATAAAGCATTTAGGTGATCATTGCCGCGCAGAATAGAAGAACCGATAGAAGGGAGTGATGAAGGGGAATCACCAACAGAATCCAGGAATCTGTCGACTCTGCTTGGAGGAGTATGTGATATGGTATGTGCATACAACGTCTCAACAACGCCTTTTCCCCACGCGCACACCACAGACTGTATGTAGTACTACATCCCCGACCTTATGTGCCCACACGACGTCCATGATCCCGTGATTTTCATTGTTTTACACTGACCCACTATCCACCGCACAAACCGTCCCACGACATACAGTCCAAAACTTCCCTTAACGCCCCAAGAAGATCGTCGATTTCTCCCCTGCTTGCTTTGGAAGCGATGACAAGAGGCACGAATATGTGTGAAAGCGACTAAGATGCCTATCCCTGGCGTGTGTATAGATGTTTGCAAGCATTGCCCTGCTGCTCTGTGTGACACAATATACAGCGTTCGGACCTACATGTTTGTAAGGGTCTGCAGCTTCAAAGAAACGGTGAACGAGAAAGAGGAGATTGGGGAGCGGGACATGAAGACGAAAGTGGATATTTCGCCTCTTGATCCATTTCTAGGGAGAGGAGAGGTTTCTTTTTCCGTCGCTTACACGTAGGATATCACAGAAGGACCCCATGGGAAATGAGAGGGAAGATCCACATTACAGTGAGGAAGGTGGCAAGCCATTTGATTGTTTTTTTAAAGGGTCCACAACCGCAACCGCTGTGCAAGGGACTGAGAAGGGATATCTATAGTTACGCTCTGTTTCGCTGCATGGATGATGCAGGGGAAGACAATATAAATGTTCCAAATTGTTTGACTCGGTTGGATCTACACCAACCCTGCAGTAAGACCCTCGTACAGTCCAATTTTGCTTCCTAGTCTTCTTTTTCTCGGGGTCCAACAAACGCCATGGTCGTCTCCTGTGACATCCCGGATACACAAGCTAGGTTCAGGTTTTTGTGCAGTGTTACATGAACATGGAAAAACGTCGACTCGCAAATGCGCAGAACCCCAACTTGAGCTTTGTGCACTTAAAAAGCAAAAAAGTTCGTATCTGCTTCCGGTTGACGTGTTTGCTTTCTCCTGCGTCTGGTGTGTTGTACCTACCCAACAGACTTGATTTTGAGGTCAATTCCCCCTTGCGTAGTTTGACATGAGGCGGTTGGCAGTTACACTACGTGTATGTACATGACACCTGCTCAGCCGATGTTGGAGCGTTGCACATAGCGTGCGAAGCTCATGTCGCCCTCTGTCATCTTCGAGGCTTCCATGTACCGTTGTGCTAACGAATCATTGTTCCCCGGCCCCTCATACTCTCTGTCGTCCTCTTGGGAGTCGTAATCGTCGTCGTCAAGTTGCATGCCATCTTCGTCTTCGTCGTCATTTTCGGCGTCGCTCACTGTTTCAGGCTCATCCTTTGCACGCTGCTTGCCTGCCTTTGTTGACGAGGATGCGACGTTCATGTCCTTCATTAGTTTGTCCAGCTCGCGTTGTCGATGCTCGAGTTTTTCTTTCTCGCGCTGGGCGCGGCGGCGGTCCAGTTCAGGCTTGTAGTCACGCTCAAACTCGGCTTTCTTCTCTGCGACACCGGCGAAAAACTCGGCCATGCCATCTCCGGTCATGGCACTTACCCCTACCACACTCAAGTGCTTGTAAAATTCTTCCAATACGAGAGACATGCTGTTTAATAGGCTGCCCATGTAACCGCTTCCACCTCCCACAGCACTTCCCTCGCCACCGAAACTCCCGCCTTCCTCTTCGTTCTTGAGCGCGGCCTGGAAGGCTTCAAAATCCGTCATCCATTCCTTTGCAAACTCGGCATCTTGAGCGTCTGTCTTGTTGAAGACAAGAATCATGGGAAGTTTGGTCTTGTAGAGAATGGAGCACGCATAAAGCATGTTGGACATGAAGGTAGAGGTACTAGTAGTGCGCGGAGTATCGATTACGTAGGCGATCACGGTGGGAAAGGTACTTGCAAGGCTGCTCAGTAGAATCTCACCGCTAGCAGACCAGACAAACACCTCGATCTGACCAGGCGTGTCTACAAGAATATGCTTCACTTGCTGTGGCTTTTGTGGAGGGGGTGCGCTCTTGCCCTGGTTTGTCATGAACTCTACTGTAGATGGTTCGGGAGCTGGAGCAGGCGGTTGCGGCTGTGTGCGTTTTTCCAATAGGCCTAATACTTGATCAATTTTTGTGCTGAACAAGTTCAAGCTAGTGAGAATGCCGCCGTTAGGCCCCAAGTTGAACTGCTTCATGACCTCCTTGTAGTTGACCGAGTCGCGAATATCGATGTTCGGGGTGAAGGGTACATGATGCACGGCTGGATCGAGATTCAGGATATAGGGCGGTGCAGGTGGTGTCTTGGAGACCGAGGGTTCGGTTGCGGTGGGATCAGGGTGCGTATAGAGGTGAGAGACCAGGCGTTGCATAAAGGTCGTCTTGCCAGAACCGGCCATGCCGACGCATACGATGGCAACAGGCGAGTCCGACATGATGACCAGGTTCGGAGGTGAAAGAGCGTGGTGGCAGTCTGAGTTGTGGGAACAGCGAGGAGATGTCTGTAACGTAATTGTTGTTGCATGCGCTGGAATGAACGTTTTCTAGAAATTCTTTGGCGGGGCAGGGATCGGCGCGTCGGTGATGTCAAGCAGCACGGACCCGTTCGCGATTTAGAGACTCTCCGACCGCGCACCATTACTCCAACCTCCCATCAAGACTCACATTGATAAAATGGGCCTCGAGGACTTTGAGAGGGAGTTGGCCGCGGCTAATGCCAAGGAAGATCGGAGCCGGGATAAACATCACCGATCCAAGGTATGTATTACATCTGAATTCACGTGGACAATGCTAATTACTACCAGGATAAAGATAGAGAACATCGCCATAGACACGGTCACTCATCGCGACACCACCGCCACGATGAAAGAGATGACAGACATCGGCATAAACGCTCGCGCACCCATCGAGAAACCTCCGAAGAACGCGCCCGCCGGAAGCGACGAGAACGGGAACGCCACGGCAAGGATGATGAAGACCGAGAGTCGAGGAAACACAGGCACAGGCGGAGTCCATCTCAGGCCTCAAGTGATGATGAGGACCGCTTGACGAAAAAGCGCAAATCAAAGCACGATCTCGTTGAGGAGGACTCTGCGTCTGACGATGCGCCCATGGAAAAGGATTACATGCCGCCCAATGATGATTTTCTAGACCATCAGCTTGAGGAAGCAGCGGACGCCAATCTCGAGCGCGATGACTGGATGAAGGCACCTTCTTCCATGAATGTAGACTATGTACAGCGAAAAAAGAAGGACAATGAGCCAAAAGGCCAGTGGGTCAGCGCTTCAGCCGAGACACAGCACAAACTGTTGGTGCATAAGGCCGAATTGAACCAACACCTAAGAGACGTATCTATTAACGACAAACATATCGAAGAAGAGCCTACTCAGCGGGAGGTGCCATATACATTCGGCGACTCGGGGTCACAATGGCGTATGACGAAGCTGAAAGGGGTATATCGCATTGCTGAGGAAGAGAACCGACCGATTGACGAAGTTGCGCTTGAAAAATACGGCGACCTTCGTGATTTCGACGATGCGCGAGAGGAAGAGATTGAAGTGGATCGCATGAAGACGTACGGTCAGGCTTATGTTGGCAAAACAAAGCCTTCTGGGGAGCTCTACCAGGAGAGAAGGCTAAAAGCCGGTATCCACAGGCCCCATCGAGAGCCAGAACCCCAAGAGGACTTACCACAAGGCGAAATTGTGCCAGATCCGCAACCAACTACTCAGACTGTCAAACTTAGTCAGACAGCATTGAACAAACTCAAAGCGCAGATGATGAAAGCAAAGATGAAGGGTGCAGCAAATGCGGCCGATCTTGAGGCTGAGTATAATGCCGCTCTTGCTGGTGGGGTCGGCGGTAGGGACTCGGATGTTGTAATCCTCAACGCCATGGACAATCGTATGCTTGCAGGTGGCAGGGAGGGCGAGGTCAAGGAATTGACCAACAAGAGAGGGAGAGAACGTGGTTTGGTGGTAGAGAATGATGATATGAGCATCGAAGACATGGTTAGGCAAGAAAAGCGAACAAAAGGCCAAGCGGGCGGCGAGGGCAAACTGTTGGCTGAGAAAATCGCCAAAGATTCCAAGTTTGACGTGAGTAACTTCTTCTCTGTATCATTGTGATTTGTACTAACTGTCCTATAGAACGATTTGGATTATTTAGATGAAAACGCTACAAAACTTGCTACTCGAGCTCCAAAGTCGACGGTCAACCTCCGCAATACCGCGATATCAGAATTCCAACGCACCAACCGCATTCTCGACAGCTGCCCACTCTGCCATCATGAAGACAAGTCCCCTCCACAGCCGCCGATAGCTCCTATAGTATCTCTCGCTACACGCGTGTTTCTAACCCTTCCCACTGAACCGGAAATCAGCGACGGCGGCGCTGTCATCGTTCCAATCCAACATCGATCCAACCTACTTGAGTGCGACGACGATGAGTGGGAGGAGATCCGCAATTTCATGAAGTGCCTAATGCGCATGTACCACGAGCAAGGCCGCGACGTCATCTTCTACGAGAACGCTGCCAATCCCGGCCGCAAGCTTCATGCTGCTATGAATGCCGTTCCCATTCCTTTTGAGCTGGGCGAGACAGCACCTGCGTTTTTCCGCGAGGCAATTCTCTCTTCCGACAGCGAGTGGTCCCAGCACAAACCCATCATTGATACACTAAAAGCATCTCGCAATGGACATGGAAAAGCTGCATTTCGCAGGAATCTAGCTAAAGAAATGCCATATTTCCATGTGTGGTTCGAGCTCGATGGTGGAATGGGCCATATTGTGGAAGATGAGAGGAGGTGGCCAAGAAGCGACTTGTTTGCTAGGGAAGTGATAGGCGGAATGCTAGATGTGGATCTTGAAGTGGTGAAGAGGCAGGGCAGGTGGGTCAAAAGTGACAGAAGGGTGGAGGGGTGGAGGAAAGGGTGGAGGAAGCATGACTGGACGAAAATGCTGGCTAATGCATGATTAGAAGAAGCGGTTTGGCCCAAGTGTTATATGTATTCGCTAGCTTAATATCCTCATCGACGAATCTCACGACGGGCAAGTAATCTTATGACGACTTGTGCTGGACATGGTGTGCAATTGCTTCAAGTAGGCGGCGCCAAGATCGCTGTTGTGGTCGGAGATGTATCGGAGCGCCGAATAGTGCGCGGGCGCGACAACCACTCAGCATGGAATTTTTTGTGAAAGATTAAAACAAGGTACACAGACACCAAAAATGCCCAAGCATTCTGTAAGGGGTTGATCTACTGCGCCCTTATTCTATTGCTGCTCTTAAACCATAATCAAATGCCTCCAATTGATACGTTGAAAATATAGTCTAGTTGAGGTTAAAGTTCTTCGGCGTACTGCATATAGGTATCTGTGCTTCGATGCCTATGCTTTAAAGCAAGACACTTATGAATTATACCACATGGCGAACCTCGGAGTACTACCACAAGTTAACAATGATCATGAAGATCATGTTGACGAGGCTGTTCAAACTATAAGCTCACTTGCGGGTATTGGACCGTCAACCATGTCTACAGAGCCTATTCTCGAAGGCGTATTTGGTATGCCGCCTCAAATGACTTCATGTGGCTGAAAGCACAGAGTAAAACAATTAAAGCGCCTCAATGAACTAACATTTGGGAATACAGCAATATCCAAACCTACCACAAAAACTACTCCGCAAATCCTACTAGACTTGCAATCCATCTTCGCCTCCTCCACTATCTTCGCACCTTTACTAAACGACATACGGCGCAAACGCGCCGAGCAAGAATCCCATCAACCGGCAGGCCAAAAGCTCAAAGACGAAGAGCGCGACGGGCGATTCTTCAAGCTAGGTCACGGGGGTACATTGGATCCCATGGCCTCGGGCGTGCTCATCGTAGGAATTGGACGGGGCACCAAGCACCTCTCGAAGTATCTCGACTCAACTAAGACGTACGAGACGGTCGTGCTATTCGGTCTTTCCACTACTACTTACGATATCGAAGGCGACGAAATAGCAAGAGCTCCAACCACACACATCACGCCTGAGCTCATAAGGGACAAACTCACGACAACGTTTATGGGAACTTTCAGACAAGTACCACCTATATACTCTGGGCTTAAAGTCGATGGTATGAAGGCGGTCGAATACGCGAGGCAAGGGAAAGAACTGCCTCGGAACCTCGTCGATAGAGAAGTCCAAGTGCATGAGTGCGAATTGCTCGATTTCATGCCCCCTGGCACACACGACATCCATTATCCACCGCCGCAGAACGAACAAGAAGCAAACGAGAACCGAGAAACCCACGATACCATTCAGATAGCAGTCTCTTCCCTCCCCGCAGCAAAGATTCGCCTCACCGTATCCTCGGGCTTCTACGTCCGTAGCTTCGCGCACGATCTAGGCATCGCCTGCGGGAGCGTCGCGACAATGGCATCCTTACATCGATCTGGACAGGCGGACTTTTACACTCCTCCTTTCCCTTCATCCTCCTCATCTTCTTCTTCACAACCCCCCAACGACACTACCACCACCCCTACCGTGCCTACGACATCCTCACCTCCAACCATCCCAACCATTCCCTACGAAACTCTAACCACGCTCGACGAATCCGAATGGTCCTCTCAGTTAAGCAATACGCTCCTCGCGTGGATGAAACAGAACCCTCCACGCGATAATAAGGCTCGAGGACCCGGGAGAAAGGCGAGGGATAAAGACATCGTACGGCAGAGATTTCGCGGGGAGTGGTTAGCGGGGACGAAGAGGGAGAGGATTTTGCAGCAGGGAGGGAAGGTTAAAGGGAGGTTGTCGAAGAAGGGTCGGGGGAAGAATGGAGATTTGGGCGCAGGGGATGAAAGAAAGGAATGAAGGGTATGAAGGCTTAGAGTAAGTGTTAGTCGGTCTGAAGAAATAGGGTTAAGTGCATTTGCGGGGGAATGTTTGTAGGTGATGTTTTGAGGATCAGTAGTAGTAATTGAGAAAAAAAAAATGAGTAATGCACTCTACAACACATCCAATGGCAACCACATTGAGGTCGTTATGTCTGATGCTCGAATAGCAAGTATATGAGCCGCGAGGGTATCCTCCAGCCAACAGCGAGATTTAGAATGAATTTATACAACAATAAAGCACAATATCCCCCTCTCGTGATGGCAATATCTATGTGAATTGGCCTCACGCATTTTTTGGATCACGTCTACCGTATAATTAACATCAGTGCCTTTCTCATAATCAACAAAACACGTCCCTTAATTACCACACAAACAATCTCATTCACATTCTCTGTACTGTAACAAATCCTGCTATCCAATACTCCCTTATCACTAGCTTGACCTAACCACTACTTTTGGGTACATACTTTAAACAAGCTAATTTCAGTGCATTATTACATGTGTAGCATACATACCTACGTACATTTTAACTCCGTATCGATACCGTCAGCAATCTCCTTGTCTGTTGCGAGGCGCCCAAAAACGTAGACCACCAACCGAAATCAACCGCGCGTGTCCAATGCCGATGATATCTTATCCCTGCTGTAGAAATCGTGGACTATGTTATTTGAAGTGTATTCAGTGTTGAATACTTCAAGTTGCTAAAAATTAAAACGCGAAAGCGCTGGACGTATCTTTAAAAAGTTGGCGGCGTATAATTTAGATGGTTCTTAAAGAGCAGATGTACATTACTTGATACGAAGAAAAACGTTGATGCCACATCTATGTGTTGTTGCATATGTATGTAACCTAATAGAACTTTGTGATGAATTCTTATAGTGTTATTACGATGAACAAAACATGAACAGATAACGAACAAGATTGCAAAGATCCAAGTAGGAGAGAGAGAGAAGAAAAGATAGTCATCCTAAGGGTTCGATGGTTTTTAAGTGTGTTCCCGTTATTGCACGCCCGAAAAAAGCGAAAAAACAGTCTATAGGGTGTGTATGTCTAGCTCTCTTCCCGCCCCCGCCCCCCCTGCCAACAGTCCTTTATGCGAAAAGCATCGCGTATGCTTACAAGGACGACTCTCTTATCAAACACCCCCTTCGACGCCTGTTTAAATCCTCTAAATTGAATTGTTCAACGGGAAAAAGTGGTTCGGCAACATTTACGTTGCATAGCCAGCCATGAAACTTCCGTAGAAGAAGTCCTTGCAGTTCGGCTATTCACACCCAGCGCGGCCATTTCCATCTGAGTCGATGTCTTGCGCCTCTACTCTGTCATGCCAAACGTGGTAGATACATTCCTCTTACAGCCCAGTCTTACTCCATCTCGCCTCATCTCCCAGCCCACACTCCATCTCCCCTTCCAAACCCAGCAAACCCCATCCCGCCCTTGCTTTCATTCACCGGCCTCTTAGCGACCGCGCCCTGTGCCTTGACGCCCTCTATCACTTTGTCCAGCTGTGTTTCCACGACAACGCCTCCGACGATCAGTTCACCGAGTGTGGCATGAAGGGTCTCAAAGTTGAAAATGAGGTCCAGTTCGCAAACGTTCTCGAAAAGGCCGTCGAGGGCTTGTACGTACACCTGGATCAGGTCAAGCAGGGCGAGCGGCGATTCGGTGGATGTAGAAATGATGATGAAGTATAGTGTTGCGTAGTGGCGGTAGGTGACGAGCGATGGGGTGTCATTGTGGGGTGTTGTAGGAGTGGAGGATTTGCTGCTGTTGGCTAGGAGAGGCGGGAGACTGCATTTTGATGCGTTTTAGAGTTGAGTTTGTGGGTTCAAAGTGCGAGTGAGTGGTATTGGGGTTCGTACGGAAGAAAGTTGCATGCTGAGCTGGGCCGGTTGGCTACCAGGGTGAATATCTCAGAGATCAGTCGTTGCTGGACACTGGTTTCCTGCAGAGACGGTTACGAGGTGTGCGGTCAGAGGTGTTGGCGGGGAGGTAAATCATGGTACGGACCAGTTGCGTGTAAAACTTGGTGAGGCGTGGCTGGCCGGCATTATTGAAAACAAGGACTGCGTTGATCATGGCGGGCGGCTGATTTGGATTTGTATATGGTAGTGGTGGTGTTGCAGTGCGGGGAACTGATCGACTTCCACGAGGTGGCCCGAGCTTCCTTGAATGGGAAAGAAGCTCTCCTCCGCTTCCTACCATCAGCTCTCTCCACACCTTACATCACATATCTCCGGTTCAAGCAAACAACTCCATCAAGATGAAGTCGGTATCCCGCGCAGGTCAGAATGCTCTCCGCCAGGCTCTCCGTAGCCCAATTCGTGCGCACACCTCCTTCAATGGCGTCATCTTCAGAGCGGCGGTTGCTCAGGGTCGCAACACCTACGCCTTCAACAACTCTCGAAACTTCCACGCTTCTATTCGTGTCCAGGGTATAATGCCCGAATCCGAGAACCCTCCGCCCAGGAACGCTGAAAATGTAGATCGACCCACGGTGCCCACCGACATCCCTACCTCGGAATTCCACCAACGAGCTGATGTGACACTGGATGACCTTGTTGCGAGGCTGGAGGAGAAGCAGGAAAGCACACCTGATCTGGAAGTAGAGTACTCGGTGCGTAAAGAGAATGACATGTGCATCAGAAGGAATGGTAGCTAACATATCGATGACAGTCTGGCGTGCTCGAAATCAAGATTCCCTCCAAAGAATATACCTACGTACTCAACAAGCAGCCTCCAAACAAGCAGATATGGCTCAGCTCGCCCCTCTCCGGGCCCAAGAGATTCGACTGGGTTGTCTCGGGCGAGTCGATGCACCAGAAAGAGGGTGGTGGCTCTGGGGACTGGGTTTACTTGCGAGACGGAACTACCTTGAGTGAGATTGTCCACACTGAGCTGGGAGTTGAACTTGGCAAGGACAACGATGTTCCAAGCTGAGCGGACTGGAAAGCAAACTAGCCTCTTTCCTTAGCGAGCGGATATTGTATGGATATATTTATTGTATTATAAGTGTTTATGCGGTCCAAAGTGTTGGATGAAACGCATCCAGTAGCCTTGATACGAGTTTTGCTAAACCGAAAAGACACCCAAAATGCGACGCCAGCAAATGCAGAATTTACGACCATCCACCGGCATACTGTTATATGTGTTGTTCCATGTGTGGTGTCCGTTCAGTATAGGATATCCGCGAGAGATAGAAAAGAATGAAATGGTGGTATTGAAAATTGGGTATCGCTAGGCAGAGACGGTCACAGCTGTCGGGGCATCGTCCTTGGATTCTGGTGGCAGATCCGACTACACGATGCGATGTTAGCGAATTTCCCCAGGTAATGGAAGTAGTAATGTAGGATACTAACGGCGTCAAATATGATTCGTATCATCAGACTGCAACTCGGGCAGCGCGCAATGTCTTCCCCATCGCGCATGTCGAATATAGAAATCTCGAAGCGGTCGCCGCAAGGGCAAGGGTGATGGTAAATCTGCAGCGTCTCGTCGTAAAAGCAATCCTCGATTTCGATCTCGTCGTAGAGATTTAGTTCCTCTTGGTCAGCCATGGCTTATGTGCGGGCGTGTGCGTGTGCGAGGTGTGACGGGATGGTTGAGCGGTGGTGGAGGAGGGTCAAGGTGGCGGCGAGGGCTGCGTGCTGCGGGGAATAAAAAAGAAGCGGAGAAGACAAAGCAGGAAAGAGTGACAGGGGGGAGCGGGGATGGATAGCCCTGCCAAGTCTCGTCGCAACGTCAAACCGCAATACAACACGTTCCTTCTCGCTGCTGCATACACTTCCCTCGACTCACGCACGTTCCGCATCCACCCCACGGTCTTGGACTATATAATGGACATATTCCCCTCTTCTGCCGCCGACATACAATCATGACCGATGTCGAGTCGGCCACGGCCAAGCTCGCGGAGCTGCTTCGGCACCCCGAGGACCTCGAGAAGATCCCCGCGCTCAAAGCCGAATTCACACGCAAGAAGGCTGGTGTGGATGGCTTGTTGCGCGTCGGCCTTCGTGAGCAGCTCGAGGTGACCCAGGCAGGAATGAGCAGCATATCAGATGGCCAAAGAACCGTGAATCTCATCAAGGAAGAAATGATGAAGATTGACAAACTGTGTGCCGAGGCGCAAAACATGATCCACGACTTTCCCCACATCAACTTGGTCGCTCAGACGCACAAGAACTTTGAACAGGTCGAAACTATGAAGCGTGATATTGACACATTTGGCGAGCGCTTAGATAACCTCGAGAACCTGCTCCAAGAAGACGACGAAAACCCAGCCGAACAACCGAATCTACTTGAAATTCATTACGGCCTGACACAGTTGCGAGAGGTACGGAGTCAAGCAATACGCCAGATCAAGGCTTCCGAGGATGTTTCCATGGAGCTCATGGACAATCTCACCCTCGAATCCGGTGTCACGGTCAAAGACCTTTTTGCCCGGTTAGACGAGGTCATTGACTGGTTTGACAACCATATCGGAGAGGCGTGTATTAATTTGATTGATCTGGTACAAACCGAGAACAACGGCATGGTAGTTAGGTTGGCACTGGTTATTGAGGAAGAAGAGAAATCGGACAAAAAAGCACAAGCTCTCCAAGACGCCCAACGGGAATATAAAGACTTGGCAGCCCGCTTCAAGTCTATTGCTACGGGTTCTACCGAATTACGGGGCTACAAGGACAAATTTATCCAATCAATTGAATACGTGTGCCAAGCCAATTTCGATCAAGCGAATGAGAAGTTCCTTGAAGACCCGGAAAAGATATCCAAGGCCTTTAGATGGTATTTCAACAATCTCCAAGCCGTCAAAGCTGGCATGCAACCACTTATGCCAAAGAAGTGGAAGATATTCAGGACCTACGTCGATATATACCACAAACATATGCATGATTGGCTTCTAAAGCTGGCGGATGATCAAGAACTAGGCCCCAAATATCTACTCCCCATCATCAATTGGGTAGACAAATATTATTCCAACATGACTAAACTCGGCTTCTCGGAAGAATCCCTGCAGCCTCATGTTGTTGACAGCCGCGTCCCTGAGCTTGTCCGTAGTTACAGACAGCTCATTATCGATCGTGTCGAGGAATGGATGGACAGAATTGCCACGAGCGAAAAGAAGATGTTTGCAGAGAGGAATCAAGATGCACTTGATCACAATGCCGACGGCTACCTACAAACAAAGACTCTAGGAGATATGTGGACCATGTTGGGCCAAAACCTCTCTGTAGCCGCCAACAGTGAGCGCACCGACGTTGCCGAAGGCGTTATTGAATCTATGTTTCGCGCTCTCACTTCGCGGCAGCGAATGTGGCAGACGCTGGTGGAAACGGAAAGATCAGGCTATGCTTCTGTAAACTCTACGTTAGAAGGGGTGACGGAATACCAGGACTGGCTCATATCTATCGCAAACGATCAAATCATCTGTATCGATGAGTCCGTTGAAAATTCGACATCGTTCTTGGGCAACTTTGAACGCGACATCACTCCTCTCGTTTCACAAGCATATCAACCAAATATGGCCGCTCAAATCGAAGCCCTCAGAAACAATTACGTCGATCTGGCGACGCAATGCATCCAGATCTGGTGTCAAACTATCTTCTACTCTGACTTCCGTGAAGTTACCAAGAAGCTATTCACCCCCGAGTGGTATGGCGAAAGGCACATGGAGCAGATGGTTATAACCTTCTCCGATTATCTCGCCGACTATGAGAATTCTGTGCATTACTCCGTCTTCGATATTCTGATCGATCAACTTGCTGATGAATTACTCGTCCACTATCTGTCGGCAATCCGCAACAAAGGCGTCAAAATCAAGCGCGCCGACCCCTTTGTTGACAAGATCAGAGACGACTGTTTTACTGCCTTTGAGTTTTTCAACAAATACCCAGGCGGGCCAGAGATCAAGGAGAGATGGCGTGTCATACAGAGCTTCCTCGGTTTGCTGTCAGACGACAAGCAAAACATCCCCCAGGTCTATGAGCAATTCAAGTATACATATCCAGATCTTCAAATCGCCTGGGTAGAAGCAGTATTGAGGAGCAGAGATGACTTTGAGCGCAGTATGCTCAACGATGTAAAGGCAAGAGCTGCAGCAGTCGTCATTGATCCGGATCAACAAGTTGAGACCATCATGAGCCGCGTCAAGTAGGCATACAACGCTTTTGCAGTTTTTACATGCTGCGGCATTGTAGTTCGGGCGTTCGAAGGTGTTCTGGAAGTCGCATATCTGTTTATCCTTCTACCTTTGTTTGTTCGTAGATGTTAGTGATGATGGAAATTTTTCTTCGCTTTCGAGCTTTCGAGCATTCCTCAATACCCCTATTCATCTCACGCAACCTATCAAATCTTAAACTTATACCAGTCAGGCTTGGTCAGCTACGAAACTAAATATAGAATCAAGCTAGAGCTTCTATGTCCCTACCCGTCCCAGCTTCATCGACTATCGTCCGTCACTAGGTCATTAACATGGCGAATGATATCCAAGTGCAGCTATGTCTTCCCCTTATCTATCATTATCCTCGGGGACAACTCAAATCCAATCAATAATTGGTCCAATTTTCTGTGATTTTATTTACGACTTCTTCACCAATTCCCCAACGATAAACGGAATGGTATCTTGCGCGCCCACATACTTGAGCTCAAAGCGCTCCCACTCCCCAGCCTCCTTCAAAAACTCAAGCGTATGTCTTTGCAATTCACATCCGCCCATGAAAAACGGCCATCCCGCAGCTGTATACACAACCTGCATGATCCTCGCCGCGAACCTCCCCTCAGTCCGCCACGGATTCGCAACATGTTCGCATATCACCATCCTTCCCCCCGGCTTCAAAAGCGCGAATAAACCACGAATCGTCTCCTTCGGATGCGGCACTCCACAGAGAACTCTGGCGCACACAATCTCATCAAACACCCCCTCATCCCCAATCACCCTCGACTTTCCACCATCCGTCTTCAAAATCCCACTCCGATGCAAAGCAGGAATCAAACTCTCAGGCTCGCCCCCGCACACAAGCGCATGATACTTATCGCCAAACCCGGACTCCCGCGCCCTGCGAGCGAGTCCCACATGCAGGTCTACGGCTGGCTCCGCGCCATACATGGCAGTTATCTTTGCGCTGTCGAACATGTAGAGGAGCTCACCGGAGCCCGGGCCGATGTCGAGAACGACGCCTGAGGTTGTGCGGAGGAGCTCGGCGAGGTTCCCGGGCATTTCAGCCGACATTTGCGCGCCGCTTGTGCTCCAGAGGCGGCCGAAGGATTTATAGCGGAGGGTGGTTATATCGAGCAGCTTGGAGGGGGAGCGCTCGACGAAGACGACTTCAAGGACCGTCATTATGAAATCTGGGGGTTGGGAGTTAGCGATAGTTCTACTTGTCTTTATATCCTACTTTTTTTTGTCCATATAGACCGGGTGTAGGAGACCTCAGATTTTGTAGGGGATCGTACGATACATGGCCTCCCAGAGAAGGAGAACCGGTCTAAGGAGCGTTGGCATAAAATCGTAGACCCATGGTGGTGGACACATTCTGTTTTTTGTGTTTGTTTTCTGCTGCCCTTTGCTGTCGCAAAATGATCCTTCACCTTGCACGATTCCTCCTCTTATCCAGTCAATTGCAAACGATGGTCTAGTTATGTCGAGATAAAGTGAACCGGCGGCCTTGTGATAACAGCTATGGTGAAAATTAATAAGGTAAGAAGACGAAGGAATTGGACTTTGGAGAGAGAAAGGTCGAAGTGATGTCAGTGACAGGCTTGAAATTATTCTGGTGCTACCGCTGCATTGGGTAGATCTCCGGTGGGGTGGTAGTGGGGTCCAAGCCGAGGCGAAGCTTCCCAACATTGGTCTACATTATCATAGTAAGCTCGAGCTATCCTTACTTTCCTCAACCTCAGAGCTTCCATCCCATCTCAAACCACTTAACAATTTTGTCACATCGTTTTCTACGCTGAATATCACAAGCATGGCGACCCCGAAGCCGCAGAAATATGTGCTGATTACGGGGTACGTTCATATCACCCAGTCACACGGAGACGACCGATCTGTACGAATAGCTTCTAACATGCATCTATAGATGTACACCGGGCGGAATAGGGCACTACCTAGCACTAGAATTTGCCTCAAAAGGTGCATATACGAGCCTCCGATTCTACATGTTACTAGGAGGGAGAAGGCCGCAGGCGACATCGCTGCCGAGCGAGCTATACAACTTCACAATTCCGCCCCGGTTGCTAACAAAAGAACACCTCCAGGCTTCAACGTGCTCGCCACCGTCCGCGACCCATCCAAATATACTGCGCCGCATTCCCTCATAACCTACCTTCCACTCGAACTCACTTCGCCATCCTCAATGGCAACTCTCTTCTCCACCGTGTCAGACATCACTTCGGGAAAGCTCGACATACTGTAAGTCCTCTCAAGATCCTCGTAACATTTAAATTCAGAACTAACTTCGAAAGTTATAATAACGGTGGCCGAAATTATACTGTTCCCTCGCTTGACATCGAAGAATCAGAACTTCTTCTAACCTTCCAAACCAACGTTTTCTCGGTGATGCAAATGTGCCAGACCTTTGCGCCTCTCTTAATCGCCTCCAAGGGCATGATTGTTCAGACAGGCAGTCTAGCCGGCTTAATGCCGTACGTCTTCGGCAGCGTATACAACGCCTCCAAAGCCGCGCTACACGCTTACTCGGATACGCTGCGCGTCGAACTAGCACCTTTTGACGTAAAAGTCCTGAACATCGTTACCGGTGGCGTTAAATCAAATATTGCTCGCACCAAGCGTGAACTACCCCCCAATTCGTATTTCACGCCCTTGCAGAAGGAGTACGAGAGGCGGTTGACTCACAGCCAGCAGTTGGGCATGGACACGCAGCAATATGCTAGGGATTGTGTTGCCGAGGTTTTAGGCAGCCAAGGGTGGCTGATAAAGAAGCGATGGGCGTGGGAGGGGAAGATGAGCTGGGTTATGTGGTTGGTATGGAACTATCTGCCTAGATGGACCATGGACTTTTATTTCAATTCTGTCTTCAAGTTGTCGAAACTGAGGGATACCGCTGATGAGAATGGCAAGAAGAGGGTATGAGAGTCACGCGAGGAAAGCTTTTTTTTTTATTTTATTTTATTGTGTTTTTATTTACTGCTTTGTTCGGAATAGATGGCGGGATTCGGGGGATGCATAGAAGCGTCTGGATAATGGAACGAAGCATGGTTACATCACATCTCATTTTTGGCACTATCTCGCGTAAAGTGCGTATTTACAGTGGTATATTCGTAATCCACCTATGTGTTTTGTTTTCCCGTCTTCCCCTAAAAACATTTCTCGGAAATATAGAACATGCCTGGATGATTAAACGAACTCCAAAAGAAAAAGCAAATACATCTGCATCTGCATGCGGAATTCCGCAACGCACACAGAACCGATATTCGCATTGATCACCGTGTATGTACAGGGCGCAATCGGAAGATTCATAAATGCAGTAAAATCGCATACGCAGAGTCACAGTCTAGAAGAGTACGTATCTCATACAATCCGTAAATCAACAATAACAAACACAACCAAAACGCTTCAACACTATTTTAGCGGAAAACTTAGTGTACTAAGAAAAAGCATAGTCTACATTATAACTTACTACGTACGAATCATGGTCAAACATCTAGACTTCCCAATGCCCACCTCACCTCCATCCACCGCCACCTCCACCGCAACTTTGCCCCCTGTCCCCATATGCACCTAAACATCCGCGGACCGCACCATCGGGACGTCTTCCTTTTGGTCACTCCTCCCCTCCATTATTTCATTTGTTTTTTCTTTCTCCTCGGTGGCGTGTACTCGACTGGCCCGAGACGGCAGACATGAACACATATGCGCAGCCATTGTCCACACTAACAAACTCCCAATTCACAAGGATAGCAAGGGCGGGGAACAAGGGGGTGACGGTTTTACCACCCTTGAAAGTAAAAGAAAAAACTAGCCTGCTTACTACCTAGTTACCGGAATAGGCTTCGTTTGTTTTTTGGGGCAGCCTTTCACCGTTTTGCATTGCCCTTTTTTTTTTTCTCTTCTGGGTTCGGCACATATGGAAAGTAAGTGCCATTTTTTTTTTCTGTTGTGAGATTTTGCTTTTGTTCGTTTCGTTATATTTTTCTTTTTTAGGGGGGAGGGAGGGCAAAAGAATTGCATGCATACGTATACGGGCCCGGTATACACGTCTACGTGCATATGGGTACCTATGCAAGGGAGATATCGAAAAAGATCTTCATCGTTCTTCTCACCGCCATCTGTCGTCGTTATCGTCGTCGTTGCCGGAGCATCTTCCGTGTTTTTCTGTCGTTTGGATTGGTCCGGTTTTCTCCCTCAACTTCCTTTCAATTTTTTTTTCCCTTGTCTCCCTTGTCAATTTTCGAACTTTATAGTTGGGAGAGGACATTTTGTAGTGTTCTGATCCACGAACCAACGGTATACATGTACTGTATACATGGTACATTGAAAATCGCGTACTACATGTGCATCCGCGGACGTCAAGACGCGTATACCCTGAGTAGACACATGTGATTTGCTGGAACTCATACCCGTTTACATGCACATATCCTAGAGAGAGATGTAAAAAACACACATGGAAAAGTAACTACCGGACATCCGAATACGCATGTGTACGCATGGAAATATACACTGGGCAGACCCTACTTTTGATTCCCCCTCCCCCGATCATCTCCATCTCGATGCATCTCCGTAGATCTAAAGTACGCATGCGTTGGTCGACCGATTAGGAAAACGCTCGCCTGATATCTCTATTGCACGGGGAGAAGGTGTCATGCATATACATAAACACGTGTACTATTTAATCTCGACTTGCTTACCGATAATCATGGTAACGGTGGACCTACGGTTAGAATACCCCTGGCTTGAATTGGTATTTACTGATGGAATATGTGGGGTACACTGCACTGTAAAGTTTGGGAGAAATAAGGGGGATGCAAGGACGATGTGGGTCGGGGGCGTTGCATCGGGTTTGTTCCTTGAAGATCTAGTGGTTATGCAGATGCTATAGGAGGAATGAAGATTGTTAGGAGAAGAAGAGCGCGGAGGAAATGTGTGGATAAGATCGTTCCATGTACTCTTGCACGTTACTTCCGTCTCATCAAACTTTGCGGAACATCACGGATAGTCTCTTTTACCTTTGGCGCAGATTCCTCACATTGACGATCTAGATCAATGAACTTCAATATACGCCTTGCTTCTTTCGTCCTCGATCTTCCGTCCAAAACAGAGCCCAATAGGAGGAATGTTGAGGGAAATTTAGAACTAAGAGAAATTGAAACTCGAAAATCAGGGGTTGGCTTGGATACCAGGACCCTGCAGCAACCGAAAACTTTATTATCCTTCACCCTTGGGATGTTTTCTTTTGTTTTGCGGCCGATTGCGTTATTAAACCCCCGTACTTCGGCCCAAAGTTCTTTTTGATGCTTTTAGACCGTCTTACCTAGGGACAGCCTCGTCTGGAGGGCTGGCATGTGCAATGACGAAGGGTACATCCGAAAGTCGGTCAGTTGGAACTAGGCAGAATTGTCTATGCATGCACGTTGAGAAAATTGAAGGTAGCAGCGGTAGCGAGCAGGTTCATTTTGCCATACCAGATACTAATCTACAGATTCTTTCCCTTGTTCTATACCTTCGAGTGCGATAAATATATGTATGCGGGCCAATTCTTATGCGCGAAATATGTTGTATAGTCTAGAATTCGCTAGTTTTTTTCTTCCTTTTTTGTCTGTTTCCTTTAGCCTCTTCCAACGAGGAAATTTCCCTCGAACCGAGCCAAGAGAAAAACAAAGTATCGAGTCCAAGCCCGTGTAATCCGACGGCGAATAAGAAGAGACATGGGTCATTCACCCGGCCCAATCAGGTGAGTTTTGGTTGTCTAGGATCAGTCTCGGTATCTTCCAGTTATAGATGATCATTGAAGCTAAGTTGGTCTCGATATTTTCCCCCTTCTGCCCCAATGCCTTCATTTGGGGGTGAATAGAACCATGCCGAAGATCGTATTTTAAACTGAGTGCGCATGGGGGTGTGATGTCGCCCGCGCAATTCAATCCAGGCATACAGTAATAAAATTATGAAATGGATTTCTGTGTCGTAAAATTGGGTTTCGTTACCAGGCGCTTTTAACCCCATCCCCCTTCCGATGTCCACAATCTATGCCGAGTAGCCCAACTTTTGATGCCGGAATGAAAATAGGGAATAGGAGATATTAACTTTTCAGGATAGACCGAAATAAAATGACCCGAAATGTAATAGACAAGGGCTTTGGAAATGTAAAATGAGAGGCAAAAGCAAAGGCAGGTTTGGACCCCGTAATATGGGTGCGATATGAGAAGGGGGGGTATCCGCGAATCGAGTGGCAACAACGATGAAAAAATGGGTGAGATTGAACATCGGCCGTTAAAATCGATTGAATGTTGGCCCGGCAATTGCAGGAGTGGTCCCTAACCAGCTAGGACGCTCCAGCGGCGGCCCTCGGTGCTTGCTCCTGATGAGGCAATGGGACACTCATGCCACCAATTCTATCGCCAGGAATAGATTTGTTTGCAAAGATCTCCCTTCGCGGAGGCGTGATAATGGGGGTTTCTGGCCAGACAATTTGCCTATCAATGTTACCGAAGGGCTTTGCAGGCGGACGGATCGAGTGATTGTCACGTTTTTGCGGGGCCCGATGCTGAACATCCACATTTTTGGTTTTGACAGGAGTTGGTTGAGGGTCATGATAGAAGTAAATCTTTTTTCCCTTCTCTCCGGGTAATCCTGGGGTGGACCATTTGGAAATCCCTGTTTCTTTATCATAATGATCGTGTGTTGAGGCAAGACGCTTGCCGCCCCCTCCAGGGAGGTCAACGACGAAGGAAGGCATCATAAAGCCCGAGATTCTTCCTCGGATCTCTTTTTCCAGCCTTAGAATGGTCGAGAGAGGCGTTCGAAGGTCTTCAATGCCGCGTACGAGGTCGCATTGGTACACATAGTAAGGTTGAATATTCAATTCGGATAGACGATTGATCAACTCGGCCATGACTTCAGTATCGTCATTGATTCCTCGGAGAAGAACGGACTGATTGCGGACGATGACACCGTTTGCGAAAAGATGCCTAGCAGACTCTTCTGTGATCCAAGTGATTTCCCGAGGATGATTGAAATGGGTGTGAAGACAGACTTGCTTGCCCTCTTGTCGCCCCCTGTTTGACAAAGCGATGAGCTCATTGGTCCAAGCATCGGTTGGCTGGATCCGACCTGGAGAAACCGCTAGTCCTTTAGAAGCAATGCGGAAACGACGGATATGTGGAATCTCCAAGAGACGCTCCCCAATGAATTTCAACGCCTCTGGCGGTAGATAGAAACAATCGCCTCCAGAGACGACGATATCGTGTAGATCTTCCCTGGTTGCGATGTAGGAGAGAATCTCTTCCCAACGTTTACGGCTTGGTTTCTGGGGTCTCTTTTCAACCGTGGACGTGTCACCGCCCACTGCATATGATCGTGTACAAAAACGACAATACACTGGGCAGATGGAGGTGACAAGAAACAAAGCTCTTCCAGGATACCGATGAACTAAGCCTGAGATGGGGCTGTCTGCTTCTTCGTGAAGACTATCAAGAGTCAACTTTGGATGGTCCCGCAGAGTTCCAATTGCAGAAGGGAGGAATTGGCGTCTAATAGGATCATCCAAGGGATCGCTCCAGTTGATCAGAGAGAGAAGGTGTGGGGTGATTCGAATATTCATAGGTGCGTTTTTGAGACCGTCCGAAGCATCTTGGATGAAGTCCCATTTGGTCTTGATGGGTGAGTCATTGTTGGAAGGAGTGAGATCGTTTGGGATAACTTCGTCCAAAAAGCTCTCCAGCTTGTTTTGCCTAGAGACGGAATTGAAAAGTTGCCATTGGTGGTCTTTGAACAATTCTGGGGAAATATCCTTCCACCTCGAGATGTGGGTCCAGTACGGCTCCTTGGGCAGGGTCGAATTGAACCGAGACTGGATGTTGGAGACAGGTCGGACAGTGAAAGTCGGTGTGGTGTTTCTGGTACGGAACAATCGCAGAAGAGCCATGTTTTCGCAATCCAGAAAGGATCAAAGTGCTCTTTTTCCACAGAAGCAGAGAAGGAGGAAGTGGCGGAGGAAATACTTCTGGGCGGCGGGGGAATGGGACTTTAAAAAATTGTGCACTGTTGATGTGTACAACAATTTCGTTGGGATTTGATCTCCACCATGTAGCATACCGACCCGCAGTACCTTTTTGATCGTAGCACGGCAGGGCCGGGAAGATATTCAGGATGGCGAACAGCAAAAGTTACGGGGCAGGCAGACAATAGGTCTGCAACTTAAATTGCATGGTTTCCGCATTGTGGAAGAGGAGTCGGAAGGCCACTTCCCTGACGAAAAAGAAAGGCAGGGGCAGGGTACTAGCGGCGAGCAACATGTGCAGGTGGGTTTGTACATACTATAGGTAGGTAATGAGCGTCCAAGGGTTTCGGACATAGTCAAAGTCTATATTGGGCTGTTCTGAGTGGAGATGTAGCATTGTAACACAGACAGACAGACAGTGTAGGAAGCAAAATTGGCTAGAAGCAGGGGTGGCTGTCGGATGACATGTGCGGTCGGTGGGCGTTCGGCCAAATACTCTACAGGCACAGCATAAAAGGGCCAACCCGCTTAAAGCGCTCGAAATTCCATTGGCAGCGAAACGTGTGTTTGAGAGTGTGTACAGTATACATACATGAAGGTTGTAACTAGTCTAGTTAAAAGGAAGACAAGGAACAAGGAATGGATGGACAGTGGACACAGGCGCTAGCGGCCCGGGTGCTCGATCGCTTGGCGCCCATACATGGAGCTAGTTCAAATGCAGTACTAGTGCCCGAGTGACCTCACCTCTTTTCGCCTCGACAAAATGAGGTTACTGTAGCACGCCACGACCCCACCAACACACTCTCTACCTCCCTCTCCCTTCTCTTCTTCTCTTCACCCCAACCATGTCCGAATCTCCAGCTCAAGAAAGAGCCCGTTTGCGCCGCGAGAAGAGGGCTGGCGGCGGCGCAAACCGTTTGCAGGCCATTTCAGCCCTGCAAGGCGGCACCCATAGAGACGTCAAGGACGATGTTGGTACGCTGCGCTTATGTTTTCTTCTTCTACATGAGTCGTTTGGTTTTGACTAATGTTGTCAACTTTAGTTGAGTCCAGACCATCCGCTGCTCCCCTGCCTCCATCGGGGATCGCTACACCTGATCCGGAAGAAATAGACATCTCCAAGCACCACTATACCCCTTCTTCCCAGCCGCGAGGACCATCCCCCTTCGCTTTCAATGGAAATACTACGTCTGAAGTTGGACCAGGCCAACCTCCTCAATCCGACCAGGATATGATGGCTATGATGGCCCAAATCATGGGCGGAGGTACTGGTGCAATACCAGGGAGTGGCACCCCCGGTGCTTCAGGTCAGAATGATATGCTTGCCAACTTGCTTTCTGGCATGCAGGGTGGTGAGCCACCACCACCATCACCAGAGAAGTCTTCGGCATGGCTATGGCGTTTGGTGCATGCTCTCTTCTCGCTTGGCCTAGCCATATACATTGTCCTTCAAACACCTTTCACAGGCTCAAAGCTCGCTCGCACTATCCAAGAAAAGGACGAATGGGAAGAGACTAGGACGGAAAGCACCTTCAGTCACTTTTTCTACCTCTTTGCAACCTTCGAGATTGTCCTACAAACCTCGCGGTACTTTATTGAGAAGGGACAATTACAGGGCAGCGGCATCTTGAGCAGTATTGCACAGTTCCTGCCTCCCCCATATGCCGGTTATGTTAGGGTAATTGGTAGGTACAGCGTTATTTACAGTACTGTTGTAAGTGACGCTATGGTGGTCGTGTTTGTGCTCGGTGCCGCCAGTTACTTTAATGGTGGAGCAGTAGCATGATGTGGGGAAAAAAAAAGCGTCTATCAACATCCAGTGTAACCACCCATCGAATCGAGAATTTGAAAATCCTGTCACCTTGACGGAGATGAGAGCCGGCCTTCGGAACGGATGAAAGCTCCGCCTTCCGAACCGACTTCGCTCCTTCGTAACATGTTCACAACGGATGCATCATATTCTACCCTTCTTCCCCGGTCCCCACCATTCCCCACTTTCGTCCGTCTCCGGGTTCGTATCTGTGACGAAGCCTTG
Organism: Periconia macrospinosa; assembly: GCA_003073855.1. Classification (NCBI taxonomy): domain Eukaryota; kingdom Fungi; phylum Ascomycota; class Dothideomycetes; order Pleosporales; family Periconiaceae; genus Periconia; species Periconia macrospinosa. Next base: position 229,283 of record KZ805311.1, read on the forward strand.
GTTTCAGTGCACCGAGGCCGGGGTGCCGAAGTGCTAGTCCCGGGTTTTTCTAACGCTGTGCTTTCGGTTTCGGGTGCGATCAATATGCATGCATACATCATACTTTTACTCAACCTTGGGTTGTTATACCACGTTACTTACATATCCGTACGTACGAGGACTTCGACTTGTACGGTGTGCGTTGCCGTTTTCGAGAGCGAAAATCCTTACCAATAGCGTATGTGAAAGGATAAATTCATTTAGCTGTCCGTCCTATGCGGAATTTCCACCTTAGGTATACAGATCGAATATGCTGTAGTACAGTGTACCACCTCTTGCTTCCTTGGCGCGGAAACCGAGGAGAAAGCGAAAGCGGGTTGTGGGAGAAATCGGGAAGAAATTGCAAAAAGAAAGAAAAAAGAAAAGAAAAACGAAAGAATACATCATCATCTCATCATCATCATAAATTTCTTCCCTCGCACCATTGTTCCGTCGAGTTATTTACTTTTCCCTCCATCCTTCCTTCGTTCATGGGCCCCCTCTTGCGCCTCGTCGTGTGCTCCCCACATGGACTCGATCGTCAATCCATATGCATACATGCCTTACCTTTATCTTCCTTAACTAACTACCTTGCCTACCTGCACACAACTTCTAACCACCTTAGCTACCTGCACACGACTTTCCACGCACGTCTACCTAACCTTGCATACACAAAGGCCTCAACACGCATACTTTGCCTCGTTCTCCACCCATTCGCTTGCCATTTCGAACGAGAATTCTCCCACTTCACTAGTCCGTATCCACCACCAAACGAAACACCCACCCTTTCGCGTTTTCTCGTCCCATGTACACACGCACGTACGTTACGTCCCCGTATCGCAATCTAGCAAAGTTTGCAACGGGTAATGTGTGTGTAAATCACTCACTTTATCGTGAGTGAGTTTGATAGGATCGGGTGGTGTATGCGAATGGGGATTGTTACATCGCGCTACATACACATTCACTTACTACATGATATGTTAAAAACGAAAAAAACAAAAAAAAAAATCGACATTCCGTGGGACATTGCTGGATGGACCGTTTCTCGCAATTCTTCCCAAACACACAGGAAGCAATCCGCGGGGCCTCCCTCCTCCTCCTCCCCTGGTGGACCACGAAACCCAAATAAACAAATACAAAAAAGACTAGATAACTACCTACTTGAGTAACTATGTAAAAACGCTGGCGCCACCTACCTACCTAGATAACCCCCAAAAAATTAATTCCAGAAAACGTCATTTCGTTATCATTTTTCCCTCCCTCCCCTGTAGATATGTACGTATATCGTTATGCAGGGATCCGCAAAAATCTCGTTCGTGGGGAAATAAGGGATATAATCGGTGAAAAGCGAGAGGAACGGACGGTACGGGAAGGATTTGCGGGTAGGTTAGTTAGGGTGTGGTGTTCTGCGGGCAGTTAGTGAAAGTGGAAAAGGGAAGGGGGTGTTTGCTTTTTTTTCTTCTGCCCTCCCCTACCCTCCCCTTCCAGGGAATGAAAGACTAAAAGTTGGTGGGTTGAGATTAGTGTAGCTAGGTAGAGCAATTGGAGTGGGTATGTATGAGGTAACTCATGAGATGTGGGGGGCATATGTAGGTAACTACATATGTACTTAGTAGGTAGGTGTCTTTTGCATGCGGGGCAATGCTTGGGAAGAACAAGGGGCGAGAGAATGGGGGAGTGGGGCGGGGGTGACGGGAGGGAGAAAGGGGGGAGGGGAAGGGGAGAGGCTAGAAGTAGGTAGGGGACTGCAAGGTAGATAGAGATACCTCGATGGTGGTGTTGGACCAGGGAAACAAAAGATTTTCGAAACTGATTGTAGAAGACACACGCATGCAGCACACACGCACACGCACAGCTCTATTTTACGATATAGTACACGGTAAGACCACCTCTTTTGCACATCAATGCCATCTTCACCAGACGAACACGTCCGTAACCTTCTCTTTCCTACGCTGCCCCGTATACAAAAAGTACATGTATGATACAGTTCATTCCCTCTCCTCGACAAAAAGATGCTACATCTACGCAGTCTGACCCCTAGCAATCCTCATCATCTGCTTCTCATGCCTCTCGTTCAAGAACCTCGCCCGCGTCTCTTGTCTATCCTTCTCGCTCCTGGAATGAAACCCGTGCACCTCGTCCCACTCCTGCGTTTCCTCGGGCGTCATCTCGAGGGGCTGCGCGCCCGTCTTCTGCACCAGCTGCTCGAGAATCGCCAGCTCAGTCATGCCCTGGATGTTGATACTGTGCGTCGGCGTCGTGGTGTCGGGCGTGAGTGTGTTGGCTGGGTTTGGAGAGCTCGCTGGCGGCGCCGGGGCCGTCTTGTTGGGCGCGGGTGGGGATTTGTTGGCGGCGGTGAAGATGTGCAGTAGCGAGGGCCCGTCGGGCTGCTCGTGCCGTGAGATTTCCATGGGGACCGCGGGGTTACGGTATTTCATTCTAGGAAGCATTTCGCGCCAGAATTTCCTTTGGAGCATGTTAGATTTGTGGTTTTGGTGTTCAATAAATTTTCCCTGTGTAAAGGCTGGTCGTATTGCGATTCGGATGAGCCAATTGCAAAGGTTCTACCTCCGCAACTTATTCTTGTTTCAATCCAATGCGGAGGACACAAAGTTGTGCGGCTATTCGCTGGAGTGATGCTATGGGGAATGAGAGTTGCGAAGTCGTACCTGGCTCCTCGATGCCCTCCCTCTATCTTCCTGTTAAACTCCATACTGATCTTTGTCACATCCTTGGGCAGTATGAGTGCTCCAGGTCCGGTTCGTATCCATAATAACTAATGTTCCATTAGTCAATTTCACAGTGTTTCTTTGCGATCGGTTTCTGGGCGTTTGTGGTCGGAATAGCGTCTCGTAGTGCTTTCGGGGGTGTAGGGGAATATTGTACCTTCTGTAGCGGTTGTTAGCTTTAATCGCCCCCCATTAGTAAAATCCGGCGAAGGAATGAAGAAAACTTACTTCGCGCAGTATGCGCGTGCGCTTTAATATGTTGACCATGGTGATTGATGTGTTAGGGTTAGAGTTGTTTGTTGCGGAGTTTCGAGGGTCAACTTCTCAAAGTTTCTGGACCACCGACGTTCTGCCGGGGACCTGTCGATTGGCCCATTCAATGTTGATTGGATGCACATCAACCAGAAATGGGACCTTTTTGCATACAAGATTGATGGGTTCGGGATATAGCCAGGTAAGTCAAGAATATTATTATAGTATACTAAAAACTTGATTCTGGCAGACATATTTATCCAAGCCAAGCTCCTTCCTCACGCCATATGTCCACACGTGATTTTCCAAAAGACCAAACATTCAAAACACACGAGCGACCCGCCCGCTGGATTATAAGATACTAAAGACCGACCGATGGCTGACCAAAACAAGAATCCAAATCTATATCCGCCCACCCGTGCTGCTCACTATTGAAGTAATGTTCACCATCCAAGTAGAATGGCTCGAAGCAGAAGGGATCAAAACATCTGTGACCTAGAGGCAAGCAAAATCTCAAGTTTACTGTGCTGCTTGACCTCCAGCTCGTGGGGCGGGACCTTGGGCGCGACGACCCCTACTCAACGTTAGCGAATTTATCGAATAACGCCAACCCTGGTGATACTTACATGAATGTCCTGCTCATAAAGGAGATCAAGATCATGGGCAACCAAGAGGGCATCTTAGAGAAACCCCACATAACATATGCGAGCGGAAGCGCCAAACCGTACTGCTGGAGTTCACCATTGAATGGGTGGAAATAACCCTCATACGGCTCCACCTTTTCGAAATCGTTGTCCAGGACCAATTTCTTAAACGTGTCCACAGTGGTAGAGGTGCGGTTCAAGGGCTGGTAGCGAACAGTGGCGGCGGGGGCTGATTGATCGGCCAATGGCTTGGGAATCTGGAAGTAGTACAGCGACGGGGGCCCGACGGACCACGAGTTGCAGAGAAGAGGCTCAGCATCGCAGTCGATGACGGCGAACTTTGGCGCGTTTGGCTTAGCTGCCAGAAAAGGGAGCGACGCCTATAGTTCTGTCAGTGTTTGGTCCTGCAACGATTGTACGGGTTATCGTGGATGGGATGGCCTTTAACTCAAAGCTTGTTGGGGAGCCACAGGATAGGATGAGGAATAAATAGGCAAAGAAAACAGCTGCGTACATTCCAAGCTTTTGTCGCGTTTCCACAAAAGCCAAAGCAGGTCGCATTGCCTCCTGTGATGTAAACTAGCCATTCCTGTGTGGTGGGGGTGCTTGCGGAGGGATCAACAGTGAGGGTTTCTTTCCAGTTCTCCAAGGTGAGAGGGTGCTGGATTGTCTCTGCGACTTTGGCGCGACCAGAGGCGACGGGGGATGAAGCAGCAGCAGGGACAGCTGACGTGACGGCGGCGGTAGCCTGTGCGAACCAGCCTTTGACCTTATCAACGAGTGGGATTTGATCCTGGGCCAGAGTTGAAGCCGCAAAAGCGAGCACGAGCGCAGATGAGGGGCGCATGGTTGCGGTGGGCGGTGGATGAAGGAGAAAAAGAAACAAGTTGAAGTCTGAGATGGTCCGTCAGCCAGTGGTCCAATTGTCACGGCCAGTATCCGTCAGGGTCTGGTCGGATGCTGGCCGGTGCGGTCGGCGGTTCGCGCAATTATTTGTGGGGCGTGCCCCCAAAGGGCTCGCGGGGTATGGTTTAAACGGTGGTGGCGGATAGAGACGATTTGGACGGCAACTGACCTTTACAAGTAGATGTGAATGTGGTTGGTGATGGCTGAGCGTGCTACGTTATGATGAGACGAGACGAGACGAGGTACATGTGCGATGAAGATGGTCGACGACTGAGTGAGAAGGCAGCAGCGCGATGCATGCATACATACATGGCATGGTACCTCCTTAGGTAAGTAAGTAAACAAGACCTCGCATCCATCTTCTTGGCACTCGTACATGGGTTAAATAAGACTGGGATAGAAACCGTCAATGGTTTCGTCCGCCATCCATGAGACATATTACCGAGCTTGGACCCAAACAAAACAACGCCCCCTATTCGACGCCAGCTCCAAAGTCTCGCTGCCGAAACATGGCCCAAACCAATCCTCCCGCTGAGATTTCTCTTTTGTATGGCCGGCGCCCTCCGTTGATTCGTTTCCTGCCCACCCATTGAGAAAGACAGAGAGCTTCTGTGCTTGTAATTTCCTCTCCACAATCTCAGCCTGCCTTTCACCATGAAGTTCGACAGCTTCACGGCTCTTGTCGCCATCTCGACCGCTTTTCTCGGCACCTCTGCTGGTCCAGTCGTGGCTAAGCGGCAAGGTGAGTGCAGCCAAGCGAGCCATCTTTTATGTACTGTAGAGCTTGAAATGCTAACCAACGACTCACAGGCAGCTCAACAATCTCTGGCACGTCTTCATCTTCGTCTTCATCTTCACCTACGCCCACGACCTCCTCCTCTTCCAAAGATCAAGTGTCTGAAGGCCTCGTTCCGATTACCCTTAGTGATGGCACTGTAACAACGACAGCAGTCCGTGACCCTCAATTCACACCCACCGCTTCTACAAGCTCCGACACAACCTCTTACACTTATTCACGGACGGGCTTGCCCGTTCCTGTAAGCACCAATTTCCCCCAATGCCATGATACAGGCGCGAAGCCTTTCTGCTTGCCCAACAACAATACGCCTGTTTATGTTGGCAAAACGTACTATGCCACCTGGAACCCTGATTTCTTCCCGGTCAATTCTACGGTTCAGATCAAAATCCAATGGGCCAACGACTCCAATGTAGAGACGTGGTCTTCGGAGAATATTCTAAACCAGCTGGGCTACGCTGCCGTGAACATGGAGAAGGATTGGCTTCAAGGTACGTTAGCCAAGTCCGGGTTCCCTAGGGCATTAACTGACTGGAGCTGAATAGGTTATTCCATGTACAATCTTTCTTTCCGCGCTTTGAACTTCGTCAGCAGTGATCCCAAAATGAAGGCTGAAGTTTTCGACGGCCCCATGGTCACGCTTGGATATGCGCCCCCTCAACATCGCCCTCCACCTCCACCAACCAAATTCAACAAGGAAGGATTGATCATTGGACTGCCCGTTACCCTTGGATGTGTTTTGCTGGTCGTGTTCGGCCTGTACATTGGTATGCGCAAAAACCGTACTATTGGCTTAGGAAACGTCATGGGTCGCAGACGGGGTTATGGCACAGGCAAGAGCAAGAGACAACGCTTGGGTTTGGGCAAGAAGGGAGCCATCAGATTGGAGGACAGGGAACCGCCACGTTCACAGTACGCCAATGCTCGCGGACACAGTCATGGAGATAGTCTTGGGAGCCTCGTTAGCGACGACGGCCGCCCTACACCAGGCACCAACCACTTCAGAGACGAAATTCACAGACAGCAGACCGGCCGATAAGCTATACGCGTACCCCTTAGGGAGACAGCTACATACACTTGTACTCATATTGTAAATGAGCTTGCCATGACAACGTGTGGCATCGCAACTCCGCTTGTTACTGGCCACGCATCATGAAAGAGATGGATGGATGTTATTTGACACCTGTAATGATATGTCCCGAACTATAATTAGAGAATTTTCTCCACATGCATCCTATAACTAGCGCCACATTATCTTCCCTGTTCTTTCCAAGTCGTGCAACAAGCTAACCGCTCCGTTGTACCACATAGTCCAACTGAACCCAACCTTCCGCGTTCTCTGCACCACGATATCTCCCCCCGCACGTATACATGCATCTCTCAATTGCCGCGTGGTACACGGCAACAAACGGACCCATGTCCCCTTTTCACTTTCGGAGCACAAAGAGCGGAGGAAGGCGGCGGTGGGGACACGAAGCACACTGTATGTTTCTCTAGTATATCTTGTGCGGAAGAACCATTGCTTTGGGAAGATGGTTTGCCGATTGTATGGATTCGGGAATCGCACGCTAAGAGGGAGATGGGTGAAAGGTTCTCTGTGACGTGGCAGAGCATATGATGGGGGAGGAATGAAGAATGGTTTTCGGGTTTTCGGTTTGAGTTCTTTCGGGGAAGAACCTGTAGGGGATGATATGGTCTCGTTGCTTCTTAGTGGGCGCAGAAAGTGCGGGATAGAAACTGCGCCCAAACAGATATCCCAAGAACAGTTGGATAGTCTGCATTAGTGAAATGGTTTCAGCGTTTGACAAGAGACTGAAGAGTGTTGGTGGTCACATGATTACGCGTTATGTTGCACTCTGAGAGCATCTTCAATCAATTGTTTGTTTTGTGTGGGGAATATTGAACACAATCTTAGACAGAGGCACACCCTCATGGTTAAATTGATAGTTAAATCAAGTCTTCCAATTCGAGTTTAAAAATAATGCTAGTAGCACTTTCGTGTAATTTGCGAGATGTAGAACTGTTTCATTATGTACATAGCACTTCAGAGTTGTAGCGCATCTCATTCAACGCACGGACCTCTGAAATTCTTCCTACAGACCTCCCTTCCAACTCAATCCTTCCATCTCTACAACACCAGCAATCTTGCCGCGGTCGCTATCACAGCCATGCCGCCATCATGTCAATTGCTCCCCGGGAGCCTATCCGCTGCTCGCGTGGCCTTTTCGATAAACCAAATCATGCAGCGCGGTTTCTCCTCGTCCTCGGCGCTCTACAGGAACCCCCTCATGCCACGAAAAGGCGGTGATCTCGGCAAACACGAACCAAGATATATCATCCCCCAAGATGCGAAGATACCCGAATACCCCTACGGACTCAATCTGCACTACCACCAGTCGAATAAGGGCTTGTACGGCGGCCAAAAGATCGAATTCGGAAACAACGTGTCCAATAAAACCAAGACCAAAACGCGTCGCTTTTGGAAGCCCAACGTGCACTCCAAAGGTCTTTATTCTCTCGCGTTGAAGAAGAGGATCAATCTCCGGGTTACAACTAAAGTGCTGAGGATCATCGACAAGGAGGGTGGGATAGACAACTACCTGTTGAAGCCGTCGGAAGCTCGCATTAAAGAACTCGGTGTGTTGGGCTGGTCCTTCCGCTGGACACTGTTGCAAAAACCCGTGGTCATAGAGAGATTGCGCGCGGAGGCTGTGGCATTGGGTATCCCCCAAGAGGAAATCGATCAACGATGGCCCGAACCAACACGGCCCGTTGCTGAACGGGATGCAGCCGAGCAAGCTGTTCTCGATGCCGTCGAGCGCGCTGGTCTAGATGAGGGTCAAAATGTTGACAAAAAGATAATTGCAGAGGACGCAAGAGCAGAATATATTTCGGCCTTACAAGCCGCCAAAAGATACTTATCCAGAAACATTGTTGATTCCCTCGAGGACGGCATCAAAGCAGCTTTCGTGAGGCAGAGGATTCGACAGCAGAACACCAATCGATTTGCAAAGCAAGCACGAGAATGCGACCTGTTGGACCCTGAAGCTCAAGCGGCTGTCAGAGAGAGCAAAAGAGCAGCTCGCCAGGCAAGGTTTGATAATGTTGGTGGACAAAGTGGCTACCTCGCTATGCAAAAAAATTCCTATGCTCAAGCCATCATGGACGCGGAGAATGCGATGCATAATGAAAGCCTGCCCGAGGAAGACCGTTTGTTCTACCAATCTGCCATCGCGAAAGCCCGGCGTGCTATAGAGAACCGATCCCCAAAAGCCTATGTCCAGGCAACTCTGGACGCGTCAGGAATCCAACCGCAGTTGAATGCTCAGAAAGCGAGCAATGAGGATGCATGGGGCCACATAGTCGACAAGCCAGCAAATACCAACCCCTAGAACAAGTTTTGCATCATTTACGAATCTGTACAAACAAAAGATATCTCATCAGGGCTCGAGATATGTGAGCGTTTTTGTATACTATTGTTACACATTATATCATGTACCATCAACTGCTTCAAGACTTTGTTCGAGCACGTTCTGCAACCCCAGCTTGTACGTACTCTGCTTACACACATTGCAATGCAAGCCAGCAGAGAAGAGAGCATTCATCTAACACCTTCATGTTCCCCCTGAAACAGATCTGTATACTAGCACCTTTCTATTGCTGCGATTCATGTGTTCCCGTGGCAATTTGATCATCTACCAATATCAAATAATTCATTACTCTTGCCATGTCAAACTCCCCGCTCGAGACCTCCTCACTAGACAGGCTCCACGACCCCACAAATTCAAACAAGCAGCTTGCATTCCATGGAGCAGCCTTGTTCTGCACGCACATCTTTAGATTACTTGTCACGTAGATCTTTCCGGGTTTTGTCAATGTCTATGACGAACCCCCTTGTCCCCATTCATGCAATATCCCTTTACTGGGTGATTTATCTCTATGCTATAGGACTTTCACTTCTTTTGAGTTGTGTGAACCGTATTCGAAGTCGAATAATGATTTTCTTGTGTTTTTAGGAGATGGCAGGTTTGTCTAGGCTGATGATACGTGTGCCCCAGTCATGTTTCAGAATGCCGTTTTCGTTGAAGGAGATTTACATGGTACCGGTGACTGTTGTTCCACTGAGTACTCAATTTCTTACTTCGTGCAATGGTAGTATAATTGTCTCTATTTATGGTCTTTGCGGCTAATGACGATTGTCTAGACTCTGCTACGCTACCTATGTGTGTGCAATATCACCACCTCGATCTAACCTCATCCACAACACTCTCCTCTTCCACAACGCAAACCATCCACAAACCCTTACTTGTCCCTTTGGTCCGAACAAGTGGCGGTGTATCCTCAAAACCAAAAAAGCAAGCTTTTCGCATCACGCCCTCGGCAATCCTTCTATATCGCCACAATCTATCCCCGACAAATTGCGCCTCCCTTCTCCCCATACAGTACCCTCCTCCACTAAACCCTAGCCACAAAGCAGCATTAAGTACCCAAGACCCAGTTAAGAATATTTTCCGGCACTTTAAATCCCAAAGCTTGATTGGCCTCGTCTACGGCTCGTATTCCCTTTATCCCCGTTTCCGCGCGCTCGCTCATGTACCCCACAAGTACACGCGTGTCTGATCCTGGTAGTCAATCTATGCGGGCCATTTGTTAAACACAACCCCTGGCCGGCTTTGTATTTAACATTGAAACGGATGCCGGTGGATAAAGTACTTTCCTACTCGCAAAGCGGAAACGGACGAAGGGGAGCAAATCAAATGAGAATATCATACGAAACTGTGGTACATTCCCCACTAATAATTAATATCGACGTGATGGGTCTGGTGGTCACTTGGGTGAATCGCTGCCCCAATGTTATCTCCTAAACACACAATCATATATAAACTCACCCAGAAACCCACATCCTTCCCCTCCGATCCCACACCATCTCCACTACCAAAGCCAAGAAAGAAAAGAAAGAAGGAAAAAGCTTAGCCCATCATGAAGTTCCCCACAGCAGCAACCACCCTCTCCCTCGTAACCCTCGCCTCAGCCAACCCCATCGTCGAGCGCCAAAGCTGCCCAAAAGTCTACGTCTTCGGCGCCCGCGAGACCACCGTCGGCCCCGGCTACGGGACAGCAGGCGGCCTCGTCCAGCAGGTGCAATCGGCGTTCCCTGGCGCCGGCGCGGAAGCCATCGTGTACCCTGCGTGCGGCGGACAATCGTCGTGCGGTGGCGTACGTTATCCCCCACGAGTCCAAAAGTCGTCTGTTATCGAGACACTGATCATGTCCTGAAATAAACCGCAATTGAATAAAACTAACTCTGTATCTTTGTGTCGATATAGGTGTCGTATGATAACTCGGCTAGCCAGGGCACCGCGGCCGTCGTCAAGGCTGTCACTGCATACAACCAGAAGTGCCCCAACACGCAGATTGTAGTTATTGGGTATTCGCAGGTATTTTGGCAGTCTATCGGTGATGTTTTAGGCGTTGAAAGAGAGTGTGAGGCTAATTTGGGGTGTAGGGAGGTCAAATCTTCGATAATGCTCTCTGTGGTGGCGCCGGCCAGACGTTGACTGGCAACGCCCTCAAGGCTGTCAAGGCGGCTATCTTTATGGGAGATCCACATAATCAACGCGGCCTCCCGTTCGTCTAGTCCCAAAACCCCCCTGTTTGTCTGTATCTAACTTCGTGGTTGTATAGGTACAACGTTGGAACTTGCCAGGCTGGAGGTGTAAGTTTTCCCACCCCTACCCGCCCTACTCTCCCTACCCTCAGTAGTTTCCCTATCGAGCTCGATACTCTTTTATTATGCTATGCTCGTAATACTGATATGATATTTCATAGTTCGCCGCTCGTCCCGTGGGCTTCCAGTGCTCCCCAGCCAGCCCCGACATCATCAAGTCGTACTGCGACTCTACCGACCCCTACTGCTGCAATGGCAACGACGCCAACTCGCACCAGCAGTATGTTAACAAGTATGGCAGTCAGGCATTGGCTTTCATCAAGTCGAAGATCACTGCTTAGGTGAAGCGTTGTGGATCATTTTTGAGGATGGTGGAGAATTGAACTTTTGTGTATATATTTTTGATGTGTGGAAATTGAAAAGTGCTGAACTTGAAAATTAAAATGAAATTTAGAGGCCTGTGATGCTTTAATTGTTGGGATGATGTATCGGAGTGATTCACTATCCAGTCCTAGGCCCTATAACCCAAACCAGATTCCTAAATGCGCATTACGGTGGTTGAGCTTCTGCCATTGAAGAATGTCTAACTTATAATTTAGTATGCACTTCTTGGCTTGATGATATAATTCGCTCTATAGATTAGTGTCAAGACACCTCATGGTGAGGCGGTCTGAGACTTCGATCACGTTTTGAAATGTCCCAGGATGCACTGAACCGACTTTGTATCGAAGAATTTAGACACCAACTGACTATTCAAATTGTGTAATGAAATCCATCATATGCTTCCGATGGCATCCATAAAAGAATGAAGCAAGACCCAAATGCTCCACAACGCCCCCATCAGCCCCCCCTCAGAATCATTTCCCCCATATAGTCTCTCAAACCACAAACAACCCTCCCTCAAGCGCCCAAAACAGTCTCAGAGTCCGGGCAGCACACCTCAACGATCCTGCCACGCTCAGCAGCCTTCTCCTCAATCCATCGCTTCAGACCCCAGAACTCGCTCAATCCCTCCTCAACACCAGCCTCGCCCTTTCCGCCCGCCAATTCATAAATTCTCTTGCACAACGCCAGATACGGCTGGAGTGTCAACACAATCGTCGTCAACGCTTTAGCCGACAGCAGTCCTTCAATATCGAACCACCCGGTGAACAGCTCGATATCCAGTTCGGCTACGACTTCTTTCTTTATGCTTTGGAAGAAAAAGACCTAAGGGAAAAACCATAAAATTAGTATCCTGGTATCTCAATGCTTTTTTTATCTTCGGGGAAATACATACATCCCTCAAGTCAACCATGATCGTCACACGCTCAAGCGATTTCATCTTCTTCACCAGGCTCGTCGCATTTGCCGTGAAGGGTCCCTTCACAAAGACGCCGAGCGTCGAGAAGGATAGGCTGCGCACGAGATTGAATCCGTTGCCGTTGTCGACGTTGTTGAGGAAGACTCGGAGGTTATAGATCGCGGCGTCGCTGGTGATCGTGATTGTGGAGTTTTCAAGGAGGAGCCTGGACGAGTGGGAAGGAAGGTCAGCTTAATGTTCAGATTAGGATTGACAATGTGCGGAAGAATGTCTCATGGCCCTAAAAGCCGCTGCTTTGCGGAAGTTATGGTGTGTTGCAGCGCTTGGGCGATGTACGTACTCAGTGATCTCATTGCGGAAGACAGAGTCGACATCGCAGGACTCAGGCAAAGTGATATCGGCAATGTCGGGGACTTCGATGTCCTGGAAGCGGGGCGATTTAGACTCCGTGTCGGTGAGCGTCGAGGTGTAGATGCGCTCTCGTAAGGTGCGAGGGAGGTAGAGGAGGCTGTTGCCGCGAGCGCAGGCGCCGGCATACGAAGTCACGAGGCGCAACTTGAGAGCCCGCTTTTCCTGAGCTGAGCTCTTGCGAAGCTTGGAGTTCACAATAATACCCATTATGCTGGCTGGTGTGTTGCAGGAAGGTGGAGAGGTTCTGGAGTCGGAAGTCTTCGTTGTGCAGTATAGAATTGGAGAGATCAATATATAAGTGTGGTGTAGTTAGAAATTTGGTGGTGAGGATGGAGGTTAAAAGTAGCTGGGACGGCGTTTTATAGGTTTTGGGCATGAATAATTGGTTTTTATTGTGTGGGTTGGCTCAATAGTACGTGACTTTGGTGAGAGACAGCTGGGCAGGTGGTGAGAGGTGAGAGGTGAGCCGTTACTGGGTTCCAGTCACTCACCAGAACAATAGGAGTGGGGCCCAACCTTCACATTCATCTCTGGCTACGCCTATTCACTTTCACCACCTCGTTCTATTTGTAAGAATAATAGTGCTGCTACACGTGCCTACCAAAGCGCAGCTCGTGATCGAAGAATATACAGCACGTGGCGCTTGGGTTTTCCTTGATATTATACTGCCTAATTCCAGACACTCTACTTCAAATATCGTGCTTGCGTTTCTAGTTTTGATGTCGATATAGAAACAATATTTTCCCGCGCATTAGAGTGTTTGTGTATTTCATGCATCGAGCACATCTGATGTCCTCACAATAACAGATCCCCAGTTGTCTGCATGCTTGGGAGAGGAAAGTTCTAGGCTCGTCATATAAATAGCAAAATGGATATAGGTCCTCAATCTAGGAAAGCACGCTCTTTCCATTTGTTGCTGTTCAAGTGTGGTTGCCTCTCGTCACCAATAAGAATGCTTTGATTATACATAGCATACATTGACTCCTTCCCAACTCGTCCAGATCTTGGCATTAGTAAACACATTGGGACTACGACCACAACCAACCCTATACACATCACTCTTTAATGTTCATACAAATATGAAAACATGGATTGCTCCTTTCACTTTTCACTGCATCTCTCTTGAGGCATATTAGTCCCCTGTGCTTTAGCTCCCCACCGCCCACCACTCACCTCACTCACTCACTCACGTGCGGAGTGTGCGTCGAGCATCTGATATCTACCTAGTGCGTTTGCTTGTTTGTACATATATAAGGGCAGACATTTCTCCATTTCAGTTACGCCACCATCTCCAACACGCACAACCTCAGCCCTACATCCACAAAAAGCATAAGTATGACCCCTTTCCTTTTCTACCTTTTCTTACACAACCATGTATACTTAACCACGTCAGCACAACCATTCATCTTGCCATAAAGATTTACTCACACAGCATTAAGTCATTATGGCGCCACCTAAACGACAAATCACGCTGAAGGATGTCCAAGCCTGCCTGTCGGCCAATTCAACACTGCCGTATAGCAGGCTTCTTAGGGAGCTTGTCACCACCAATGCGAACTCGCCGCTTAAATGCACTCCGAAGACTGCTGGGCGATTTGGAAGCGTCATGGTCACTCTCACCAAACAATCGCCTTTCAGATACACCCTCAAGACCGTCTCGACTCCAGCAAGAGTCCGCGACGTCCTCTTGAATGAACTAGAGACCCACAAAGAGAAAGATCCTTCGGCACGGTTTTGTTGTCCTCATATCAACGATTCGACTGATGCCATGAGTGACGAGGATACAGCCAAGCATTTGATCAACCAGTTGCCACACCCAACATTCACGGCCCCCCATTGCATCCCAGATCTTCCTTGTCCCTATCTAGACGGAATCTCATCTTTCCCGGAAGATGACACATGCTCATTCCCGGCCATCCAAACAATGTTGTCAACTTCCGTGCTCCCCGCTGGAACCCCTATACCGTTACAGCATCAAAACGAGTCAACGGCTTACTGCACTCTCCTCGTCGGATCAATCGTGTGGATGGTTTGGCCCCCGACCCGTGAAAATCTCACAGCGCTGCAGACCGCGTACGACTCTTGTTCTGCGAATCCAAGTTCTGCAGGTAGCATTCTCGACGAAACCGCCAAGCGCTTGATAGGAGGTGTGACTTTCGTGCATAATGTTGGAGAAGTCATGCGACTCCCTCCATTCTGCATAATCCTTGGACAAGCAATGAAGATGAGTGCAGTATGTAAGTATTCAGTGGTTGATGCAAGCAGGATTGTACCGACTCTAAAAATGCTTCCTTTCATTCGGAGTTGGTGGTTGATGGATGGGGCCGGTATTGAGAGACGCACCAAGTTTGGGAGTGCGTTGCTGGATGTCGTTGAGGAGATTCTGAATGGTGCGTTCGAGACGTTCAAGGCAGAGGAGTACAGCGTACTGGGTGCTGAGCAGAGGAAGGGGGTGCTGACCGACCTCTTGGAGGCGTGGGACGACATCATTCATGGATTCATGGGTATTCTAACGGCGGAGCGGGCAAATGAGCTGAAGGAAATGATGAAAGAGTTGCTGGAGATGGTGGGCGGCGTCGCAGTGACGTGTGCCATCTGTCGTACGAGCACGGGCATGGGAGCGTCCTTAAGTGATCATTTCGACAATGAGCACTGGCCGAGGAGTGGTGCTGGAATCGTGGAGCAGACGCTTCCCGTGGATGATGACAACGATGCGGTTGGCCAGTTCCCAGCAGGCCCCGCTACACTTCCTCCCAGCCATCAAGGGTAGCATGCGTATGTGGGCGATACTGGAGTGACCTGTAAAGGAATAGCAAGAGCGGATTTATCATGTCTGTGATATGAGCGTTAGCATTCATGCTCAACGGAGGCTCACTCGTAGTCAGCATTGATGTTATATGGAAAACAAGAGTATCACAAAACGCACAAGCCGCCCACGTAATATCCACTGTGACTGAAACAAACCGTTTGTGATTCTACAGTCGTGATTGACTCATAGAAACGTGTGCAACATCCAGTGGCTATAAAAGATGTGCTGGAGGGTCCAAATTTGTAGGTTCCTAACATACAACTTTTGAGAAAGTGACTTTTTTAATAACTGTAAAAAACAGGACTACCCTGAAAACAACCTATACTCCCGAGATACCAACCTCATCTAACAGTTGTTCATAGCTATCACCTGGAGTGACGACCTTCAAACCACGACTACACGAATTCATCCTCGAAGTCACGATGCCGGTTAGAGAGAAGCTTGAAATTGAGAAGAGGGATATTAGAGTGGGACTATTTATATTTATGGCAATCTTCACAGCCGGTCTCCCAACCGTGTATTTTTGTGTGAAGGGGTGGATCAAGAGCTCGTCGACAGTGCTGTTTGTTTCCCTCTTCCTCCTGCGCTACGTCCGGACGGTCGTGAATGCTGTGGCCGCCCACATCTTTTACAAACCTGTACCCATCTCCAGCACGCCTAAATACACTAACAAAGACGTCACTGTGATTATTGTAACAACCGAACTGTTGCATGATGGCATCCGCGGCGCGATCAAGTCGATTCTATGGCACGAAGTGCCTCGCATAATCATCGCCGTTGGCGGGGACAAATTTAAGAGCCAGATACCGGCATTCAAACTTCTTTTTCCACAAAAATCGATCGTGATCCTGCAGTATAACGATAAAAAGACAAACGTACGAGAGCAGTCTGCCCTCGCAATAAGCGAAGTGGGAACCAAACTGTTTGTTAAGCAAGACGACCACTCGTACTGGCCAGAGAACAAGAACTTCCTACCGTCGCTAATGGCACCGCTCGAACACGATCAAATCGATGCAGTGGGGTCCATCCTCAAGACAAGACATCACCACTACCCTATCTCATTCCGTGGCTTTTGGAACTTCATCGGCATGGCCTACCTGACTACGCGGAAACGAGAATTTTTAGCATCAGACTGCATCGACGGCGGAATAGGCTGTCTCGAAGGGCGATTCGGTGTCTTCCGCACCAGCAGCTTCAAAACAGACGCATTCCTCATACCATTCCTCAACGAATACCACGTCGAGTGGTTCGGACACGGCAAACGCATCGGCCCCTTGAACGTCGACGACGATAAATTCGTCACGCGCTATATTCGTGCAAGTGGGAAGAGCATCAAGATGCAAGGCGGCCCGGATAGCATCATGGAGACCGAGTTGGGCGAGTGGCCGCGATATTGGGAGCAGATAATGCGCTGGACACGCACGGGGTGGCGCTCGAACTTGAAGGAGGTGGCGACGCAGAAGAAACAGTGGGCGAAGTTTCCTTGGTCCATGTATGCGAACTTGATATATTCGTTTGTCAAATGTTCGCTCGTACACGATGTTTCGCTTTTTGCGCTCCTGAGGAGCATCCTGGATCAGAGGGGCGCTTTGGAGAGCTATTGGGTGTATGCTTTGCCTCTTGCGGTTTGGATCTATGGAGTCAGGCTGTCCAAGGGCTGCTTTGGTGCCATCGCGAGTCCAAAGGAACTGGTGTATCTTCCCGGGTACCTTGTGTGGGTTTATGTGGTGTCGTTGATTCGTATCTATGGATTGTTCACGTGCGGAAACACAGGCTGGGGAACAGCGGAAACGGCCTCAACCAATAAAGCTCATAATTCAACTGAAGGTGTTGGTAAGCAAGAAACGAAGAAGAATGCAGATGAGGACAAAGAGTGAAAGTAAAGGAGACGGTGTTGGATGGTTTCGGTGACAAGGTTTTGCATGTGCCCTAACATGTATTTAGATAGCCTCAAAGTCATATGCAGTAATCTAGGATCAAGAATATATTCTTATAAAATCAAGCTGTATGCTCGATTTGGCAGTAGGAAGGAAGGAAGTGAAGTATGCCTGGTCTGTGCGCGAGACTGCAAGGATCCGAACAATCTCCGCGGCGATGTCCAGAACTTTTTTTGGCCCTGACAGGCTTCACTTTCGACATCGACGCGGCTCCACACCCATCATGGCCGAACCGGACGCGAAGGCGTCGCCGACCGGCCCAGCGCCAAATGCCTCTGGCAAACCACCTAAACCTCCAAATCCAGCATTTAGGATGATGGGTATGTACTCATACTTTCCAATGTACGCGATGGCTAATCTAACTCCTCGCAGGCATGCCCAACTTTCGCTTCAAACTCCCTTCGCGCAACTGGATGATTTTCCTCGGTGTTACAGGATCTTGGACCGCTGCCGTCATGTACGATCGTCGCGAGAAGAAGCGTATACAAAAGAAATGGACGAAAATGGTGGAGCACATTGCACAGGAGCCGCAGGATGTGCAACAGATGCCTCGCAAGCTTACCGTTTACTTATCCGCACCGCCTGCAGATAACTTGGTGTCTGCGCGCGATCACTTCAACGAATATGTGAAGCCAATCCTGGTTGCAGCAGCTCTGGACTGGGATGCGATCGAGGGAAGGAGAGAAGGCGACGTCCGAGCTGGGCTGGCGGAAAGGATACGCAGGTTGCGGATAAGGAGAGGAGAACGTTCTACAGAGCCCATAGAACCAGATCTGGCAGATATTATAGGAGACTTGAGGCAAAGAACGGGTGTGGCTGAGTGGAACGGTCCTGCAGGCGATGTTGTTATCGGGCGGCACACATGGAAAGAGTATGTGCGAGGTCTGCATGAAGGATGGTTGGGGCCACTGGATAACCCTGCACCCGTTGTAGAAGAACCTGCCACGCCATCGCCACCCCCGGAAACTCCTGCGAGCCAGAGCACACCCACGAGTGATGCATCTCCAACAGTGGTTCACGAGAGCTCGAAACCCGAAGAACCGGAAAAGCCAAAAGAAGACGAGAGCAAGCCCAAGAAGAAGACGCAGCCGCCGCCTTTTAACACAACTAGCGACTATTCCGAAGCCAATTTGCCTCTGACCTGCCCGCAGGCATTGGGCCCTGCCGCTGCGATACCACTTCAGCACTTGCTTGGTTTCTGGAACTTCCCCATTCGAATGTACCGTTTCCTGAACAGGCGAAAGATTGCAGATGAGGTCGGAAGGGATACAGTGGCTGCGGTCCTCGGCGCATACAGGCCTTTCCACACCGAGTCAGACGGTCTCTCGGCAAACTCAAAATGGGAACAGCAGCAATTGCTGGAGCACGAAGAAGTCGACTGGCATAAATCAGTAACAAAACGCGAGGATGATAGCAAGGAGAGGGTATGGTTGGACGACATGGTCCTCGACCCGCGCATTGCCGGGCGCATGCGGAAATTCGAGCTCGACAGCGAAGTAGAGCAGCGAGCGAGCCAATTTGTAGAGGAGAAGAAGGAATCATGGATTTCATCGCTTTGGCCGAAAAAGGAGAAAAAGCTTTGGGAAGGGTTAACAGACGATGAATGACGGGCACGAGTATAGATGTTGTGTATACCGATATCTCGACTTTCGAATTTTGTGTTACTTGAGCGGTGTATGAGTACAAGGTGTAACATAGCATAGAAGGTATTGTTTTTGTAATAAATACATATGTAGCTCCCTTCTGTATGAACTTTGCCGGACTTATCTTTTATGTGCATCGATAGAGAAAAACAAAATCTCCAGAATTTGAAAGATATGAGCGAGACCAACGATAGGTTATACACATCTGAAACTATACCTATCCAGCTTTCTCTGAAAACACCTACATAGGTACCGTCACTTGCAACATTGAAGGTCCCAAACATCAATGGTTCAAATGAATGTCAGTCACACATGCAACTAGCCACAACGAATGTCACGTGAAACTTGGCGCTCTAGACATGTGGAGAATTGCCCCGCCACCGAAGCTTCGAGTGCTATCTACAACGACCAGTTGACTGACATCAACACCCATCACAAGCTCCAGGGTTTCACTTTCGCTTAACCTTTTGTCATACAACATTAAATATTCAACCATATCCTGCCAATTCATAGCTCCCGCGACTAGAGCTAAATTGCCATAATGGTAAGTTTGCCTCTCAAACCCCGCATAGCACCACCGACCGGAAGCTCATATGTACAGGCAACCGCACAATCCAAGAAGCGCCTCGCGCTCGCAATTCTAGACTTTCTCCAGACTTCCCAGACGGACGGATCTGTCGCCGCCGAAGATGCTGAACAACTCGAAATCGCCGCAAACTGCATCGCCGAGGCATTCAAGGTCGATGCTGAGGATAAACCAGCGATGCAGGACGCGTTGGGCGGACAGAACCTATTGGCCATATATAACGTGTATGAGAAGCTGAAGGGCAAAACGACCGCATCGACACAAGGCTCTTCATCGGCCTCCGAAGCCCGACCTGCGACTCCCCAGACTGCGTCGAAAGACGATGCCGCTTCCGGCGTGCCAAACAAGGCGGAGGGTGAGCGACTGAAGGGTCTGGGCAATGAAGCGATGAAGAATAAGGACTATACTGCTGCTGTAAAGCACTACACAGCCGCGCTTGATGTGATTCCGTTGAACCCCATCTACCTGTCAAACCGCGCGGCAGCATACTCGGGTATGGGTAAGCACGAAGAGGCGAAAGACGATGCGGAGTTGGCAACTGCTGCCGACCCGAGCTACTCTAAGGCGTGGTCCCGATTGGGATTGGCAAAGTTTGTGCTTGGCGATGCACAGGGTGCGATGGAGGCATACAAATCTGGTCTGGATGCCGACCCTTCGTCTGAGGTGATGCGCAAGGGGTATGAAACCGCAAAGAAGAAGGTTGAAGAGGAGGGTGGAGATGTAGGCGCGGCAGAGGCAGCGGCATCGCGGGGTGCTGGAGGCCCTGCGGGAGGCATGCCCGATCTCTCTTCGTTGGCCTCGATGTTCGGGGGTGGTGGTGCTGGCGGCGCTGGAGGAGGTGGCATGCCCGACCTTGGTGCCCTTGCAGGTATGCTAGGAGGAGGCGCCGGTGGAGGTGGCGGAGGTGGTATGCCCGACTTGTCCTCGATAATGCAAAACCCGATGATGAGGCAGATGGCACAGAACGTCATGCAAAACCCCGACATGCTACGTAACATCATGAGCAACCCACAAGTTGCGCAGATGGCGGAGCAATTTGGAGGTGGGCGTGGTGCCGGAGGTCAAGGCGGAGGCCCTAGCATTGCGGATATGATGAACGACCCCAACATCGCTGAGATGTAAGTGGATTCCCTCCATACTTCGGGAATGGTTACTGACAATTGTTAGGGCACGGAACTTCATGGGTGGTGCTGGTGGTGCTGGCGGTGCCGGTCGAGGTGCTGGTGCTGGCCGGGGAGGCTCAGCGTAGAAACAAATAATAATGCAAACTCGGATTTCCAATTTCTGGTACGGCGATTTGAAGAAACAAAAAATATTGTGTATGACCTTACGGATAGACGAAACAATGATACCAAATTCTGTGTTCACATGTGGAGATTCAAATGAGGGTGGTGTGCTTGACTTTTGGATTTTTGTTCGGGCGCGGGCGCAGCTTAAAAGTGTCTGCCTTTATGGCTACTATATCTCCGAGGATTCCAGCACTGTTCATGACTGGTATGCATTTGTACCCAGCCATATCCACACAGAGGATTCAGTCCGTACTGCTCGATGCCCCCGATTTTTAGACCGGTGTGCCTTCAAGTCTCCCAACAACATATTCAAGGCAACCTTTCCAAGCCGCCTACTTACTCAACCAAACCCTCCAAAACAGCCATCAACAACACAAACCCAATCCGCTCACAAACGTAACCCCTCACCCCAAATTCAACTGCCAAAGCCCATCCCCAAGATAATGCCCCGCCTCGCAAGCCTGCCCTTTCTTAACCTTCTTCATCTCCTCAGTCCCCATCTTCAACACACCAACCATACACGCCGTCTCTTTTCCCTCGGCTTCAATCACCACCACTTCCCCCGGCTGTAGCTCCTCTGTACCGTACTTGCCATCCGCATCGTTGGGATCTTTGGGCAAGCGGCCGCCCGGGGATGTGAGACCGGGTGCCATGAGCGTGGCGCCTGAGAGCACGAAGCGGATGGCGCCACGGTCGATGCGCAGGCGGTGGAAGGCATGCGGGTATTGGTGCACGAGGGTCAGGTGGGGGATCAGGGCGTCGTCCATGTGTTGGAAGAAGAGGGGCGTTTGGGAGAGGGTATAAAGGGATACGCGGTCCGGACTATATTGCCGTTTTTTGTTAGGCTATGTGGATGTAGAACGACAAGAGACTTGAGCAATGGAGGGGTTGGGGGGTGGTGGAAGTCGAGGAACTTGATGCTCGTTTGTGGCGGGGATCTCTTTCGAGAGTTAAAAGACGTACAGCTTCACGAGATCTAGCTGCTCCTTTTTGGGCATGATATCTTCAATGTAAGGTTCGAGCAAGGGATATGTTTCGAGGACTTTGGCGCGGATGGTTCGTTGCACGGAGGATTTGACCTTGGACTTTGCGCCCGGGGAGATGCTGAATTCAATTAGCAGGCTTGTAATTGGGATCCGATACAAGAGAGTAGAATCTCACTCTTTCTTGAACATGATGGCGGCTGGTATGTGTGATTGATTGGGTTGTTGTTGTTGTCGTTGTTGGTACTGTCGTTGGGATGAAAAGTGCCCCGCATGTAGTCTCGACGTTGTTGCGCGTCTGGATGAGGGGCACCCCGTCGGCTACGGCAGGCGCGTTCTACGGCGCGCGAGATATTCCGAAATGGCACTTCATCTTCGCCTCTGTCTTTCTCGCGAACAGAAGCAAATACTCCATCATGCTCTCACATGCTACACCTTTGAAGATTCCAGCAACTTTCCCTCAAAACTATACCTGCACCAGAAAACTGATATCTCGCGAGCAATTCCAGCCGGTCCGACCTCCGTGAGCACTGAAACCCTCTATCGCCGACTTTCAGTTAAGTTAGGTATGTACTCGCGAGAGGCACCTTCGGCGTTCGGTGCTATTCGCATGAACCTACAGGACCACCCTTGGATCAATGTGGCTTGTTCAGCATTTCCAATATCATTCAAAGTTCAAACGAAACCGAGGCTGAACATTGATTGGTGTTGAGACCCGCCTGTTTGGATATTCTCCGATCATATGCTCCGAGGAGTTGCATAGGATATGGTGCATCGCATCCGACTCTGCGGAACCGCTCTCTCTTGTTTACCAGCGTACTCTAACAGTAAGCTTTCGCCAAAATTCGGTTATACCAATCTGAGAGTGACGGCAAGTACCGGTAGTGACGGCAACTACACGTGAAACGAACAATTCTCGCGTGGATTTGGGGTGCCTGCATGCATCCTTCATGCTGCTGACCCCTTATTCTTGTCCAATGAGCTTCCATGCATCATCGTACTACCTGGGGCGCGAGTCGTGAATCGGCTGACGTTTAAGGATTCTCCAATCTAAGTTATGCTTTTTTTTTAATCGGTATATACCGCCAGCCCTGCTCGCCTAACACATGGGGGTTCTTCATGTCATTGGTCCTCGGGTCCTGTAACCCACGGCGATGGACCTGTTTCTGGTGCTGATCTGCCCTCGCTATAACATCTACAAAAGAAAAATGTCGGTCGGATTATTGCGATCAATCCTTCCCAAACAATTCCCGTACGCCTCTTTGTTGTGTATGTGCATACTCCTGCATAAGGAGACCTGGGATTAGAATCCAATGAAGGATGACAAAGTGGGCGGGCTCGTTGCTAATGCGAGGCAAATTCTCACACGTTATGAACAAGGCTTCCACCTATTACCATATGTAATATGTGCAGACTGCTCGCTTGTCCCTCGAAAAGAAAATAGTTACACTCTTCTGAACTTATGAATTGGATGTCGTCGTCCTTTAGCTAAATGTACGCCCGAGGCCGGCCAGAGCACAATCACGCACAATTGCCACCCCAACGACCATGGTGGACACCTATCACGACGCCGACAATGGGAGTCAATCTCTTATTGGGGTGTCTTTTGCTCTACTCGCGCTCACCACCGTCTTTTTTGTTTGTTTCCTGTTTTCGAAATACCACAATGGCACCGGTATTAGCAAGCTTATGCTCTGGCTCGTTGTGGTTGCGTACATCTTCAACGCTGGAAACGCCATCGACAACGCATGTAAGTTCGGATGGTATTGCTAGTCAGACTCTACAGGATTCGTGAATAACGTCAACCAGTATCTGCCATATTAGGCCAGGCAGGAAAACACAACGACACTCTGGATCATGACACCAACATGGCGTCCGGCAAGATTGGAAAGGCTGCAGATTTCCTTTACATATTTTCCGCCATTTTTCCTAAGCTGGCAATGTTAGCCTTCTACTCCAACGTTTTCCCAGGTCGAATCTACGGTTGGACTATCTATGGATGCGCGGGCCTCCTCGTCTTCACGCTCCTTGCGGGCGTGCTACAGACGACGTTAATCTGCAAGCCATTCAGCGCCTACTGGGACGGAAATGGCACATGTGGAGATATGATGGCCTCGTATCGATGGCTGAGCTACCCAAATCTGATCACGGATTTCGTTATGCTCGTTATGCCGTTTCCGATTCTTCTGAAACTCAACGTCTCAAAAGCAACGAAGATTAGGCTCGTTTTAACGTTCGTGACAGGATCACTGTACGTGCTACTACGTTTTTTCTTTTTTTGCTTTTCTCCAACTGTCACACCGTTCACAATCCATCCGTCCCGTCACACACCTTCCTACTAACACATCCACCCATAAACCTCCCGTTTCCCTCCGAATTATCTAACATTTGAATAACTAGAGGCATCATAACCGCCATTCTCCGCATAGTCTCCTTCTACACAATTCCCATCTTCGACGACCCAACCTACTACCTCATCCAACCCTCCATCTACTCAGTAGTCGAACCTTCAGCCTACCTAATCTGCGCCATCATGCCACAGCTCGCCCGACGACGCTCACAGCCGCCAAAGCCGCCAAAGCACACCGCAATCCTCCACACCTCCACTGCCTCATATCCTGACCACCAAACTCCAGCACCCACAACATCACGTTCGCGAGCAAAACCAGGGCATGAAAACACCAACACGACCATTCCCAACACGCCAACCCTCTACTACCGCAGCTACCTCTTCTCCCCCTCAAAGCTCCTCTCCCGCTTCAGCGGCACCGGCACGTTCATGAGTTCCTCTTCGCAACAGCGGAAGAACGACAAGACAAACGGCATCGACGAACCAGACCTGGAGCTCGGCAAAGTCGGTCTCAGCCCGCGAGCGCGCCAGGCTATGTCAAGCCGCACGGAAGTCGGCACGGGGACCGCGCAAAAGTGGTCGTCGCGACAGAGTAATCGCCGTAGAGGGGCGCATTCAGCGCCTCGTGCAGGGGAAATCTGTAGAAAGGAGGAGGCATTTTTACCTAGCGATGCGATTGTTCGTAAGACGGATATTGCCTTGGTTAGTGAGTCGGTTGGGAGCCGGATCGAAACTGTTTGGGGGAGGGATTTTGGGGTAGAAGGGGTGAGGGGTGATGCAGAAAATGGGGGTGGAGATGCGGATGGGATGCTGGGCAGGAGTGTAGAGAGCGATGGCAGTCTTGAAGGAAAGAGCGGTGCCGGGGTGGGATTGGATGGCGATGGCGATGAAGTCCCGCTCAATGGGTCTGAGTCCGCGGCGGATAAAGGACGGACGAGGAAGAGGCGTAGTATCGTTGCTGCTGTTATTTGATTTGTGATACCCCCTTTGTTTTGCCTTTCTTTTGTTTCCTTCGGGAATTCCTTTTATGTGTCTGGTGATTGATGGAGTCTGGTGTGCTGTTTTGTTAGTAGGGAGATCGAATCCGGCAAGAAGAATAGAAGCCGCGAGTGAGATATGCAAAACTAAGACTTTTCACAATTATGAAGGGCACAAACAAACTCTATCTCCATCTCTTCTCACGCATATACAAATGGAGGAACGCTAAAATCACATCAGCGCAGATCCATTGAATCTACACATCAAGTGGAGGGGGGGGGGGGGGTGGATGAGAGAGAACAGAGAACATTGAAGAAAAAGAAAAGACAAAAGAAAAAGAAAACTTGTAAATTCGCTAGGGCCTGCACCAACACCAACTGTTCCTCAAACAACAACATATATTCCCCCCCAACTCCGTTCCTCAAAGCAGGTGGTTCTTACAACAGCCAATAAACGCTATGCGAAATGTCGCCAGAAAAAAGAAAAAGAAAATAAATAAATGCTTGCTTTAAAAATGTCCCCGCACCTTTCTACTTAATCTTAAACAAGCATGATGATAAGATAGATCCAAGATTCCAGGGAGTATTGTTATGAAGGAAGGGAAAGAACAAGCAAAATAGACCCCAAAAACAAGCAAAGATACACCAACAACAAAAACACCATTGCAAATGCAAACGCACGCACGCACGCACACACGCACGCACGCGCGCGCCCCAATGAATACGTAAATCCCTCCTTGACATGACGCCAGCATATGTCCCGTATATGCTTTGATATAAAAAAAAACAATCAACAACAACACCACCAACAACAACACAGAGACTCAAAGAGAGAGATTAACCATCCGATACCTGCTCCTCCACCATATCATCATCCTCCTTCGTACGCTCCGCCCCTGGCCCCGGCTCATTCTCTTCCCTTTGCTCCGTATCCACTCCATCCGCCCGCCGCTCCTTCTCCTCGCCCTCGCTTTCTCCCTCGCCATTGGGGATAACGCCGCTCGGACCATTCCCATTCGCGCTCGTAGGATCACCACTAGGACCATCAACAGTGCCGGCACCTGGTTCCGCGTCTACCGTCTTGCTCCTCTTATGGCCATACGGACTCCACCTCCGAAACTCCGACTGGCGCTGCGGTTTGCGATTATTGGAGTTGGGGTTCTTGACAATTTGCCCGTCGTCCATGCGGTGGAACGTCGTGTCGCGGCCGTCGATGTGATCCGAGATGTCGGCGTCCTTTTCATCTTCCCAGACCATGAGGTTGGTGCCGTTGATTTCGATGGAGCGACAGCCCGTGCGGGGCACGTGGAACACGTCCTTGGGCGCGGTTGAGAAATCCTGCTCCCACGTTTCTTTTTGCTGGATGCTGGTGATGTAGTCCATAGGGAGCGTGTAGAGGACGTTGTCTTCCTTGTCGTAGAACTCGCGGAGTGGGTAGGAGAGGACGGCGAGCCCGAGACCGCAGTCGACGCGTGAGGAGATGGGGTGCAGACGACCGCCAAAGATTTTGAGCTCGAAGGCGATACCTGATTCGGTCCAGGTGTTGTCGTCGAAGAAGACTTCGGGTTCGCCTAGGGGGTGTTCGTGGTGCGGGCCCGAGACTTCGATGAAGTGCGCCATTTCGTGGGCCAGGCAGACGGCGAGGAAGAGGTTGAAGCGGAGGACCATGGCTGGGTCCGGGTATTGGAGGAGGCTGAGCTTTTTGGCCGTCGTGTAGAAGTCGGAGTGCAGGCAGATGCGGCTCGTGTGACATTTTTGGTCCATTTTCCGTAAGAGGCCGGTTTTGAAGTCGTGGACTAGGCCCATGGATGCGTAGGCTGGATCGGGCAGCGGGTGCCGGTGGAAATTGAAATGCACAGTGTCGACTTGTCGATCTATGAAGTTACGGAAAGAGGTGGCATGGTCTTCCGTCCAGGCTACGTCTTCGCGGATGCGGTAACAGGGCTGCCCATATACTTCCGACGTGGGTTGGCATGGTTTCCGGTCTCCAAAAACCAGAGTATGCCAGAAGGTCGCTGTGGACCGTGAGAGTAGCAACTGAGTGCTGAGTCTTAGGGCGGGTTGGAGCACCCTGTAGATATCATCGGAGCACCCATGAAAGTTGTCCGCGCGGAATATGGGGTGAATCTCGTTATCCAGAGTTGATTCCCTAATAGGCGCGTCTTCCGGAAATGAAACAGCTTGTCGCTTGATAAGTTCGATGGGATCAAATCCAAGTTTGATAGATTTCCGCTTCGCAGGATCCTTCCGGTACCCAAGCAGTCGCCGATACTTCTCCAGCACTTTTCGATCCGCGATTTGGGCGAGATGGTGATTTATCGAAATGCTGAGCTGCAAACCAAAATCCTTGGGTACTTCAATCGTTGACGGCGTGAAGGTTGACGAGTTTTCATAGCTCAGCACATCGGGCAGTTCACGGACAAGCTGGTCAACGCACTGATCCATGATAATGCCCTCCTGAAGCTTGTGCAAGAGCACGCTTTTTTCTCCTCGCTCTTCCATTTGGTATTCGCCGTTTCCGCCTTCGGGCAACAGGTGGCGCATGTGTTTTGATGCAGTTGGCAGTGGTCCACACCCGTTAGGTGGTGTCGTCGTCCCAGTAGGTGTCCACTCCATGCTATCAGGATCATCTTGCTGAAATGCTGTACCATTTTCTCCAGAACCTTTGTCTGCTTCTGTCCCGTCGCGCTCGGAGTGATCTTGGTTTAGATGTCTTTCAAGTAGCTCACTAGCATGCATCAGGGCGTCGTACGCCTTGCGGTACTTGATGGGCTCCATGACGCGTGTTCCCTTTATCGCGCCGACAGATGTCCTCCAATTCTGTATCAAAGTCAAAAGTGACGATGGTGTGACAGCAGCTCCTGACCCCACCGCTATAGTTGGTTTACGCGAGCTGGTGTACCGGGATTTCAGAAAAGTCAAAATGCACCCTGCACCTCGGATAAGAATATTCCAGAACCTACAGCAGCTACCAAACGGGCAACCCA
Source organism: Periconia macrospinosa (assembly GCA_003073855.1). Taxonomy (NCBI): domain Eukaryota; kingdom Fungi; phylum Ascomycota; class Dothideomycetes; order Pleosporales; family Periconiaceae; genus Periconia; species Periconia macrospinosa. Next base: position 257,571 of record KZ805311.1, read on the forward strand.
ACAGCGGGAGTGATGCAAGTAACTATGCAAGAAAGGTGACGGATGATTAGATTCAAGGATACGAGGGTTGTACACATGTCAAAATGTGCCGCAAGCTCATGGGTGGTGCCTTTCCTCTCTTCTACCACGGGGAAATAGCGAATCCCGTGACTGCCTAGAAACAAAAGCAAACGAAAATCCCCAGGCAACGCTCTCCTCCATAGGATAGATGTCTGCGTTGATTCACCGCGCCCGGTCCAACAGCGGTGAGTGTGAAAGAAAACAAAAGCCCGCAGCGGACGGAGGCTGGGGCTGAAGATTGGCTTGTTTGTTCGCCAGCGAGCAGTCGAGCGAGCGAGTCTAGGAACGCTGTTTCCAGATGCACATTGGAGAGGGGATCAAGAGAACAGAGAGAGTGTCGGAGCGAACGCCAACTGGGAGGTTCGCAAGTATGTAAGTAGGCATCCATCGTCAGAAATCGTGAGTTGTTGTTCGGAAGGTGTGGACCGTGCATATACCCCTGTCCATGAGGGCACGTTCCCTCACGCTTGCATTGGCGTCTTGGCTTGTCAAATCCGATCCTATGCCGCCTGATGCAGACACCAAACTTTGTCTGTGGTGGGCGATTACTGGCTGGGTCTCGTCTGAACACCGATCGCAAAGGGAAATATCAACGCGGGGAATATATCGATGGCGGTGATTACCAATCATGCAATCACGGTCAGCTCTTTCCGGATTGCTTCATGTGTATGTCATACTATAAGGGTAAATAGGGGTTTGCGATTAGGGCATGAACTCGGAACACTTGGAACAGGTGTATCAGATCAGAGATTCATTTGACTATCATAGCTTACGCGCAATGTCCCAGCGAATGCTCCCAACCTCTGATCCTCTCATGCATCAATCTCTCTCTCTTTCATATCCATTCCCGTGCAATTTCAATTTCCATCTCAATTTTCCATTCCCTCATTCCCTCATTCCCTACAGTCAGGGCCATGACAATATCCGCTCCTTGAACTCACCCCCCCCCTTCAAGTCTGTCGCGAAGGAAAGTCTTTGCGGTCAAGCACAACTCCTCGCAGCATTTTCGCAAGATGCGTCCTCCCAAGACCTTCCCCTTCCCTCCTCATGTTCATCAGTTGCACCAAGAACTCTATAGGACTGTCCTTCAGAAACCACTTGTTTTCTTTACCCTTCACAAAACCATCGGGCTCTGCTTGACGTGCTTGCCCAGAACTAGCAGCCAGACCAAGATACATGCATGATGTTGTATAATCATTGTATGACTTGAAGTAGAGTTGACCCGCAAAAAGATTAAGCTGAAGGGTATCGCTCGGATCGATGTGTTTTAGCGAGAATGACTCACTCGATTCGCCAATGCAGTAAAGATCAAGCGAATCGATTGACGTAAAACCGATGTTAGTGTGAGGTGCGTACAAGTGTAGTAAGGCGGTCTTGGATTCACGGATCTTCGGTAGCAACATATCAGCCTCGAAAGCGCTGATAATGACTAGACGCCGAGTGGTAGTACTCTTCTGCTCTTGCTTCTTTTTATTTTTTTTCCTTGATTGAAAGAAGCCATTGAACCGGCTTTAGGTATGAGTCGGAGCTTGACAGGCCTTTGTCAAGTGATCCTTTGACCGAGCGAATGAAGTCTTTTGTGACCAGAAGGCTCGTAGGAAACTGCTCAGGCACATTCTTCCAACCGAGAGCTTTAAAAGCCGGGATGAGATCTTTAGAACCACTTCGTATCTCTGACTTCTCTACCAACCTGGCGATATCAGGAGATAGTTGGTGGGTAGCGTATTCCATATCCTGAGGCTTTTCGATGTGCCTTTCTTCCTCGACTTCGGCCTCAGGATTTAATTCTCTTTCTTGTTCTTCTTCAAAATCCACTGATCCTAGGCTTGAGGCTTGAAAATCTTGACAGCGCTGGATGATTTGTGCTAGATCTGGATTACCGGAGTGATTGACAGAGTTGATGGATCTGTCCCCTGTACGGGGTCCGTAGCGATTCTCAATGCTCGTGGTATCATGCTCTTGGAACCGTTCCGCGTCTTCTTTGCTGAGGGTAGGACTGGTCATCAATTCCTGCCACAACCGATTCTGCCATTCGAACCGAAAGCCTTGGTTAGCCCATAGCGGCATAACTCGCCGTAAGCTGACAGTAGATTCTGACATGACCCACGCTAGAACATCGCAAACCTCAATTTTCTCGTGCTTTTTCTTTAAAGTAAGCTGTCGGACTGCAGTCTCTATCTCATTGTTCAGGCAGAATACAAGCGACTGGACTCGCCCGAGTTGCCTCAATCTCATGCAAGCCTGCACTGTGGCATCTTTTGTTAGATTTGCACCTAGAAATACCGCAGCCCGATATGTTTGAGGCAGTTTAAGATCAGTACCTCTGGTATGAGCTTCGTCGAGATACACTAAACAATCACCGCGTTCTGTTGAGAATGCAGACGTTTGAAGAGGTTCTATGCGACCTCGACGATCTCGAACCACGAGTTGCTGATCTTCAAAATACACAACAGCTTTTGCTTCGTGATTGATCTTCAGCCAGGCTTCTGCGACTTCGTTATTTCCAAGCTCCAAAATCTGCGCTCCGACATCAATAATGACGCGGGTTTCTTGCATCATGTCGTTCACAACATTCAGAAGGTGGATTGCTGCCGAAGCATGCTTGGCGTTATCGGGGAGGGTGGATATCAGTTCGACAGTGTTTTCACTACGAAGGATATGGGTCAGCACTAACGCATTGGTATGCTTTTGAAGGTCGAGGAAATTCATATTCAAAGGGAGAATATATTTTGCATCAGCAGTGCCACTGAATCCGGTGGTTTGATACGCTTTGAACGCTCCTAGGTCCCAGCCCGACGCCGCAAGCTTTTTCGAAAACTCCTTCATGTCCTTGGCGAATACGACATTGCAAAGGAAATAATCAATAGTTGGTTTGGCGTATCGAAATTTGGGGAATATCTCATGGATACATTCCCAGCGATCCTTAAGATTGATTCCAGACAAGGATTGATGGGCTTGGCGAAGAGAGTCCGCGTACCATATCCACGTCTTATATTCGCTATCCGGGTCATCCGATTTAAACAGATGTGTGAAGGCGTTAAGAAGATCTTCGTCATTTAAACCAGCATAGTAGTAATGCAGCGAGGTTAGTATTATAGCCACGTCTGGATGACTATATTCTGAGCGAGGAGATGGATGATCTTTGGATCTGTACGGGACTGCAAGATGGGTAACTGGTTGATGATTTGGATCACTACCATAGTGAACTCGCCATCTCTTGGAGCGAAGAGTAAACGGTAATACCCCTCCTGCAATAAGGCCGCGGATAATATGTAATGCACTACTTGTGCGATGGGACCAAAAGGTGCTCTTTTCAACAGCCTTAATTTGATCGTCAGTAAGTTTAGGGTAGCGTATGTACTCCTCAATGGCCTGTTGGAGAGGACGAGATTGTTTATGAATAGCTATTCCTGGTAGGCCTTTCTCGCAAATTGCCTTCGCTAGCCGATCCAAGAACATCTTCTCAGCGTCATCGCGCAAGATTCGTATCCGTGATATTTTCCCCTTAACCTCATGGACTTCCATAGACAAGGGCAGCTTTTTCTTTACCTCCAAGCTGCAGTCAAATGCGAGTGAAAGAGTATTAGTGATTAAACACCATCTCTCGGCACCCATCTCAATGGTTTTCTGTTGCCCATCTGTAAAAGCCACCTCGGATTTTACGCCGAGGGGCTCATCGCACTCATCGACGATATCTCGCCCAAAGGGTCCAAAGAGCTCTTTTTGTGTTTTTAAAAGAGAGAGCCCCACTTCCGTCTTCCTAGAGGTGAGGGATTCAAGCAGCATGAGCTTGAACGAGAGAGCGTGCTCCGGCTGTAAAAGAATAATGCCTCCGGTTATTCTGCATCGGTTGCAGAGTTCATAGATAATATCCGCTTCAGTTTTTGAAAGCTTCAAAGATCGGGAAAATGGCATGTGATATATTGGACGATCCAGGAGTCCTCCGAGTTTTGCAATTAGCATCTGGCGCATCTGTGGGCACTGGGCCTTGCCGACAATAACACGGACAAGTGCATTCCCGTCTGATAACTCACTGGCAATCATTGGAATGATCACCGATGACTTGCCCTCCCCCATGTTCAGCTGCATGACAGCATTTTGTCCTTCTGGGGGATAGCTCATCTTTTTTGAAATGTCTTCCTGAACCTCGCGGATTACTATACCGCTTTCCGCTTCGAGAAGCAGTTTTTCTGGGAATTGTTTTGGATCCCAGTTTCTGTGGCCGACGTTTTGCAACTCTTCTTGGAGGGTTTCCTGGCTTTGTCCTGTACGCAATATCGTCACAAGCCTGGAAGCACGACTCCTTTCGACCAAAGCAAGACCGATCTTGACTATAATGGCTTTCCACTGCTCGGAAAGCTTGGTGAAATTTTTTCTCTGCAGTTGTCGTAGCCAGAACATGGGGGAGTAGATCCGAGGAAGTTGAGAGGCTAAGTCCGCATGACAATCGTCTGAGCGGACAAGTTGTTCTAGTTCTGTAAACAAACGACAGTAATACTCTTCGACGTCGGAGGAGTATTTAAGTATGAAATGCTCAGAACAACCCTGCATGAGAACCTGGGAAGTGTCTTGCATCTCAACATCCGTAGAAGGAATTTCCATCGAAGCATTCTCAGGAGAATCCTCCATCGAGATGTCCTCGGAGTCTTCCATAACCTCTTCTTTGAAAACCAACGGGCTCGTTTCAAGGTCTTGAAGCGATTGCAAGCTGTCCCTCATATCGGCAACGTACAATTTTTCGAGCGTAGTCTTTGCTCGGGTCTCGAGGAAATCGCACAGCTGCTGTAAGCGATGTCGCGTTGACTGGTTCTGCCCCGTGTAATTATCTTGACCCAGTGTCATTGTGGGTAATCGGGGACTCGGAAGCATTGCTAAAGTTTGAGGGATGTCAAGCTGGAAAATGTGTTGAGTCTTGTACCCTCGTGGTATATGGAGCATCTGAGACTGTTCTAGAGCTACAATGTGCTCTGTTACTGGGATCTGAACTGCATCAACTCGCTGCTGCTCCAAAATGGCGCATAATTCACAGATGTGTTTGTAGAACGACTGATTTTCCTTCCATGATGTGAATAGACCTGTGACCTTTTTCATCGTGGGATCGATGTTGATATAAGCGGCACCATGAGGGATGTTGGGTGTGACTGGGTCTGTTGTTTTTGTTCGTCGATGTTGTTTGAATAGAGCGTCTGCAAATAGAGTGACTGCTTCCTCTTGATTCTTTTCGAACTTCTTTTTCTTTCTCGTCCCGGTAAGTGGTTGCCCTCCGATCTTTTTCCGGGGCTCGTTTCCAGGGAGTTCGTGGTCACCGCAGTCTTCTAGAGCCCTCTTTCCTTTCCGCACAATTTCCGAGACTTTTTCTATTGTGGGCTTTTCATACAGGTGTCTGGTGGAATTTAGACGTGGTGGCTTAATCGCATCCATCTCTGGAAGACGATAAAGTGCTGCCAATGTCTGGATTACATGCAAATCCGCTGAGTCAGAAAACGCAAGAGCAGACAACCATATCATGATGTCGGATCTGCTGTATGAATCCCGGTGTTCTGTTAGACAACGATGGATACCAGGCCAGGATTTGGGGAGAATGGAAATTGGCCTGTTAAATAACTCAACTGTAAACCCAATCATATGTGGTTCGAATGTAGTTGCTGTGCAATCCTCTCCGGCATCCAGCGTAAAGTGTTTCTCACGAAGGGTTTGCTGCAGAGATTCTGCAGACGTGCCGCAATGTAGCGCGAATGATTCGCGTATTATCAAGCGTGAAGCAATAAAAGAGCGCGCTGCCCGCTCCGGAGCGATTCTTACTCTACCTTCGTATGCCTTGTCTTTTTGCTGAGTATAATGCTCGGCACCAAAACCATCGATACGGAAAATTGATGTGCGGACCCTATCTCGTTGGAGTAGATCGTGATTGACGTGGCTTGGTCTTCCTGGCTCAACAAAGATGTCTTTCCAGAACACCTTCCGCCGACGAGCTTCGTCAAGAATGTTCTCCGCTATTAATAGAAAATCATGGTGTTGTGACATATATGGAAGAGTCTCATCCCACTGCACATTCTGCATTGCTTTTTGCTCCGACGAGTGGTAGCTTCGTTTCGGAGTCAAGTTTGCTATCAGTCGCAGAGTTTTAGCATCCTGTTTCGATAAAACATCGAATGAGAATACGGCCGCTGATCTTAGGATGGAAAGTGCAGATTCAGTCCCCGTGTGGGCTGTTAGAGGATCCGGCAAACAGTGAGACGTAACCGCGTGAAGAAGAGATAGGAAAAGCTTGCTGTGGAGATTTCCACTATCTATCAAACGGCCGAGAATGGTATCAATGCGGTATGCATGAATTTTTGATGTTGCATCTGGCGTCACAGACACCCTCAATGAATTGTTCGAATCTCTCCTTGGGGCAATGAGACCTTCGGTAATCAACAAAACACGATCGTTGGACCTGGTAGAATGTTTCAGAGCGAGCTTGTTCTCTAGCCCAATCAATGTTCCTGTTTGCTGATCTGGATCGATAACCATGCCGCTGTATTGCTTGCATCGGATTGTCGAATGGCCTGATGTAAAGCTGAAGTCCAAATGCATACGAGGTAGTTCGATAGCAATATTCGAGGTTTCTTCGTCAAGCAGGATATGGATGTGTGAGGGATGTTCCAGTCGGCCCAATATTGCAGAAACCACCTTTCCAGTGGCAGCTACTGGGTTTACGAGCAATATGTGCGATTTGACCAGCCGCCAGGCGAACCCAACTTTCCTCAACAACCACGAATCTTCGTCAAATGGCCAGGGCGCAGTCTTCGGCCTGAGAGTGATACGCTGGTTTTCGTGATCGTACCAATGGTAGTAATTGTCCACAAACGCAGTTGGGAGAATTCCCTCAAAAACTCTAGCTGGCACAAGATCGAATTTGCTGTCATTCTGTACCACAGCTACGAGCAAGTCAGGGTTGTCTTTTAACTTCAAGAAATGGATTGACATCTCGTTTCCAGGGTTCTGGATGCAGTACTTCATTCCCGGTTCTTCAGAAAGCGTGGCTTGAATTGGCATCATGCGGCAAAGGGATGAAAACACAGGATGGTCTGTATATTCTTTGGGTAATCGTGCTAATGGAGAATCGTTAACCAGGACTTCGGCAGTCAGTAGGTTGTAGTGTATCTCTACGGGGTCGGATTGAGAATATTCAGATTCCACTTTAAGCCAATGATGATGAGGCTCTTCCAGTTCTGACCACGCTCCATTCGGTTTAAACTCATCCCAAAAAGTCTGTATTGCTTCGTTGAGACCATCTTGAAATTCTTCATCAAGCGGTTTGGATCTTAACGTGGTAAAAACACGAAACAATACTCGCCTCCAGCACTGCAACATCAGATCGTAGAGAAATTGGTCGTCTGGAATAGTGTTTTTCTGAGATCTGTGAACAACGATGGAGCAACGAAAGTAGATCTTGGCATCTGATGGGAGGACAAGGGGTAGAAAAGCCCTGTCAACATCAAAGGTGCTGATACAAACTAGAGCGACCTCTGTGGCTCTTGAAAGCAGTGCAGTTTGCTCCAATTGATTGACCACCTTCTGTAACTTATCCTCCAGGTCATCTAGCCAATCGAAGGCGAGTTTGCGTGCATCCTGGAGGAATTCCAAATACAGATTGAGGATCTCCTTGTCAGAAACCGCGAACTCTAGGGCGCGCAAGGCAATCTGTATGAATATTGCCAGAACTCTCCAGGATTCCCAGTTGTTTTCAACTCTCCCAAGGACAGCTCGTATACGCGTGATCAATACGCAGAGGAAAGTGACATCATGAAGTGGCCAATGGCTGGCTCGACCATCTGTGCCGTCATTCGACGGTGGTCCGACCTGGAAGACAGTGTGTAGAAATAAACTTTGTGCTTCTGGCTGGGTCAGATCAATACTTGGCATCGAGATCTCGCGTAGGATATTGAGGTACCGAATCTCGTACCCCAACCCTAAATTCGCAAAAGCCTTATATTCGTTTAAAGTCATATGCAGAGGACAGTCTGATAGGGTTGTTGTCACGGCATTTTCTGTGAGCTTGCCGCCGATGTCTCCAGTGTTCAGATATTTTTGTAAGGGTGTAGAGCGATCTGGTAGTCGATAGCTGCATCGGGTTTGGATCAATCCAGAAGGTTTCAACTTGGTCGTGAAGACCGACTTCAGCGTATCATAATATCCGTATTCGATTTCATTGTCGACAAAAACTCTGTCTTCTGCTAAGAACCCAACGTTGGAATTGAACGTTAGGTAACACCGTTGCTTTAGCTTGCTAGTTGCCGCAACTTCAATGCGTTGATCCTCTGGAATACTGTGGAACTTCTTCAACCCCTTGTGAGCTTTTAAGAAGTGCTCATCCTGAATTTTGCTGTCAATGCCTCCCGTGAATCCCATCACGTTGGTCTTGATGAACATTGTCATGTCCCTCCAACGAGCGAAAAACTCCGGCGTTTGTAACTCAAAAACCATCGCCTTGGCTTTGTTGTCATCGCGACTAAGCGGCCACTCATGAACCCCGACTCTGAGACTTGCCGCCTTCCTTTTTATCTCATGTTTCTGGCATGATGAAGAATGCTCGAGGGCGCCACCTTTATTTGCTATTGAATCGCATCGGCAGTCCAGCCCATCGGCCTCCAGCATCAATTCCTCATATCGTTTGTTTTTTCTATCAAGGGCTAGGCGCTTCGCATCACGCTCCTCTTCAGCATGTTTCTCGATTTCAACTTTGAGTTTTTGATGGTGTTTAGATGAGTTGAAATACTGTACGGCGAACGAGTTCTCATGACCAAAGGATTGGAAAGCGGAAGGGTAGTCCGGTACCACGTTGTTTCGGCGATTCTTGATGTACTCTTCCAGAGCCGCAAGCCGTTGAACCTGAGCTCTCGACCGCAGACTAAGGGCCTCCAAAGGTTTGACGTCGATCTCGCAATCATATTTGTTTAAGAGAGACGACTTAGTGCGGGCACACGTGTCTATTGCCTTCCATAGTTCCATTGTTGTCAGGTACATAATGGAATAGCTCACTGGATCAGAATACACCTCACTGGCGGCCTTGAAATAAGACGTGGCTAAGTTTTGCAGCTTCCTATACGCTTCCTTGTCTGTCTTTGCATGGTTTTCGGTCCAGATAGGAAGATAATTCTCGACCCAGTACTCCACCTCCGCAAGCTGGAAGAATATGTACTCGGGTTCCGCATCGAACTTTTTCGGAATTGTATTAGCTTTGTAGCTTGTGAAAGGTGCAGTCGGTTCGAACTTCGCATTCCTGAAACGCCTGCTTCGGCCTGGGATTTGTTCAATGAATTCCTCCAAGTCAAGGATATCGATATCAAGATCGTCTCTCGGCTGTAAACGTGAGACGGTTTCCAGATCTAGACTGGTATCGCTATCCCTCATCTTGCACTTCCATAGCTGTTCCATCTGGCCAAAGGATTTTGTGAGAATTTTCTGAGCAAATTTCGAACAATTGATATAGATTGGGTCGTTCTTGAGATATTTCAACTTGCCCAGACGATGTGCAACTTTCGCAGACAAATTATGGACTAGATCAGCCTCAGACATGTCCAAGGAGTCTTGAGCCATGTCCAACAAGTTGGTCAATAAGTACACGATGGAAATTTTGTATAAATAAAATGATTTGGTTGAATCTGATCCAGTTCGAAGCAGACCTAACTGTAGAGTGAGGCGAACTAGGAGCCAGAGAGGACTGCGCCTCCATGGCGCGAATGAGTTCGACGACCAGATTACTTCATCCCTGGTATGTTTGGTGACCGTGGAAACCTGGGCGCCGGAACCAATCGCTGAAAGGAAACTTATGAGAAATTGGTCTACGAGACCAGGATGAGCAGTGTTAGAATCTTCTGGATTTGAAGTTCCGCCTTGGGTCGTCTGTGGTCGAGGTTCTGCAGCTTTCTCTATGCTCATTTTGGCCAAAGCATTTGAGAGAGTCTTTGCAAGACCATTACGCAGAAAACCCTGGACAGGAATTTCGCATGCGTGGGTGGGGAAAGTACGAATAAGGCGCCCTTCGGTGGAGAGAATTGCCTCATTCATGGGAGACAGTTCGAAAACCTCAAATACAAGATTGAGATTGCGCTTGCTGACAATCACTCCCGCATTCTGCGCTTTGACTTCTAGGGGTATGGCTTGGGGCTGATCACTCTCGATGAGCTGGCGAAACAAAGAACTGAGTTGAGTCTCGCAAATGTTGCCCTGACCATCCCGGCTGTTCTTCAGATTCGCAATGCTAGCGGAAATAGATGAGATTTGGTCGATTATCTCGGGATTGTCATTGATGGAGTTTTTGAAAATATCCAAAGCCGCAATGGTGGTATCCAACATGGCATGTTCTTGCATAGGACCAGAGTCATCTTTCCGGGGCAGCTTGGCTGGTAAACCTAAAATTCGCAGGTACAAAGTCAGTTCAACCCAACTAGGAGTGATTCAATGGGTAATCAAGGTCTCAAAACGCCACGCCACGTGGTGTCTTGATACTACTTCGTATGCGGGAGACGTACACAAATGGTGGATTAAAAACTTGATCGTGGGATCCATGTTACCAAACCGATCGCTCAGTGCGGTGGTGATGGGAAGGCAATGTGGTTGTTGCAAATACCAGGTCGCGGGTTCAAGAAGAAATCCAGGAGGATGCAGAGGTCAACCAAGCAAGAGACAAGCGTAGTTGAGCAAGTAGAAGGGTCAGAAGACAGGTTGAGGGGAATTAGACGTTGATGGTGGAGCGTAGTGGAGTGTAGTGGAGTGGAGTGCAGTGGAGTGTAGTGAATTGGAGGAGTGGGTTGGAGTGGAGTGGGATGTAGGAGTCAAACTGCCAGAGCCTTGGGCGTACTTGTATTTATACCTGCTGGCCTGCTCAGATAAGTAAAGGGGACGGAGACGAGACAGTCTTCCAGCTGGCCAAGTGATAGAGTGATAGACGTGTACGTCGACCCTTTGATACTTGACGTGCGACAAAATCGTGGCGAGATGCCGGTAAGAGAGAGAAAGAGGGAAGATATCAGCATTGGACTATCGTGGGACGACAGGTAAGAGGTATGAGAAGACAGCGCGTGTCTATCCGAGTTCTTCATGCTGATTGAGGTCTTTATCGTCCTTGCAAGGTGAAAGTCCATGTAGTAAGAGACGGTTGTGGTGAGGTGAATACACACAGTTGATTCAAGCCAGTTAGAACTCGACCTTGGATTCCAGCTGATTCCATACATATCATGCCAATTTCCTTTATGATAAAGATGGAAGGTAGCACCCATACATGTACCATGTACCGCCGATATCACGTGCAACGATTGCTGGGGGAAGGAGCACCCGGTATATGCGGGGTGAAGACAACATCCAAGTATCGTCGCGCACATTGGTTGCTACACCATCATGCACTCCCACTCAGTTCGCTTTGGGAGAGGCACGGCATCCTCATTCGCCATCATTTCCGTTCTTGAGCCGGTTCTTTACTTCATCGGCCTGCAGTTCTCGAAATGTATGGCCCCAGGGAAGGTAACATATGACAGAAGTGCCACAAGGGGCTTTTGTGAGCAGTGGATCGCAATCATGGAATGAAAACCAGGCTTAATCGTCTTCGTCAGATGAACCATACCCCAAACCTAGAGCAAGGGCATTCGACACAGGTTTCGGGGGTGGAGCAGAAACCGGTTTTGGAGGCTCTGTTGGCTTTGTCTTTTCTGCATGCGCTGCTTTAGCATCGCCCTCTGGTTTCTTCGCCTGGCCCTCTTTCTCATTCTTGTCTCTGACAGCGCCATCAACCCTCCTAATCTTGACCCCCTTCAACAACCCCTCGCCAGCTCCTTTCCTCTTCCTCCCAATCCCCTTCCACTCCACCTCGATCTTCTCCCCCTCGGCCTCCCCACCTCCCTCCTTCCCACCCTTCTCCGCCTCCTCCCTCAACTTCCTAAACCCCTCAATCTCCCTCTCCACATCCCTCTTCACCTCCAACTCAGCCTTCTTCTCCTTCCCCAGTATCTCCGCCAAAAACCCCGCCTCATCCTCATCCAGCGCGCGATACTGATTCTTGAGCCGCGCCGCCTCCTCAAAGGCCTCCTGCTTCGCTTCCTTATTGGCCTGCAGCACCTCAAAGAGGGATTTCCCGTCGTTTTGTGTGGCGAGTTCGGCTTTGCGGCGCCGCTCGGCTTCGATGGCGGCTTGCGCTTCGAGCCATTCGGCGTCGCGTTCGATAGGCGCGTCGAGCGTGCCGCCGGAGACGAAGCCTGAGGACATGATTTTTTCCCCCGCACGAACGCGTTTATGTATGTGGTTTTAATTCTAGAGTTTTGGATTGTGTGTGGGGCAATTGGAGGACTGGGCGGTGTGAGGGCATTTGGTGTCGTCCACTTGAATGACGAGAACATTTAGCTGTCGGAGATAGCACCGGGGTTAAACTGGACTAGCTCAATTGAGAAAGCTCGTTGCGCGCGTCACTGAAAGCGCATCGTACCTGCAGACAGGAAACGATCCACACAAACATTGAAAGAGTATTCAATTCTTGGTCCAGCTGAGAACCAGTTCGTAGAAGCAAGTCAGGTAGTACACTATACTTCACTTATCCATTCACAACGTCAATCAAGAACATCACACATCCAATAAACATAGAAAATCTACAAGCCAATTTAACACAATTGCAAAAATCCTACATATATGCAAATCTATACATCTAATCCACCACAAAAAAGGTCACACACACACGAGTCTATCCCTCAAACATCCTGAACAACCTTGACCCCATCAGCGCCCTCAGGCTCCACAATCACCGAAGACGAAGGACTCCCATTCGTCGTAGCCGCGCCACTCGTCGTGGACCCGGTGCTATCCACCACCGGCAACGTGGCCGGGTCTTCAGTGGTGAGTCCCTTACGCACGGCGAGGACGTTATCGACAATGACGGCGTCGATGCCTTCTTTTTCTTGGATCTGTTGCGATATCGTCAGCACCAGTTCCCGTCGACCAATTAATTGAAATAGAGGGGGGGGGGAAGCATACCTTGACATTCTTCGGATCATTGTTCAATGTGCCGTAACTCACGCAAACCAACCCACTCTCCTTGACCACCTTAACGAGCCGTGGGCATTGCACAAGCGGCTCAGCGGCACTCACGATGCCTAGCAAGTTCCATCGACTCGCAAAGCGGATCGCCTCCTGCAGACTCGCGGCGCGCACATCGCCGACCTCCGACGTCCCAGCATCCGTAAGGAACAAGACCGGTATCGACGGCTGCTTGAACGACAGCATGAGACAGATATCCGGGTTGAAGGACGAAAACATGATATTGCGCTTCCCAATGTAGTCGTATACCATCTTGAGGACCGTATCGACGAATGAGTTGAGCTCGACGGCGTACTGGTCCATGTCGTGGTCGATGGATTCTTGGAGCATAGGGTACTTCATTTCGATGTTAAAGCCGGTGGACTCAGGGAGCTTCTTGAACATTTCCTCAAGGGTAGCGAAGGGGGCTTGGATGAAGTTTCCGCGACTGTTGCCTTTGTAGCCCTTTTCTTTGAAGTCGCGTGTGTGCTTCATGCGTTCCGTGAGCTCGACGTGGTGGTTGGTGTGAATGTTCTTTTGCTGTGAGTGGTCGACTGAGTAGGACCGTAGACGTCGCTGGGGAGGCTTCGTTGCGGTGTTTTCAGCCGTGGAATGGTCCTCGTGTGGTGACTCGTTCCTGGATTGCCGGGGTGCCTGTCCTTCGCTCACGTGGAGAAATTGCTCTAGAGTAAGGGTATGAACAGGAGCATCGATACCGGTCTCGCTGACGAGAAAATCGTGATAGATGACGGGCACATGATCCTTTGTTAGCTGCACGTCGAATTCGACATATGATGCGCCCAGATTGGCAGCAGCAATGAATGATTGGATGGTATTCTCTCCAAGCTGCAGTGAGCGAGATGCGGACACATTCTTGCCCAGACCTCGGTGCCCGATGACCATGGTCGAAGATGTCATCTTTTTCCAATATGTGTGCTGTTCTGTGACCGATAGGTTGGGATGAGAAAACGGCGTGATAACAAGGAAGTTGAAATTTACGGATCCTATCACATCCAAAGTACTGGCGGCAACAATTGGTACCTTGACGTCACCTTGCAAGGGAATACGCCTTGAGCCAATACTCGTTTTGATAGATGACAGTAAGGCGACGGCACGCCCAACGGGTTGTTCATGAGAGCCTGCGTAAGTAGGGACAATGTCGAATAAGATCTTAACTTTGGAGATGTCAGTCGTCATGAAGGTGATGGGCTCTGTGCTTATATTGTCTTGAACAGGGAGATCAATGACCGTAGGCTCGCCCGTTGCGCCAGTAGCCCTGACCACGACTGAAAGCGCCGCATCAAGCTGTGTAGCATGTGCATCTGCCAACGGGATTGCTCCAAGCTCAACAGGAGAGATGGGCTTGTCTGAGGCGTATTTGTCCTTACGGGGGTCCATAGATCCGAGGCTTACGAGGACCATAGTCTCATTGGTGAGGTATCGATGACCGAACGTCTTCATTGGCTCCGGTGGTTTTTGATGTGCGCCTGAATTCTCTCTACTCAATCCTTTTGATCTGCGTTCATCGATAGAGGACAGTTGTGGGCGTGAAGTCCGGGCTTCTACCTGCGCTGGTGACGGCTTGGGGGGAATCGTAGCAAGCATGGATACAATATCCATGTGCCCTCGCAGTGCGGCGTGCTCCTTGGCTGTATATCCGTCGATGTCGCAACGGTCGACGTCTGCGCCACTGTCAACCAGGAGTTTGGCGGTAGATTTCCGTCCATCCACGCATGCAATGAAGAGGGGTGTCCATGCGAATATCTTCTCGGGCAAATCCAACTCGATTCCGGAAGCTTTCAATAAGACCTCGACACATTCGTCGTGGCCAAACCTTGCCGCAACGTGCAGGGCCGTCTCACCCTGATCGTTCTGATAATTCACATTTACGCCAGCTGCCACTAAAAGGTCGACAATGTGAACAAAATTGTTGTGCGTAGCAAGGGCAAGCGCTGCACCAGACTGTGAACTCGATTTTCTAGACTCAATCTTTTCAGCACTTATTCCGTGCCAGTTCTCAGCATCCAGTAACGTCTTAGTGGTGAGTTTATGACCGCCAATGACAGCAAGATGGAGGGGCGCGTAACCGTCATTGTCTTGCCAAGCAGCCGAGTCGATGCCTTGGTCGACATGGAATTGACCCCAATCCTGCATATGCTTGATGACAACTTGGCAAATGACAACAAAACCATACTGCGCTGCGTAGTGGAGTGGAAGGCGCCCGTATGCATCCCGGGATTGCAGTGAAGAACGATGCGCCGTGGGCAACTGGTCAAGAAGATAAATGAGGAGCTGCACAGATGCATCATTCTCGTTCAAGATCTTTGCGGACTCTTCTTCAGTGTTTGTGTATGGTGGTGGCCGACCGTCAGGCGCAGTTGCAGGTGTGATGAAGTTGGGCTCAGTCGATGTCTGTAGCATAGGAACACCATCACTCCCGAGATTTTCGCCACTTTTCGTACGACCGATATTGATCACCAAACGGTGGATGCAATTACGCTTATTTATATCATCCTCCTCTTCCAAGGAGTTTATTTTCTGTAACAGCTCCGCAATGCATGCCTTTGCTCGGCATGAAATGGCTCGTTGCAGAAAATTCAACAAAGTGTGCTGAAACGATGCACTATTTGTCTCGTTTTGAGAGGTGATTTCTGCGATTAATGTTGAAAGTTGGTCCGCTTCATCTTTGCGAAGGGCCTGGTCTACGGAATCAAGCAGACCAGAAGGAAGGTTCAATGCGCGACCGGGAACTCTGCCGAGAGAGGCGACGGAGTGAGTGGATCCAGAATCGTCGAAAGTCTTGATGTCGCCCAAACCTGACAACCAGTCGTTCACCGACTTCATGTCTTGGTTTACGGGCAGGTTATGGGCAAAGGCTTTGGGGGTAACCTTGGACACCAAATACCGCTGTTGTGTGGTGACGCCGGGAATCTTCTTGTCTAGCTTCTTTGTGATCTTCACGAAACCTCTCTTGTTGACATCGCCGTACCATTGGAGCTTCCTCAACTGGCTACGGAGTTCAAGAAGAGCGCCCATGAGATCCTGGGCCTCGTCTTTGTCGATGCCCTCAGGCAGCTGGGCAACGCGACCATAGCGGCTGTGAAGTAGCTTCAAGCGACGCGTATACTCGGTGTATTTCTTGTTGTAGAAGCCATCTACATCTTCCAGGTTGCGGTCCAAGGAGAAGAAGAACTCTAAAAATTTGTTAGATCAGCGCCAGTCCACCGCACAATCGATTATACTTGCCTGCGAGGTCTGGGTCCTCGCCCGTCTGGGCAGCCGTGGATGCGGCAGACTTGATAAGCTTCTTTAAGCCTTTGTAGTTGATGTACTGTGAGGCCCATTCGGGGACTTGATTGCGGGGGAGATTATGGCCGAATTTCATGTTGGGAGAAAGCTGCTAGCCCTAGAAATAGCAGTATATCGGGTGGACGAGGCCAGCTCTGCTTTGGTTTGGGGTTGAGTCTTGGGGGGTTGTGGGCGTAAACGGGTGTGTTTGAAGCAAAGAATGGCAGCAACGAAGTGAAGAGGTGACGACGCGAGCTCCATTCAATAGGACAAACGGGGAGCCTCTTTCGGATTCTCGACTCGGTGAGAGCAGTACTAGGTCGCGCGATATGATAGGTATGGTGGGCACTTTACGCAGAAGCGTTCATGTGGGTGGATTCGTGAATCTTATTGGAGGGCGGGGGCGGCGGGCAGAGGGATTGGGAAGAGCCTGCATTTTGGTTAAGGTGATTGTCGCTCACAAAGTGCAGCAAAGGTCAGACTGTAGGCAGAAACAGGTCAAAGCACACCAAAGCGGCTCTCGCGCTATTCGCAGTATTGAACGAGGCGTCGTCGATGAGTGGTGGTCGTGATGGTGGTGGCCGTGGGGTGTAACAAAATACGGGAACCGTGACGACAAACAAAGGTTAGGTAACTGACGGGAGCGCACCGGCCAGTTTCCAAGCCTCAAAGTCTGGCAAGTCAAATGATGTTCGCTTGCCGTCGAATCAGTTGCGCCAGCGCCGCCCTTCACGTGGGAACGCGGGATAAAGAAGAGTTTAGAATGCCGTCAAAGGGGGCTCTTGGGGAACCAGCAAGCATATAAAAAAAATTTCTTCTTCTTCCCAGCATCAAGCCATCGCAATGGTCAGTCAGCACGGGACCACGTATCACACCCGTTTCGCCTACCTTGGGACACTACGGCTACGGCTACGGCCTCTTTCGGGCCCACTACATAGTTAGTTGCCCTTCAATCAGCGTCTGTCAGGCCGGCTGGCAGCGGAATTGCCAACCGCTTACAGTCTGTATATCCATGTCTCGCATCCATCTATGTACCTGCCTTCAGCAGCAATCAAGCATTATACCTTCTAGCTTGTGCCGTGTGGGTACGTGACAGGGTGTTATGCAATCAATTGATGTACAGTAGTGCATGAACAGGGTCTGGTAGGCGGGGTTCTTCGTATGCCATCAGGGCATGAGGATTGCATCAATGGCCAAGAATTAATAGTTAGCTAAAGTACAACAGTCAAAGTCACATGGACCCTCAGAAACACACGCAAAAGGCCCGGAACTACCTCCACACATGTATAGACCACGTACACGCATGTTCTTCGCCCATAGATGGCCGTTGCAAGTGCTCACACGACCTCCTACCACATCCGTCATTGGACTTCAAATGCAATCCCTCGGCCAACTCATTCTCCCACCCATACCACTGACACGCATGGTATTACACCGCTACCGATCCTGCAGCCGAAACTGTGCTTGGCCAGCCACTGGTTGATGATTCCAAGAACCACCCCACCTACATCACCCGCCCAACTGTTGCTATGAAAAGAAAAATGAGTTGCCCTGATTGTCCTTCCGATGCGCCTTGGATAGGTCTTTTTCCGGCTTGTACTCCTCCCAGGCACTGGCAGGGAAGATGTGCTTGTTCTGCTCATACCACCGCCGATCAACCACTTTAGTTAGCGTGGGGTCATCTCCAAACCCCTCCAGTTCCTCGTCCGGGATATCGGATTCTTTGCCTTTGCTCTTCTCAGGCCGATCTAGCGGGTTGAAAGTAGCCGCATCCGGCTCTTCGCCAGCTACCGGCGTAGCTTTGGTCGGCTGTGCCGAATAATCAAAAAGTAGCCCGTTGTAGCCCTCCACTCGATTGAATAGAAAATGGTAGAACTCATAATGCTATCCTCAAGGTCAGCAATCTGCAATTCACATCCGTTCTCGGCGACTTACAGGTGGCAAAATTACTTCGCTCCTCACCAGCATCAAGTCATCCACGCTGACACGAGCCCAATCTCTCCTGCTCTTGTCACCGCCACCTGCGCTCAGCTGCGCACCAAGTTTCCTCGCCCTGTCGAGAAAGAGCCATATGTGATCACCCTTCTTCACCCTGCAACGGCCGCCCGGGGTATTGGTGCCGTCATAAAAGACAAACGGTATCACAACTTCCGTCGCTTTTACGGCCTCGCGCATAACAAGGAATTCCTGTCGGGCCTGCGCCGTCTGCTGTGCTTCACGTTGCAATGCCGATTTGGTCATTACTCTCGGCTTTATACCTACTTTACTGTTGGCTCCTAGCTTTTTCTTCTTGAAAGGTGTTCCTTCACCTTCGGAATTCACGTTGGATGAGTCTGCTGGTGTGCTTTCGCGAGGGGTTGTGCTATCCTGGGATTCCGCGTCTTGGTCATCATCCAAACCAAAGGAAAGTTTCCCTTTTCCCGCTACTTTCCGTTTCTTCTTGAAAGATGGCTTCTGTGTAGACGCACTATACTTGGCAAATTAGCTCTGCTTATATCATCGAGTACTCAAATACATGGCCAAGGGAGGGCTTGAACATACCCGTCTTGTGGAGAACCGGCAGCTGAGCCCCCGCGCTCTTTCAGTTCCAAAGCTTCAGCACGCCGCTTGCGAAAGTCATCAAGATGCATCAACCCGACCGTTTGTGATTTAAGATGATCTTCCGCTGTTGCAGCCTGCGCGGTGAAGCGCGTGCCGGAAGCATTGGCACCGTCGCTTGCAGGCGTGAATTTGTCCATGACGCGTTGCGGTGGAGCAAATCGACTTCGGATGGCACAATCGTTGTTCGTGAATCGTATACAATTTTCGTGTTCGATTGAGGTGGAAAGATGGAGGTGTAGTCCATGCACTTTCTAACCTGGTAAGTAGGGTAAGTAGTGTAAACTAGCAGCCTTCATCCGCCGCATTTTCACGTGATTTCGCGTCCCACTAGTCTGGATCCATGAACACACAACGGACCCCCACCCACAACACAACTACATGATCTGTGTACTATTCACTCAATTAAGCGCAACCCTCTCTGGAGTTTGGTAATGTATATATGACAGAATGAGGGTTGTACAAGACTCCGAGGATGAAGATGACCTTGAGATTGAGGTTATCGAAGACGCGCCTCGCGACGAGGCCTCTCGTGAGCATGAACAGCGAGGCACAGGTTCCACGGGTATGTAACCGCTTTTTCTTTGTATGCATGCAGAAAATTTGACTAAATTTGCGCCAGAATCCCTTAAGCGTAACATAGAGGATGCTCATCGCGCTCAATTCCAGTCTCCTAGAGACGCATCCCTCAATCCTCAGGACGCGCCGCATTCTGTCGCGCTAGCCAACAAGCGAAGAAAGACGTCACTAGATCCGTCCACTACCGATTCATTTCAGATGGGATCAACCAAACGTGATACAACAACAAACAGTGAATCCATGAACCACACATTCAGTCTTCCGAACACCGAGCAGATATCCGAGGAATCAAGAGCCCAGCCGACGCTGCCTTCGCCAGATAAACCTTGGGACCTCCAAGGGAGCATGCGCGAGGAGTGGCAATATCACGAACCAGGCATGTTCGTCGAAGCTTCAAGTACAGTTCCCAACGCCACAGCCACCCAGCAACAGCTCCTACGAGAAGTCCTTGCTCCAGATTTTCTAGGCGTAGAAGCGACCGTAGACGTACCATATCAACCCCCAAAGTCATCCTTCCCGTGGTCAGACTACCTGAAGTCTTCATCTACCAGAGATCCACAAGACGAATCTAGGATTACAAGTCACTCTCAACAGCGTCCTTCTGAAAACAGTCCAAATTTGGCGTCTCTCAACGACCCATCTAATACCACAAATTTAGAGAACAGTCCAACCCTTGTCCCGACATCTCGAGAGTCTGGCTCGCAGCAGAAAAGTAACGCTTTGCCACAGGAAGTAACTGGTATAGATTTCCACTTTAAAGAAACGACAGCTCTTCCCATGTCTCCCACTCGAGAAACGAGAAGCACTGTGCGTATGGATGGCAGCATCACACCGTCTAGATTAGAACGGCATGATATTCCCACTCACATCGACCCTGTCCAGACTCGTAAATCCCCACGTCAACAACGGAAATCTCAAACAGAGTCTATCTCGATGCCCAATGACGCCAAAACTCAGGCAAAGTCCATATCAATAAGTGAGCCTCTGGAGGAATCGATCCTTGTTGAAATTCCCAAAGAGCAGTATGTCCCGCGACCCTCACGATCCAGGTCCACAAAACTCTCTCTAGATGCGCCAATAGACTACTCGGTTCGACTAGAAAAGGCTACTCTACGTACAAGACGGATAAGAACATCAAACGCGATGGAAAATGGGTCAGCCACTACTACCCCCGAAAAAGTCCGACAAATTTGCGATATGGGATTCACCCCAACAACTACGCAAAGAGCTCTGAAGCGCCACCACGGCGATATGGTGGCAAGTCTTGATTGGCTGATCGCTTCTCATGCAGCGGATGAAGACGAGCTAGCCCCTCCCAGATCGTCAAAGTCGAAAAAGAAAGACAAAGGCGACAGGCCAGAGAAGCCGATGCACTCTGTTGATGAAGAAAATTCGCATGTATCAGACATCCCCGACCCAGAAGAAGGTGATGCTGTACCAACGAATGATATCGAACCGGGTTCAAACGATCCCGCTTCGGATGAGCCAGCTGCGGCCTTATCATCGAAAAGTCCGAAGGTGAAGGTTGTCATACCTAGCAAATCCAGAGGACAGACAAGCCCTCGGAAGCCCGATGCTGAACAACAGACATCCAGCATATCTGTCCAGAGCGATGATTTGGAAACACCTAATCGAAAACCAAAAAGACGAAAAACAGCCGCAGAACAGCCAGAGACTCTCGCTGACGCTCCATCTGACTCTCCGATTGTGGTGGCTGCACCGGCAAAAGAAAAGAGGAAGCGAGGCAGGCCAAGGAAAGAAGAAAAGGCGAAACCTGCAGAAGAGAAAAAACCGGAGGACATGCTCACCCACCAAGAGGAGGATGGGACTGCTCTACAAGAAATTCAACCAAACGTCCAAATGGCTTCGGAGGAGCTTGAAATCTCGGGAAAGCAATCGAACCAAGCCACAACAGAACAAATGTCTACAGTAGAGGATGCAGATGAACCCCCCGACAAGAGATTACTTAACATTACTGATAGTGGCAAGCCAGCCAAGCAGTCCACTGAGGAGTCTTCGGCATCACCAGATCCGATCCCGCGAAAGCCTTTAGAAACCTCTGGAAACACATCATCGCCACACACAAAGGGCAAGATTACCTATCGCGTGGGTCTAAGCAAACGTGCACGGATTGCACCTCTGTTACGGGTGGTGAAGAAATGATAAAGCATGGTGACAAAGCATGGTATTGGGAACGACGGAACAACCGAGTCTCTCATGGTCTGAACAAAATAATCATGCAGGCGTTCATGTTAGCATTGACGTCTGTCATCTCGTGCAACGAAAATAGTGATACCCCACAATAATTATCCGCATAATTTCCACAATATGTATTTCTTCTCTCGCGTATGTGCAGTTTAGCTATGGTTCTTGCGCGGCGCGAATCCGTCGATCAATCCGACCCGTTTATGAAAACATGAAGAACGAAAGATGTTCGTTTAGTCCACGCATTGCCTATCGGCTAGCGAGTTGCATCTCGTTCTATCAACACGACATCCGCATTGCTTTTACCAAGCAAGTTTGCCGTGTCATGTTTAGAACTTTGGGTGCTGCTACGGGATGTCAATACGATTTGTCGGGAGCGGGTAATATGGGTTCTTAAAATAGTGCAACGCCGTCTCATTACGGCAGACATCGCGTGGGAAGCGAACACACATGGCATCTCCTTCGTTGCCGAGCTGGTGGCGCACCATCTCACGCTAACTTACAATACATCTGTGTGGCACTTTTTGGCGCGAGACGGTCGGTTTTGTCCCTGAATGTAGTGTTACTGCTAACGCAGTACCTCACCCTGCCAAGCGATCTTCCCTACATACGCTCAGGGGCAATGAGCATCTCTTCGTTGAGACGAAGCGAGACAAGTCTAGATTTCTGCCTATGGGGTAGCTCTTTGCTGCGTTGTTGATCCATCTACCAACATATCGGTTTCCCCTGGGACTACTTCAAACTCACGTCTGCCCTATCCGAGAATCCGGAACACCGGACAATGTCTTCTGCTCGAAAACTTTTGTCCCCGTTATTCGCCAAGGATCTTTTTATCACAGGCTCTAGAATTTAGTCAAGAGGATTCCTCCAGGCTGCAATACTTGACTCAAAACCATAGAGGCCAAGAGCTGGATTTGTCCATCACACTATTTGCTAGGCAATGCTATGTTCTATGTATAGCGCTATCTCAACGATTGCTTGTTTCCCCTTTGGAGTTGTCTGTTCTCTCTTTGTCTATAACGCTTTTCGCATCGATTGTAGTAGTATGTAGGCAAAAAGAACTTCCGTGAATGATGGGATAGAATCACAAAATTTATAGAAAATCCAGTAAATGAATTCTACACATAATACATTCGGGATGTATACAATTTGAGTTCTGCTCTTTATCGATTATCAAACCATGCAGTTCCTGCATCCTACACTACCTTAGAACCTTATTAGCTTCCTGTACTATTGAAACACTCGCTTTTCAGCGCTACGCCTTCAGCGCGCCACACTATGCGCGTAGTGTATGCTCGCTCTGCATATGTACCATTGACATCGTAGCGGATATTCGATAGCAGGCGTGCGAAATAAGTAGATATACCGTACCCATCAATCGATCCTGTTTCCCTTTCCTTTCTCTTCACACAACCGTCCGTCTTTGCTCTTCATTGACCAAGACGCTTGTCACTCGCTTCTCTTTTTCTAATATCGAGTCTCTTACTAGACTCTTTCTAATTACTTAATTTGTCCTTTTGCTAGGGATCATTACCCTCGCTTTTTTCCCTTCACAATTTAATCTTCTCGCACAAGATCGATATTAAAATATGTATTTCTCAACAATCATCGCCGCCACTGTGGCGGCGGCTCCCATCGTGGCTGCGCACAGTGGCGTTGAGGGAGTGCCCAAGATCTTCGGTATGGGCGAAGGCGCTTTGAGGGCTAGGGATATCGGGTTAGCTGCTCGCCGTTTGGCTAGGCCGCAGCACCTACACAATTTCAACAAGCGTCAGGGCGGTGTTGATGGCCAGTGTGGACCTGCCGCTGGTGGAGCGTCGTGTGCCGCGGGATACTGTTGCTCGGGCTCTGGATGGTGTGGAAAGGGTAAGGAGTACTGCGCCGCTCCGGTATGCTATTCATCACAAAAAACGTGTTTTCTCATTTTTTGTTCGCTGATTCCTGGTGTAGGATTGTTTGTTTAACTATGGTTCTGGATGTGACGCCAATTCCATCCCCAACGGAGACGACACGCGCAACCTCCCTCGTCCCCAACTCGGCTCAGTCGAGTACGGAGGGGAAGGGATCTATCCCTGCAAGCAACCTGGTACCATCGCTATTACTTATGATGATGGTCCGTACATTTACACCAATGATGTGCTTGATTCTTTCGCGAAGTATGGTTTCAAGGCTACATTCTTCGTCACTGGAAACAATAACGGAAAGGGAGCCATTGACGACGCTTCTACGCCCTGGCCTGCTGTTATCACTCGCATGGTTAATGAAGGGCATCAGGTTGCGTCTCATACCTGGTCTCATCAGGATTTGAGTGCTATTACTCATGAGCAGCGTGTCGACCAGATGGTAAACAATGAGAAAGCTATCCGCAATATCATCCAGAAATTTCCCACGTAGGTCTCAGACTACTGTTCATGTAGAACTGCGCTAATTATGGAAAGCTATATGCGTCCACCCTACAGTTCATGTTCTAAGGATAGTGGCTGTCAGAAGGATATGAAAGATCTCGGATACGTTGTGACTTACTTTGACCTCGACACTTCTGACTATCTCAACACCGAACCCGACAAAATCCAGAACGCAAAGGACAAATTCGCCAGTTCCGTCCAGAACAGCAACTCTAAGACCGACAAGTTCCTCGGCATCGCGCACGACATTCACCAACAAACTGCGCTTAATCTTACTGCTTATATGCTTCAAATTATGTCGTCCAAGGGCTACCGCGGCGTTACTGTAGGCGAGTGCCTTGGTGAACCAGAAGCTAATTGGTACCGTGCTTCATCTGGAAAAATTGTCACTTCTTCCTCTGCAAAACCCTCAGCTACCCAGTCTTCCGGCACCGTTTCCTCCGCCGCCCCTACTGCCACCCCCACCGGCACCTCACAAGACGGTACTTGCGGTGCCTCCAAGGGCCTCACTTGCAAAGGATGGGAAGGAGCTTCTACCTATGGAGAATGCTGCTCGCCTGCCGGTTGGTGTGGTTCTACCCCTGCTCACTGTGGTGATGGGTGCCAGGGCTCTTTCGGTATCTGCGGTAACAGTAACTCGACCACTCAAGCCCCCTCCTCCAGCGCCCCTTCAGCTACTGCCAGCTCTTCTTCGGTTCAAGCCTCATCATCTAGCTCCATCATACCGTCTGCCAGCTCCGGGAACTCTTCTTCGTCAAGCGCTCCCGTTACTTCGGTCCCCAGCGCTGCTCCCTCTTCAAGCGCTTCCGGCGGCCCTTTCAGTAACCAGACTGTTTCGGCATCAACTAGTGCACAATCCTCTTCGCCGTCCAGCTCCGCTATTGCTACATCTAATTCAACCATTTCTTCTGCGTCCAGCTCTGCTGTCGCCACATCTAACTCGACCATTTCTTCTGCATCCAGCTCTGCTGTTGCTACATCTAACTCAACCATTTCTTCTGCATCCAGCAGCGCCCCAACGGCTACTATCTCCGCCAATGCTTCAGCTTCTGCTGTTGTTCCATCTCTGAACGCTTCAGTCACCTCCACTGTGTCTTCGTCCGTCTCTGCGAACGCTTCTGCGTTGTCCGTCTCAAACTCTTCCTCCCTACCAACCTTTTCAATCTTTTCTTCCACTTCATTAATCGGCTCAAGCTCTGCGCTTCCCACCTCCTCCTGGAACGTATCTTCCTCAGCTGCAATCCCTACTTCCAGCATCCGTCCCTCCGGGGCCGCCCCCTCATCCTCAGCCGTCCTCTCAACTAAGGCTTCAGCAAACGCTGCTTCATCAAGAGAGCCCGGCACCTCAACCGCCAAACCTACTTACTCCGTAACCATCTCCACATCCGTCATCCCAACAAGCTCCGCCCGCCCCTCGAGCTCAGTTCCCGTCTACGAATCCGCTTCCCCTCAGCCTACTGCCAAGATCAGCACAAACGGTAGATGCGGTGACCGTAATGGCGGTACCACATGCGCGGGATACAAGGGTATGTTCAACTTCTCCCTCGAGTGCTGCAGTTTCGCTGGTGTCTGTGGAGCCGACTTCCTTGCTTGCCGAACCGGCTGCCAGAAGGGGTATGGAAAGTGCTGGTAGAGAAGCACTAGGACACGAGCAGCGATTTGGCGTTATGTTCTTTTGTTCTTTCTTTTGGTGTTCGGAGAGGGATGGGATGGGTGGTTTTTTTTGTTACGTTTTAGAAACAAAGAGAGTAAAAATGTAGTGAAAAAGATATCGAATGGTTGGATTTGTCGTCGTGGATTTGGAATAAACCATCAAAGTATCAAGACAATCTAAAAAACGCTCTTGGTAGTCAGGCCATGGCATGCATACAGGAAGGAACGAAGGACGAATAAGGAAATGACATCTTTGTATACGAATATACATAATTTCTACTACAATTTTCTCTAAAGAGGGGCATGGTTGCCTAGGTGAAGTTTCTCCGATTCAAATCGCGATCTATATTGAGTCTATTGAGAACTTTTTGCAACTTGTTAGGATTGGTTCACGTGATGCAATTCGGCCAACACTCCAGTGCTATTTAATAAAACTGACTTTTGATGATCAAGATGTAAATATGCGTTGGATAACGCCTTTACGCGAAGGCTGTTTCTCTAATATTGTATCAGTAAGTTCATTATAGACTCTTGCAATTGATGGCTTTAAATTATCACTGCTGGCGTCAGTCAATCAACACCGTTGGATTCAGTAAAAAACTCTCACAAGCATGAGCAACCATCTTCTCACCAATCTGACTTGGCTCTTATCTAACGAACAATAATGAAATCGCGTTTTTCCTCCGAGATACAGTGTCACAGTGTAGTGAATAGGCAGGAGCACCTGGGGGCGCACGGGCCACAGGGCCGGACATGTAGCCAGTGTTCAGGCAACTAGCTAGCTACTCCTACTCATACAATACATACACATACATGACCTACCATTCCCCTGTTACATACAGGGACAAGAATCAAAGCCTCTGTAACGCGCCCGATTCTTCCGTCTTGGTATACGCAGACAACTACGCCGTACGCGGCTACTATCCCGAGGCTCAACACGAATAAGAGATAGATAGTAGAACGAGTAAGTGGTCTCCTACCAATCTGTAGGATACCGCCTAATGACGATTCCAGGCACTCGACAACGCAGCCCTAATTTCCCAGCTCACTACTCAGAAGAAACGGGTCCGCCTAAGCCAAAAAATGACCGCCAACCAGCTCGATCTCTTTCATCAGATGGAGAAGTCTAGCATATGGGATAATAAAACTTTGCCAACCCACGTGGATCTCCCTCGAAGACATGCATTCAAATTCAGGCACAAAACAGGGCGGATTCTAGAAGGCGCCAATACTGTAAACACTTTCGACATGTGGAACGAGAAGGACTGGAATATTATCCTGTCTTGCATTGACCAGATAGAGGGTGACGTTCATGAAGGCGGGATGAATCCCTATAATTTGAAACTGCCACGTCTGGGGAAAAAGAGGATCCCTTGGCTGTGGAGGGAAGACACATGCCCCACAAACTTTTATTTGTGTTCAATTCGTCGTGGGAATCACGCTTGTTCCTAAAAACCACTACAGCATGTTTGTGTAGCATAATGTAGGATACCAGAATACCTAATACAATATCTAAAAATATCCTATCGAATACCTGCTGTGAAAAATAGGCTCTGGATTACAGTAGCTGACAGGCGGAACAACTCAATTCAAGTATACTAGTGGGTAACGATTCTACGAACACCAGCCTTCCTCTAAGTCTAAGACAGTCTCTACTTATCTCTCTCAGTCTTGCCGGTTTGCGCCCAGTCTGGCCCAGTTTCTTTTAGTCTAGGAGAAAGCTCTTAAAAGAGCCTTTATGCTTCTCTGATCCGCATGCGTCCAGAAAGGACCATTCTGAAAGGGTTAGGGCCCTGCTGACCCAAACTGGATCAGACTATGACACCTGCGTTGAACAACACCAACAACGGTTAATGCTCCCGGTCATTATCTCCTCTTTTTCTTCACATGTCAAGCACGGCGATTCGCATTCACTCTTTTCTTCACCCATCTCCATCGGGATAGTTTCAGAAACACTCAACGAAAAAAAGGTACCACCCTAACGCTAGTCAACGTGTTTATGCACTCTTATCATCTTACGATTACTCCCCCTCCTGTGTGTAAGATACTAACCGGTAAATGTAGATGACCAAAAGGGATGTTGGACCGACCGACTGCAGAGGAGACGGGATGAGAAATTGTGCATGCCAAGAATGCTTCTAGATAAGAGATCTAAGAACACGGGTAGGATAGGTTCCGATTGAATGCGTGGGGGAGAATTTGGGGGTTAAGGGTCGGCGTGTACGAGTCCACAGGAGAGTGCGGAATGGGATCTAGAATGGTCACGGAGTTTCACCTCAAAGGAAAGCATGCAGGTATGTAGCAATTTCAGTTTTCGGGCACGACTGATTTCATAGTCACGCATGTATATCACAGAGGTGGGAGAGTACGAGGCTGGCAGAAAGACACAACAAAAGTGCCAAAGACGTGGATTTATGCACAGAATATGTACGTGCAAGAAGCGAAGATAATGTGAAATATATACAAGAATCAGTCGTTTTCCAGTGTCCCGTAAACTCGTCGGGATTGATTTAGTGGGGTCTTAGAGAAGTCCCGTCAAACACCACACACACCATTCACTCGATACCCATCTAGCAAGCCTTGATCTCAGAAGCAGTGTACTTGCAGGCGGTGCTAGGGCCCTTGGAGACGGAGCTGGGCTCGTTTCCAGGGGTGGTTCCCTTGAACTCCTCGCAGACGGTGCTGACGCTGGTGGCGCAGGTTCCGGTAATGGTAGCAGTGTCGCCGAAGTTGGAGTTGATACCCACGAGGAGCTTGCCGCTGGTGGCCTTGACGTTCTTAATGACGACATGGCGCTCGACGCTGTTTTTGCAGTTGCCGCAGGAGCGGTAGAGTTTGCCGAAGGTGTCGACGGTGAAGCCGTCAATGGTGACGGTTCCCTTGCCGTTGTGCTGGATCACTTTGTCCGAGGCACCGGTGGCACCGCCTCCCTTGACTAAGGCGTTTCCGCTGTGGAAATGGTGTTAGTGGAACGCTTTGCGTATGTTTGGGAGGCCACTAAGGGCGTCGGAGGAACTACTTACTCTCCTTTGAGGCTGAGAGCATCTTCGCACACGGCCGCCCACCACACGTTCTCAATAGTGCATGATCTAAGAAAGGAGCAAAAAGTCAGCAGAATTCAAGTAGAGTTGATGTGGTACGGTTAATGACTGGGCTTGGGAGGTCTAAAAACGCCAAACAGAGTATGCCGATGATTTTGATGCCAGGAAATACATACCCCTTGCAGTGAACACCCTCGGCCTGGTCCTTGCCAATGATGGCGTTCTTGAGAGTGGCACCGTTCTCGAGGAGGAAAACAGCGTCCGCATCACCACCTTCGGCCTGACCAGTGCAAGACTTGCCACGACCATAGGTCTTCATGCCTCCGTCGAAGGTACCTGAGACAGTCTGGACTTTGGAGTAGGTGACGGAACCCTTGGAGGCAGGGATGGGGAAAGCAGCACGCTTAGCAATAGCGTGGAAGCTGTCAGGGTTGTTGGAGGTAGGAGTCGCGGAGACTGAGGTGGCAACAGCCAAGATGGAAGCAACGATTGAGGCCTTCATTGTGAGATAAGAATAGAGTCTCAGACTGGAAGTGAAAACGGTTGATGTGGTTGAGAAGGGAAAGCGTGTTTTTCAAGGAAAGTTTGCGTCAAGCAAAGCCGAATGAGAGACTATAAGTGAATGTGATGATGCTCGGTGAAGAGTGAAAATCCAATATCGCAGGCAGAGCATACTTCTTTATAGGAGGTCTGCATCGGAAACATTTTCGCTCCTATCAGAGTGGAGACTCCCTACCCGCGCGTGCATGAGAAAACGTACATTTGGCCCGACACTATTCCTCGAACATTCGATCGGCCGCGTGAAACGTCACAAATATGGTCAAGACTGGAGCTTTACGCATGTCATTTCATGGGCAGGGGGGGCCGCAAAGAGTGGGACAATTCTTAGCACAGGCGCTTCTGGAGCAGAGCGGAGCAACCCGTATAATATCTTCGATCACGGGCAAGGGTTTGGCATCCATTTCCCCATTACCTGGACACGCCCAAAGTGTTCTCCCCCATTTATTCATCCCGTGATGCTAACTTGTTGTGGGTGCCAAGCTTGTGAGGCGCGTTTCACAGGTGGGAACAAGAATCATCCTCCAATGAGAGACAAGGATTCGAAACGAATGCTAAGAAACGCCCTTCCCATAAATCTAACATGGCTGGAGTGAGGTTCCTAAATGGTTGCGTAATGCCGTCGTGGCAAGTGAACCTCAGCGTTTAAAGGTTTTAGTTTACTTTTGATCATTTGTCCTACACTAATATAGTTCCCTATGCGGGGTATGCGATTAAAAACGTCCGGCAAAATTCGATTCCGTCGAATGTTCTTTGAACCTCAGACTGTGCGTCGATATATGGCTTCAGCCTCAAAAGTGTTGAATCTCAGGCGGTATTAGTTTTGTCGGCAGTTCTACAATGACGACCCCTTCCTCTAGCAAACTACGTCGAAAGCGGCCAGTATCATTTTAAATCAATTCTCTTTGCAAGTTGCGATATGAAAATCTTATCCATTTTCAGTGAATGATGATTTGTATTCAGGGGCTCATGAGTCGTTACCGTTTACCTCTGCATCGGTACACCGACTGGAAACAAACCCACTAGCAAGTTCCAGAAAGATTCTGGGCTTCAGCTAAAAACCAAGCATTGCAATATTTAATTGCATGTCGCTTGGCGCCAAGAAGTTTACAACTCCGCCGCAATCATCATGTTGAACACTTGAAACTGAGCGCATGGCCTGAGGGGCTGTCCGCTCTCCCTTCGTAGCTTGGTATGCTGTGTCCGAAAGACCGAGTGAGGATCCCGACTGCAGCCTGATTCAGTTATCTGATTAGGAACAGGTTCCTATCTCCACAAAAAAGCAAAGTTTGAAATGATGGATGTTTAGAGTATAGGAGAGCTATAGTAAACAAGCAAGTTAGAAATCCAGTACCCACAAGGTAATCGGACCGAGCACGCCACAGTAGGGCGTGAACTAGACATCGAGTCAGTTCTTGGCCGTCACATCTTGCTCCAGATATATCAACATCGAAAAGCGGTATGCTGAGGATAGCCACTGTTGGGTTTCTTGTGGTTGAAATTGAGTTGTTCATGGGGATGGTGATAGCAATAACCGTACATTAGAAGTTGCAAACGTAGTACACCTCGGACTGATGCGCAGATCAAACTCTTCGAGAAAGCCTTATACACAGTATGCATTGCTCCGTTTGCTTGGTTGCACCATGCTTGAAAGAACTAAGTTATCGTAGATCAACTGATAAACCAAGGCTCCACCCGCCATCTCGATATTCAGTTCGATGCAACCGCTATACATCGGCCCGGAGTATTTCCGCCCATCTTTCATCATGACATTTTTGGGGCAGTCTCAGGGAGGGTGAAAGAGGCCAATTAATACAGTGGGGTCATGTACTGTGTAAGTCATGATATGGGCATCTTTGGTGACTAATCCCATTCCCAATGAGACACGCGGGCAAACGCCAAGCATCAGGTTCAGCCGATGATGCTAATCAGGGTGAACTCCGCTCAACCTCCCACCTTCACTCCCCTCTTCCATCCCATATGCAAAAACACACCCCCGCGACAAGGTCTCGGATCTTCGTGATTGAGTAATTGCCCAGCCATGAGCGTTGGGGAAGCGCACTCTCTACCCCTCGTCATACGTGAAGCAATACGAAGGCGATCACGCGATATCCCCCACGCCCGAATCGGTTCTCCGTGCCTTACGCGCCATCGACGACATCCGATGTGAGATTTGCGCGTCAGAGAATGGGCTTGGAAACATATAATGTAGCGATGCAAAAGAATGCTGGTAGAGATAGCGTTCAATATGGAAAGAGTGTTTGGTGGGTAGGAACGAGGAGAATGATTAAGATTCATCACTTAGTACAGCACTGGACGACATCTGGGCTTCGTCCAACTGCTCTGCAGTCAATATCAATCCGTAGGTCCCCAAAGAAGTGTCGTTGATGCTTTTGTCGATGCTAATCAGAACCGCTTCAAGTTATGATCGCAAATAAAAAGAAAGTATTTATTATTGCCATTCCCATTTACGCCCGGCCGGGGCCTGTGAAGTCGAAGTGAGCAATTCTGTGCACTAATTCCAAATGTATACATGCCGAGTACAACATTCCAAAGCGCCACGACCAAACAACAATGCGATATACAAGCAACTTGTTACATACACCCCACGCAAATCGTAAACCATTGTAACTTCTCTACATGCCACGGACAATTGTGTGGGATGTGTTACGCAACTTATGTGTTGGCAGTCACACCGCTCATCGTGCTACGCTATATGGAACCTTTGTAGTGGGAAGCCACGATCCCACTCTCAAGACAACGATTGTTCAGACTTTGTCAGAGAAGCATTGAGGAAGATCTATTGCGCAAGCAGGAATAAAGGTAAGTATCTATGTATGCAGGTAAAGGTAACTACATATCACGGCAAGCAAGCGCGCCGTTCTCACTCACTTTTCTAATCACAAGGGCGCTAGTTAGAAGAAAATCTTATCAGTGAGCGGCTGCCAAGCCATCACCGCGGTACAGCACCGGTACGGGCAGTGGCGACCCACAAACTCACTTCTTCCGCTCCGAATGACGGCCGGCTTCTCCTCAGCTTCATCCCTAGAGTTGCCACAAAAAATTCTCTCCACATTTGCTGATCGCGTGGACACCTTCTATCAATCAGAGCCCACGACTTGACGTGTGGGCGTCGCGAGCCGAATAGCGTCATCGGGAAGAAGCGGCACTAGCAAAATCCAGACGAAGCCAAGCAACTCCGGCCTAGTATCACTGGTTGACCTTCTTCAACACTCAATTGTCGCTTCAGTAATAATTATTCGCCCGTGTGGTATATACGTGAACCGTCATGCCGGCCGCCGTTCCCTACTCTGATCCCTCCTCTAACCCACAGAACATGTCCATCATTGACACCACCAAGGATCTCTCTGCACTCTTTTCCAAGCAAGCCCGCGCGACCCCTGACGCGGTTGCTTTAGAGGACGAGCACCATACCTACACCTATGCGGAGCTCCACGAAAAAGTCGTTGAACTCGCCGAGCGTCTCCGAAGCTATGGCGTGGGTCGCGACAGCCTTGTTGGCGTCCTCTTACCCCGGTCAGCTGACTACGTGATTGCTTGTCTCGCCGCTCTTCACGCTGGGGGTGCTTTCCTAGTACTAGAGCTAGCCTATCCAGCCGATTTGCTTGCCGACGTTGTGGAAGATGCTCGCCCTGTCGTTGTGGTGACCGTGCGTGCTGAGGTTGGCAAGATCAAACCCGGCGTGCCTCTCATCGTTGTTGACGAAGAATCATCGAGCGCCACAGCCCACCTGGACAAGAACGGTTACCCACCTTTGCCTGCCGAAACCGACTTGGACAGGCTCAGCTTCGTTGCCTATTCTAGTGGCACAACGGGCAAGCCAAAGGGCATCGCAAACCCGCATCGGGCACCGGTACTCTCATATGATCTACGATTCCAACTATCTGACCTCAAACCGGGTGACCGTGTAGCATGTAATGTCTTTTTCGTATGGGAAATCATTCGACCCCTGCTGCGAGGGGCAACCGTGGTTACAGTGCCGGATGAGAAGAGTTATGACCCTCCGGCTCTGGTAGACCTTCTTGCATCAAAGAAAATTACAGAGACTTTATTCACTCCCACATTGTTCGCTGCTGTTCTCGCCCGTCATCAAGCTCTTGGCCAACGACTCCCCAATCTCAGAACAGTCTGGCTCAATGGCGAAGTCGTGACTACAGACCTCGCGCGGCGAGGTCTTAAAACGCTCCCAAATACGCGTTTACTCAATTGCTATAGCGCTTGTGAAACCCATGAGATTGCTTGCGGCGATATCAAGGACATGCTCGGCAAAATTGATGAAGATGCTATGTACTGCCCAGTTGGTCCCCCTATTATAGACACAAAATATGTCTACATCCTCGACGAAAGCGGCCAAAAGGTCGAAACAGGGGCGCCTGGAGAGCTCTTCATTGGAGGGCACCTGCTTGCGCGTGGCTATCTCAATCTCCCAGAAACAACTGCGAAGGCGTTCACTCCGAATCCTTTTAGTTCCAAGACTGGTGCTCGTATGTATAGAACCGGCGACAAGGCACGTTTGCTCCCTTCCGGCCTGTTGGAGATTACTGGCCGTGTGGGCGCTATGATCAAGCTTCGTGGCTACTCAGTCGTTCCTGGCAAGGTTGAGAATGCAATCACAACTTATCTTGCCGCGAGTAGATGCGCAGTCACCACATACGGTGAAGGCATCGATCGCCAATTAGTCGCGTATTTTGTGCGTGACAAAGAGGCTTCTTCAGAGCGACCTGCAATCGAGATCGATAACGATGGCCGCAGTGTTCCTTCTCGCCAGTTTCTGCGATCCTATCTTGCCCATTACATGATTCCGCATATCTGGATCGAGATGGATGAGCTGCCCACGAACGATGTTTCCGGAAAAGTTGATCTCAAACAATTACCTTCCCCAAAGACAAGGACTTCGTCGCCGATTAATGGAGCACGCGCGACATATGAGCAAGATGCCATCACTATTGAGCAAATTGCTGAGATTTGGGCCTCGATTCTAGGTCTTAAACCGAGTTCTATTACTCCCGAATATAATTTCTTCGACCTTGGTGGACATTCATTGTCTCTTGCCGATTTGGCAGCACGGTTGTCCAACACCTTTGGTCTCAAGATCCCTGTTGCACGACTTGCAGACCCAGCGACGCTTAATGGGCACCTGGATACTGTTCGCTCTGTTAGACAGGGACATACCGCTGCCATACAAGCTGATCTACCAGCCATCTTGCGTGCTGATGCAGTTCTCGACAAGGATATCCAGCCCTCTTCGACCAAGTTCAAAGCCCTCAAGGATGCAAAAACAATCCTTCTGACTGGTGTGACTGGCTTCTTGGGTCCATTCCTACTACGAGAGTTGTTGGATACGACAACTGCGAACATCATCTGTATGGTTCGTTTTAGTGACGCCTCGCAAGAGGATCGCCCTGGTGGTGTGGCAAGGATTCGTAGGAATCTACTCGATTTCGGTCTCTGGAGTGATGTGATTATGGAGAGAGTCGAAGTTCTACCTGGTAATCTATCTCGCCGACGCTTCGGCATGGCTCCCGACGCCTTCGACGAACTAGCCGCTCGGGTAGACGTGATTGTTCATGCTGCTGCTACCGTCAACCTTGTGTATCCTTACGCGGCTCTACGCCTTCCTAATGTGATAGGAACCAAGGAGATTCTACGATTGGCGAGCAAAGCCGGTGCAACATTACAATATGTATCTACCAATGGCGTGCTACCTCCGGCGCAAGGCCCACAAGGATGGCCAGAAGATGCCATGTTGGATGTTGAAGATGTACCGACTAAACTTGCGGATGGTTATGGACAAACTAAGTGGGTGGCGGAACAGCTTGTTCTTGAGGCAGGCCGTCGAGGTTTACCCGTCAAAGTACATCGCGCGGGTACTATCAGCGGGCACAGCGAGACTGGTGCTTCCAATGCTTGGGATCTTCTCACAGCACTCATCGTGGAGTCCATTCGGATTGGTCATTATGCTGATGTTAAGGGCTGGCGTGCAGAGATGACACCCGTCGATTTCGTCAGCAAAGCCATCATCCACCTAGGTAACCAGACGGATGTGGATCAAGTTATTTTCCATCTAGGAGATCCGACGCCTGTTGATATCAGCACAGTTTTTGCGGAGCTCGACAAGTTGGGCTATCCTACGCAACCTATTGAGTTCAGCAAATGGATTGAGCTATGGGATGATAAGCGGGGTTCTGCGAAAGGTGGAGACGGAGGTTTCACTATCGACATCCTCCGTAGCGGTATGCCAAGCATTGAATTCTTGAGGGACATCGTTGTTCTCGACAACGCCAAAACCAGGCCCTTCCGTGCCGCAGTGGAGCGACCGAAGGTAGACAAGGTTCTGCTTGAGACCTACACACGCCACTGGTATGCTAGAGGTTGGCTACCAAAACCTCCTACTTCCCAGAATGCATCGGGGGGTTCTGGCCAACTTCCTCGCCGGGGACCTCTGTACGGCAAAGTTGCGGTTGTCATGGGTGCTTCATCAGGAATCGGTGCTGCAACAGCAATGGCACTGGCGAGAGAAGGGTGTCACGTAGCACTAGCCGCCCGTCGTATCGATGCGCTCGAAAACCTCAAGAAGCGAATGGTCGTCCGCGAGGGCAAAGTGCTTTGCCAAAAAACCGATGTTACGGATCGGGCTCAGGTTGCAGCTCTCGTCAGCACGGTAGAAAAAGACCTGGGCCCCATTGACATCTTTGTCTCTGTATCAGGCGTGATGTACTTCACTATGATGAAGAACGTCCAAACCGAAGAATGGGACCGCACTGTCGACGTCAACTGCAAAGGCCTCCTCAACGTCATCTCCTCCGCGGTACCTTCCATGCTGTCCCGCGGCAAAGGCCACCTCGTAGCTATCTCTTCAGACGCCGGTCGCAAAGTCTTCCCCGGTCTTGGCGTCTACTCCGCCAGCAAGTTCTTCGTCGAGGCCACGCTGCAGAGTCTGCGTCTCGAGACAGCGGGCACCGGTTTGCGCGTCACGAGCGTGCAGCCTGGCAATGTCGCTACGGATCTGCTGGGCATGTCGACCGACCAGGAGGCACTCAAGAAATTCGGAGAACCATCTGGCGCGAAGGTGCTTGATGCCGAGGATGTGGCGGGTTCGATTGTGTACGCGCTCAAGCAGCCTGAGCATGTTTCGGTGAATGAGGTCTTGATTGAGCCTCGTGATGAGCCGATCTAAAACCATGAAAGGGGAGGAAACCTTATGGTTCAATGGCAGAGGTGATACATTAGATGAGATGACGACATTACAGTGTAACTTAATAGGCCGTGATCAAACAAGCATACATGCTTTTTTCTTTACTTTTGATCAAAACTCAAATACAAGCATACATAGTACCCAAAGTACGTCATCCATACTCGTTCCTCTGTGATGCAGGCGTGTGCCAGAGAAGGACGTTACGTTGTACTTAAAGAGCGCCCCCCCGAGGTAAGACGTCGTGCATCATTGTTTCTATGTAGCTGGGGTGCAAAAATAATTGTATTTTAGTCCCCTCCCTACCTATACCCCCCCTCCTTCGTCCATACTTGCATATATATAGACACATCACTAAATAACGCCCCCCGAAAACAAAAGTATTAAGGGATAAAGGGTGTATGTGGATCACTTTTATTTAACTCCAGATGGGGTTTTCTGTTTTGTTACTATAAAGTCCGAAGCCCTATGATCTTCTAAGAAGAAATACAGAGAAAGGAGAAAGTCCCCACCGAGTCGAGGCACTGACAATGTACTGATATCTCCTTACTTGAATTTAACTCATTTTCTGTCGGTGAATGTAGGTGGTGGGTTGGTTATACCTACGGTACAGAGTTGTTAGATATGTACACACTACGTATACTAATACCTCCCTGGTGTAGTTTAGTGCAGCACGGTTGCTGCCTGCACTGGTGTTATTAGATAATCCGTCGGTTTCCTCGTTCCGTTATTGCGGTGAGTGCCATTGTTGGATTGAGTCACCGTCTCTCGTAGGGACATTCCGCAGGGTATTCAGACGTTGTATGATGAGATAGAGGGGGGGAGTGAGTTCGAGAAACTTGTTATTTACGATATAAGCATACGCTTTGTGTATAAGTGACTGATAGGATCGGTTGAGGTGAACGGCCGTGATGTAATTGCCTTGTCAACTTCGTATTGCCGGTCGTGCATGCGTATGCGTATGCGTATGCATGCAGTGATATCGTATAATGACTTTCTCTCGCATAACCGAAGGACTCCGTTCCTTTCCAATTGGGACGCAATGGTCGATCAAGTGTCCGAAAAGACCTTTCTGTCGCGAGGGAGGGAAAGGGTCGGAATGCGTAACCGGGCGAGTTTGGTCTTCTGTAATGGGGAGGGATTGTCCCGATAGGTGGTTTTGAGGAGACTTTTGTATTTCTTGTATGATCATTGAAATATCTCAT
The DNA here is from genome assembly GCA_003073855.1 of Periconia macrospinosa. Classification (NCBI taxonomy): domain Eukaryota; kingdom Fungi; phylum Ascomycota; class Dothideomycetes; order Pleosporales; family Periconiaceae; genus Periconia; species Periconia macrospinosa. Next base: position 295,420 of record KZ805311.1, read on the forward strand.
TACCGTTGGAGAAAAGTGTGGTGGAGGGTCGCTCACGTTACGCCATATCAGCCGCTGTACTTAGCCAGAATTGACCTTTCTTCTTACAAGAATCGCGGCACCGAGGTCAATGTAGTAATATGCTTTCGAAAGCAGAAGTGACTCGAAAACATGACTAGCTACAGCGACCACCATCGATCGATCGATCGCAAACCTCAATCTATCTACCACCCTTTGAAAGTTCTGTCTAAAGAAAAAAGCGCAAACAATCAAGAAAAACACCAAAGAGACCAAAAAACAAAGAAACAATCAATCTCGCGATCAAACGCAATGAGAACCAGAAAGTAAGCCTTCGAGATGGGCGTTTCACTCACTCATCTTGCTCGCGTCACCAACCATCACACGTTAACAAACACGGCCTTCGCTTGTGTATTTTGTCCGAAAAAGAGCGAAAGGATTTGAGGCTTTTCTTACGGTCGTCTACATACGTAGATGACCTGCCTTAGTCTCTCCTCCGCGACTGATCCGGTTAGTCCAACCTCTCAATTCGTATTTCTATGTGTAAGCGATCCATCCGAAGGTTGCCTGGGGGTAAGCTAAGGGATGATGTTGCTGCATCAGGTTTCGTTCGATTCTAAATTTCTTAGTCTGTGACTGGTAAAAGCGAGAAACATGGGGAAACGGAACTTTGGGTGTATAGGTATGATATTGAGTACATAGTTGCGGCAACTGAAGAGAGAGGACAGCTGAAAGGAAGGACAGAAAGTATACGTCGTCGGGAGTTTCTGCCAACATACACACACACACACACACACACCGACACCGGCACATATACACGCTGCGCTGCACGTGAGCTAATATCAATCGGTATTCAGCCTATACGAGCTCAGCAGCCAGCGACAAAAAGAATGTCTACATATACGAGCTGAAGCCAAGACATTCTCCGCTCTCCACTCTTCAGCATCTCTTCCAACATCACACAGCCACCGCATTTGAAAACCCCAAACATCCACAAACGGATAAAGGCGACCATCAAACAAGTATAGTGTAGCGTCCTCCCTAGCGAACCTCGCCATCGATGAGGAGCAACGGCGGGCTATTCTCGTATTGTTCGGTCGGAGGGACAGGGGTGTTGCGGTTGTTAATAGTCTAGAGAAGTGCCCGTCCGGGGTGCGGCGGCGCGCCATGCGTTGGTAACGTTAGTTAGAGCGAATCGGGAAATGTTGGTTGATATAAAAGTAACATGGGGCTGAACTTTACAGAGGATCCGGAAGCGAAACCGCCTCAACGTACCCAACGCACATACTTACATTGAAAAATGAATGAATTTCGTCGCCATAGTGGTGGTCAAATTACCAACGGTATCAACACAATAAAAAAAATCCACAGAGGAAGCGTCCTCGCCTGGGGACGACGACACACATCAATGATATTACATACTACTTACATACCTTATGCATATGCATATACGAAAGACGATTATTTATTTCTCACGCACAATTCTCGCGAGCGCTGTTTTGCTCGTATTTTAAGGTCCAAGGCTAGCTGGACGAGGAAATGATATGACGTTTTCCCACTTACACTTTGCGAGCCTAAATGACAGCGACATGCTCGCGTGGAAAGGCGTCCAGGGTTTTTTTGTACCTGGATTGAGACGACAATGGTGAGAAGTGACTTCTTGGCCGGTACATTGTTGCATATGCAGAGTACAGCAGGTGGACCACAAATACCGTATTCCTTTGGACTTGGAAGTTTGTTCTTGCTTGAGGGGTTTGGGAGGGGGTTTGCTTGTTGATTGGTGCAATTGGGGCTTTTTCATATCACTTGCATGTCTTGATTTGGTTCTCTGGGATTCCCTTGAAGACGGTTTGGGGCTCGCTTGTGTGGTAGGACACGTTTTCCGGCTCTTGATGGTGCTTTCGTGTATGCAGTTGTGGAAGGGATGGGAATGTTTGACGACGTCAGAGGCGTTGTGGCCGTTGGAGATATCGAAATGTTGTTGTCGAGAACTTTTTCGAAGGGTATATATATTGATGGCCTGGAAGGACTTCATCAACAGCCTCTCTTCATCCATCCGCAATCCAATTGCACCATGATTCTCCTTCTCTTTGCGGCGGTGTGCTCCGTCTTCTTCGGGCTGGTTCAAGCCGACACTTGCAGCTCCGTGGAGGCACTGGGGTACATCAATGTCACCCGCTCTCTAGACCTTGCCTACATTGAAGAGCAGACACAATACTGGTCCACGTCCTGTTCGGCCCTCAAACCCTCTTGCATCATCTTCCCCAAATCTGCAGAGGAAGTCTCGACAGTGGTTCAGATCCTCGCAAACACCACCGAGCAGTTCGCAGTCAAGTCAGGGGGCCACAACCCAAACAACTACTTCTCGAGCGTCGATGGCGGCCCCTTGATCTGCACAGAACATCTTGATCAAGCCAATCTAAACCAAGCCACTGGTGTGGTCGACGTTGGTCCGGGCAACAGGCTCGATGGCATCGCAGCCAAGCTCCAGGGAAGCGGATGGACCTTTGTCGGTGGAAGAATCGGCAACACTGGTGTCGGTGGCCTCGTGCTCGGCGGCGGTCTGAGCTACATGAGTGCCCAATACGGATGGGCTGCCAGTCAAGTGATTGAGTTCGAGGTTGTCTTTGCGAACGGCACCATCGGACACATCACCAAGGACTACCCCGACATCTTCAAGGCGCTCAAAGGCGGCGGCAACAACTTCGGCATCGTCACAAACTACAAGCTGCAAGCACACCCTCAAGCCAACGTCTGGGGAGGAAACCTCGTGTACCTACGAACACCCGAAAAAGACAAGAAGCTACTGAAGGCTGTTCGAGACTTCACAGAATACAACACGGACCCCAAAGCCGCCGTCATTGTCACTGCCGAACGGACAAACGTGAACCTCGTAGATTCATGGATCATCTTCCTCTTCTACGACGGGCCTTCTCCTCCACTAGGCAAGTTCGAAAACTTTACTGATATTAATCCAGTGTTGGACACTACTCGCGAACGCACCTATGCCGACCTCATGGCATTGTCAAACTGGGTCGTCCTGAAAGGCGAGGTCGTAGACATTGCCACCGAAACCATCCCGCTCCCCAGCGCAGCGAACGAGGAAAAAGTCATGGAGGCCCTCCACTCGCATTGGCGCAACGTCAGCAGCACGACGCTTCTCGAGCTGGGCATCGTCGCTTCCATCGCATGGCAACCCTTCCCCAAAGCCATTGCTCGGGAAGCGCGGAAACGAAGTCCCGACCTCATCGACGCCGACGACTCTGTCGATCGCATCATCATCGAAATGAACTACGCGTTTACGTCGCCGCTTAGCTACGACAAGATGGCGGATACCATGGAGACGACGTATACGGGTGTTCGGCAAAGGATTCTGGGATGGCAGGCCGATGGGACTTTGCCGCAGGCGTACTTGCCTGTTTTTATGAACTATGGGTTCTATCGACAGGATTACTTTGGAAGGTTGAAGCCTGAGAGTAGGGCGTTGGCGAAAGCGGTGTCTGAGAAGGTCGATCCGAATGGGTTGTTCCAGAAGCGGACGGGAGGTTGGAAGCCGTGAAAGGGTTGGTGATATCGGTTTGGCTTATCATAGGTAATTTTCATCGTCTGGAGTAGACATTATTAAGGAATATGGGAAAAATTGATGATTGGGATGTACGCAGCAGAGCTAATGTCTTGAAGATTGTGGTGTAGTTTCAAAATAGCATGTCCCGAGCTTATCATACCTTAATCAATCATGTTAATTGTGAATTGGATCGTGCCAGACAATGTGCAAGAATCGTAGTAAAGAGACAACCTCATGATGTCTACATGTATGACTTCTGTCGATAGAGAGCAACAATATGGGACACATTATCATCAATTAACACTCTTTCTGCGATGATGATCTTATATGTAAAGGTATATATATTCCACTCTCCCCTCGCCACACCCTGAATTTATCCTACAGAACAGATAGTAAAACTATGTCGTGGCACTCATATTCCTGATAAAACGAATTCATCATACAGACACGGCCACTTCTTCGCTCACAGATAAAAAGAAACAGAACCGCAGCAAAACCACTGCACCTATTGTATGAACAACCGAAGCATAGAGTACCCGCAGAAAAGCTTTGATAGCAACGCACGACACCAGTCCCCCGGCCTAGAAATCAATACTCAAAGTCATCATCCACACTTGGTCCCTTGTTCTTAGTTACGCTCTCCTGCCTCTGATACATCTCAGCAATCATGCGGCTGCTGCTCGCCTGATCTGGTTTCTTATCATCTCTCTCCTTGATAAATCGAGGGAATCGGAGACTGACGCCCTTGCCATTGCCAGCGACCTCGTCGGCGGCGGCCTTGTAGCGTGGGCTGAGCGTCAGGTCCGCCGTCTTCACCTCCCAAACGTATCGCGGCTCAAACCATACGTCGGGCTGATCCTTATTACCGGAAGAGTGCACGTAGAAGGGTTTCGGGCGATCAATGACGATTTCTTTGAGTTGCGAATGAAGAGTTTCTAGGATGGCTTCGGAGAAACCGGTGCCAATGTTGCAAACGGTTTCGTAATTTTGTGTGTTGGGGTTGTAGCATGCGAGGAGGAAAGCACCGTACCAAGATGTACGTTTGCCTTTGCCAAAGTATGCACCCAGAACGACCAGGTCCAGAGAGTCGCCGACTCCGGCGAGATAGTCTTTCTTGACTTTGAGCCAATTCTGCGAGCGCCTACTGGGTTCGTAGGAAGACTCTGGCCCGTCCAGCATCTTGACCATAAGACCTTCACAAGAGGCCTTCACACTGTCTTCCAACAGAGTTTGGATTTCCTCCAGTTCGTTAGTATTACCGTACTTGGCAAAAGCAAATTCGCCTTCGACAGGAACAAACGCATCGAGAAGATGCTCGCGTCGCTCGCGGAAGGATTTGTTGACAAGTGCCTGGGACCGTCAGTTTATAAAAAGTAGCACATGTAAGTGTTGCTTACCTCTCCGTTCAGGTACAGAATATCGAATGCAAACACGCAAACCTTGACTTTCACATCTTCAACTTTGACATCCTTCCGTTTCCGCGTCATGAGCTGTTGGAACGGCAGCACCTTCTTCTCCTCTGTATCCCAGGCAACTGTCTCGCAATCAAGCACGAAACTCTTCGTACCCTCCTTGACCCATGTCGGCAGCTTAGCCAAAATATCTGGATATTTCTTTGACAGGTCTTCCGAGTTACGTGAGAAGATGTTTGATACACCCTTCTCACTCTTGCCTGCAGCTGGTGCAGCTGTTGCCAGCTCCATATCTGCGTCGTGCGCGACAAAGTGAATCTGTGCTCTTTCGCCATCGTACTTGTACTCGCAAGTAAAGTCTTTTCCTTCGAAACGGTCAAGAACTTCGGTAATCGATTTGGTCGGCTTTGCAAGCATGGGTTTGAGAGGCACACCGGGTTGAAGATGGCAATTTTCGCGCAGATTCATGATACCGTGCTCAAGCATTGCAGGGATAATGACTTCATAGCTTGGTAGCTCGCTAGAATCAAATTAGCAGACGCGTATCATATGCGTTATGGTGTCACAAACCTGTAGACCGATTTCAAACTCGACTCGGCCTGCGCAATTTCAGTCGTCGAAGGGACCTTTTTACCCTTTTGAAGGTATTCATGACTCAACATAGCTTGAGCCAAAGCTGGCAGCACTGTTTTCTCTGCCAGACCAAGTCGAAGCTTGCCCTCGAGCGTCCGGACAATGAACTTTGCCTCACTGGGCCCACCTTTATCTTTGGTGATATCGATGTTCTTCCCCGCATTATGAGCGTCTGCAGCAGAAAGCAATTTTTTGATGCCATCCACCTTCTTCCCCTGTGTACCCTGGCCTTCGAATTTGGCGATAGCCAGAAAAGCCTTGTGAATGCCAGGCACGGTCAAAGCCTTCGGCTTGAACATAGTAGGCTGTTTGGAACGACTTTTCGCGGCTACAAGTCCCAAATCACCAATCTCGTTCTGGTCACTTTTGATGTGCTGCAAAGATCGTCCGGTACTTTCTGAAATGGCCTTCATGATCAATGATTCGCCAATACCCAATTCTATACCAGCATAATCAGCAGCGAGCTTGTTGATCATGAGTAGTACCGTAGGGAGAAGATCGTCCGGACTCAAACGAAGAACCTGTCTCAAAAAGAGCGAGCACAGTGCAAGCATCTCTAATCGCTTGGTCGTCATTTCGATTTTCGAGAAGGTAGTGCAGAGTGCTGCGTAAGGAACCGGCTCGCCAGGTTTCCAGTCAGGATATAGATCTTTGGTAGTTGGGCTCGCGAGCGTAGTTTGCACCTTCTTCCGTGCTTTTGCTTTGGTCTCCGGGGGCTCCTCCTCAGAGCTGAGCACTTCATCCTCGTCTTTCCCATCTGACTCGGCATCCTCGGCGAGAGCTGGAGACTTCTCAACCTCTTTCTTTTGCTTGCTTTTGGCAGCCTTGGTGGGCGCTACGACCTCGTCCTCATCTGAGGGGTCCTCCACTTTTGTCTCGGCAGGTGCTTTCTTCGTCTTCGACACAGGCTTCTCGGCCTTTTTAGCTGTAGCTTTCGTATTCTTTGGCTCCGCTTTGCGCCGCTGCCTTTTGCTTGGAGGTTCGTCTTCTGAATCCTCCTCCTCTTCTTGTGCCTGCCTCTTCTTTCCAGCCTCGGAAGCCGCCGAGCTGCTATCAATCTCCATGTCGTCGCCATTGACTTCCTCTTCCTCCTTCTTCACGTCCTCCTCCTCCGAACTAGGTGTCTTCTCTGGTTTCGTTTCCTCAGACTCATCTTCAGTTTTCACGGGCTTCGATTTGGTCGCAAACGAGAGCTTAGACTGCGTCGTCTTCGCGGGGGCGCCGTTCGGTTTTCCGAAGAACTTCCTGCAAACAACCATCTAATTAGCAAAACCACCAGATTGACAAGATGGATCGACAGTTGGGGGTCCACCGACGTCAAAGTAGTCTGAGAAGGTCTCACGTACCCTAAAGTTGCCTGCTTAGGCGCCATGACGGCCAATTGACACGAGTGTCGCTGCGTGGTGTAGTTCCGCGAAGAGAAAACAAGTCCGCAGGTTGCACCAGGTGTCGATCGCGGTGGTGGTAACACGGACGATGCAAGGGCAATCGGCTGTGAAGAAAACAGACAAGAAGAAATCCGACAGGACAGACGCGAAGTTATTGTTATTTTGGAACAGGCAGAAGCATGGAGGAGCGCGAGCATACTTTGCCAAAGACAGGCAGGTGCAAGGCAGGCAGACGGGCGAGAGTGAATGTGAACCTATTAAACGGGCAAGCGGGCAGGCAGACAACGCGTTAATTGGGGGCTCGCGCGCGCCTGCTGCCTTATTTTCGCGTTCGCCCTCGCGCGCCGCCGGACCCAATTCACGTGCAAGGATGCTGACATCATTCGATTTTAATGTCTCGACTCGACTCTCACACGACTTAATTGATCGCCTGAGTGACAGCATGATTTTGATTTCGTAGCGATTCTACATTTCCTATCGTTCAGCGAACCTTTTTTTTAACGACCCCCTGCCGGAAAGATAGTAGTTGCATACTCGTACGACCTTACGATTTTCTTTTTCTTCTCTTTCTCTCGCGAAACTGGCGAATTACTTCTGGCAAAAGGCGCTGTCTGCGCCATCTCCATCCGCTCCTCCTACTTCATCACCACAATCTTCAGCTATGTCGCAGCCCTCGTCGAGGCCGGAACTGACCCCGCGGTTCTGTTTCAACCAGACCGCGCTCCGAGGTAAGCATTGCCTCCTTACTACTCACTCTCAAAATCCACTTCTCAATCCACTTTCCCTCTACCAATCCATCCAAAAACACCTCAGACTATTAACACATCCCCCTACAGACTTCCTCCGCCTCTCCCGTAGCACAATAGACGACTCCATAACGCAGAACCTCAACGCGCTCCTAACCCCCTCAACAACAGCCTTCAACCCAACCTCCACCTCGACCCGCTCTGTCACGCCGCCCTCGTCCTCGCGCGCCATCCCCGCCCAAACCTGCACCTCCTTCAAACACAACGTGCTCTTCCCATCATGGGCCTCGCGCTCCGACGTGCTCGACTACTGCGCGGGCGTCGCCACGTCCCCGGACCCCGACGACCCGGATAGCGTCCTGCGGCAGATCGAGGACGAGAAGGTGCGGGAGCGGGTCGTGGATGAGAGGTTGGATCCGTATAGTGGGAGGTATTTCCCGAGGGAGGCGCGGACGGAGAGTCTGGCGATGCTGATGCGGAATGAGAGGATGGTGGAGAAGGTGGTAAGGGCTAGGACGGGGAGTGTGGTTGGGGAGAGGTGTGGGGAGGGAGGGGGTTTGGAGGGCGAGTTTGATGAGTGGAGGAGGGCACAGGGGAGTGGACGCCGGTAGAGTTGGATCAGATGGCCAGGGTTGTGCTGTGTAATGTGTTGGGGAAACTGGCGGCGTTGTCTTCACGGGCGCGTGTGCTTCGACGCAGGCTTGGATAAACGCAGCGCATTGAGGGAGCATTGTACGTGCCAGCCTCACACTTGTATATTGTATTATTACATGTAGCATAGGTAGTTAATCCATAGAAAGCGCATGGTGATCGGCCATGCTGGATCAATCCCTCAACGATGAAATATGAAATGCCGCCATAGACACATCTTGCCCTCGCACCAGAAGGACTCCAGGTACCTTAGGCACATTGCAAAGTGGACAACATCAATACAACGCACAGCCATATCAATCCCAATCGCAAGCACGCAAGCGCGATGCCACAAAAGAAATCAATGCAAAGAATAAACCCATTGTCACGCGCTCGCGCGTGCGCACGCTTTCGCCCGTTCAACGCCCGCCCGCGAGCAAGAAGAAAAAAAAATCTTCTCCTCACAAGTAGCACACAGAACAACACAACGAAGCGACCCCAACAACAGCGAGGTTAATGCCACCACACAGGTGGAAAGAAAACAGCTCACACATCATCACATCAACATCACGCCAAACTTCCACACACACACACACACACACACACACCGAAGCCTTCATTGAAAAGAAAAGAAAAAAAAAAAATGTCCCACCCATCCCACAACTCCTCTCCATCTTTTCACGGAGTATGACAGCAGTTGTAAAGGAAAGAACGGTTGGATGTTTCTCTACGGGGCCGGGAACGGAGGACTATTCATTGACGAGAAAAAGAAGTAACCCTCAGCAAGCCGCTTTCGCGGAGCCACGAAGATAATTTACATTTTGTAGACGTAGATTACCTGACTGATGATGAGGAGCGGGAAGAGGGGACGGGGGATGAAGGGGGTTTTATAGTGCGTGGGAGAGTGGGGCTGATGAGGAGGGGGTCTGTGCACGCGTTTGGGTGGGTGGTGTTAGGTAAGCGGTGGCTGGTTTGACTTTTTTTTTTTTTTTTGGCTTGGGTGGTTGGGTGGGTGATTTGTGGGTGGGGCGGGAGGTTGGGAGGAGGAGGATCATTGATTTTTTTTTCTCTTTCTTCTTCTTGCGGCCGCGGTGGGTATGGGAGAATGCCAAATTTTTTTATTGTTGTTGTTTGCAGGAGATTTGATTGTGCATGTTTCAAGGTTTCAGATATTGTAGCATTGGAGAGACGGTATGAATTTTCAAATGTTGACAACATATGGCACACATCACGATCAAGATCAGAAACAAAACATATAGGCATGGGCTTCGTGATTCATTTGCTGTGCTATGTACACTACTGCCCACACAGTGGGGTCATACATCCAAATCGTTGATATTGATATGGGTAGCAAGCCGTCTCTAGACAGCTCGCCACCTCATCAAATTCGTGAACTTGCAAACAACCCTCTAGTAGAGACGCCTGGGAGGGCTCATGGTGGCCTTGATGGTCAAGCTGCCAACGTTTTGCCATCCCTTCTTCAACAGAGAGACGAGGTAGTTGATGCTCAACATGATGTTGGAGATCAACTCATCCTCGGTCATGCCGACGTTGCCGACAGCGACACCCATGCAGAGCACCTTCTTGAGCTGGAACTTGATGGTGGACTTGACCTCAGTCATCTTGTTGTTCAAGTCCTCGTTGTGGGAGACGGGCGTGGGGAACTTGCCGGCCTTGGAGAGACCGGGGCCGAGGAGACGGGGAATCTGCTTGATCAAGGCGTCGGAGGCGATGAAGGCATCGTACTTGCGAGCGAGCTTCTTGATGAGCTTCTTGTTCTTGTTAAGCTTCTTCAAATCGTCGGCGGACATGGCATCGACACCGTGGTGCTTGGCACGATCGATATCGTGCTGGTCACCAAGAACGCACTGGAGTGTGTTAGCTGGGATCCGCGTGTACTCTGGTTGTGTCTTCTACTTACGAGGGCCATGTTGGGACGGGGAACGGTGGGGAGCTTGATGGTTCCCGAGAAACGCTTGTCACGCTGGGGGTCGTAGTTCTTGAGGCCGATCTGGCTGTAATCAAAAAGTTAGCCGTGACCCTTCAAATGGGGGTCTGACTTGATCAAAACTTACAGCTCAACAGTCTCCAAAAAGTTCCTCTTCTTGGTCTCATTGCTGTACTCGAGCAACTCCTTGACGTTGGTACGAACGCCTGCGACCTATAAAATCCCCCCATTAGTCCTTGCTCCCACACACAGGAAAAAAACCGCCCTCCTCCCTCACGACCAGCGGCGTGCGTAGGCTACGGCGACGAAGACGAATTGCACTTCCCATCTAGTCCGTCCCGCGCGCACCGACCGGCCGTGGAAACGAGGTGGTGGTAATAATGGAGTGGCTCACAGAGATTTTCGACATGGTGAATGTAGTAAATGTCTCCCTAGGGATTTCGGTCCTTTGGTAGCTCTGCGGCGGAAGTTTCGTGGGGTTGAGGAAGAAAGAGAGAGAAAAAGAGAAGGTGGGAAATCGTGGTGGTGGGACGGGATCCCGTAAGCGAGAACGGTGTGGCGGGCGCTAGTGGGTGGAAATCTTGGCGTGCTTGCGTTGAGTCATTGATGGATTGATTCATGTCCGTTACGGGCATTACATGGAGTCTCACGTGTGCCAAGTACCATTGTACATATGCAGGTAATAAGAGTCGAGGTTTTGAGATCAGGGAAGATGAGGGCTATGTTTCATAGGTCAGCTAATTGAGATTGTGAGGTTCTTCACAATCAAAGTAACCATCGAAAACACCTTTGGAAAAAGAGTCTAGATTGAAGCATATTAAGGGTTCACTTGCATTACTCCTACAGTGATTACAAGACCATATCGAAATCATTCAATCCCGCTGTTGTACACGCATTCGCCTTTTTTTGCCCCATTCGAGTGAGGAAGAGCCGCTTGTTGGGTTTTCCCAAAGGAACCCCATCCCCCTCTCCATTTGCTCCATTTGCCATGCAATAAGACCCAGACTCCATGCCATGATTCATAGCCGTAAAATCCCGAAAGAGAGAGAGAGAGAGATAAAAGCCTCAAGTATGTAATGGAAAGTAACACACACATGCAATCGTAGTGTTGCAACGGGTATCGCATCAGAGGTGCCCAACGCCGTTGAAACCCGTTGTGAAGATGAAAAGGATCAGTCAAAGCAAGAAAAAAGGGTATGGAGGAGATGCAGAGATGCCGCCACAAAACCACCGAGGTGGAAACAATCAAGCCAAGAAACAAGATTACCTTAGGCAAGGTGGATAGTTCAAGATAGGCGAAGCCAGCGTCTACAAAATGCTGGGTGTATCTTGTTCTCCGCTGGCACCGTTGTCCTCTTAGTGAAGTTGTAGCTGGTTCTGACCAGGCTCGACCACGTTGTCGGACAAGTTGATGAGTAGTTGAGCGAGGCAGCGCTTGGTAGCAGCGTCGTCGCGGAGGACAGACGAAAAGGTTGCATCGCGGAGAGGCTCAGGGAGGCATTGACGAAGAGCTTCGCGGGCGCGCGCATTGTCGCTCAGACTGTATAAAGTTAGCCGAGACACTATTGTTGGGGAAGATGATGATGGTGAGCATTACCGAAGGAAACAGCGCACAACGTGCTTGAGCAAACGAACAGTTTGCTGCTCGACCAGCTGGTTTACCATGTTGCTAAGGACGGTGCCGACAGCGTAGAAACGCTCATAGGTCTGGCAGATGTAGGCAAGACCGATATCGTCTAGAAGTATCTTTTGTACGATGAAGATAGCAACAGTCTTGCTGAGCTCGGAGCCCGTCTCCATGATGCGCAAACACAGCGGAATAATCTCCGTGGTCAAGAGGAAGTTGATAACTTCGGAGGAATCATTCTTGACGAGAGCGCCAATGACACCGAGCGACGTGAGACGGAGATACTCAAAGGGACGCGACTTGGAGGTGGTGTTCAAGAAAGGGTATAAGAACAGCGGGATGTGTGCTTCAAGGCAAGTGTTAATAAGCGCCGACAATCTAGCGTGTGCGATACATACCACTCAAGAAAAGTCCGCGGGTTTCGGTGTGAGAGGCGACACACTGGAGAAGGGCGAGTGCATTACATACGCGGTTCGATGCTGCTGCAGTCAATTGGGAAGGGTTGAGTAGCGGGTAGACGGAGATGATCTCCTGCAGCAGCGAAGCCATGACACCTGTGCCTGTTAACCTGCTTGTCCCTGTTTCATGGCTGTACAACCCAAGGGACATAACACACCATAAGAATGCCATAGGATAAGAGCGAGCTCGGGTACCTGCTCGCGCTTCTTGCTCAGCTCTAGGAGTGCAGTCTCGCGAGTGCCGTTCTTCATCAATTGCGCGATCCAATCCAAAACGCGACGGTTCTCCTCCGTGACGCCAACCTCACCGTTGTTGGTCTGCATGTCGTTGGCCGGACCGCGGGGAATGATGCCATTGCCTTGGAGCGAGGTTCCGTTGTTGGCGGCGATGCGACCATAGTGCTGCTGCTGGGCTTGAACGGCAGCTTGTGCGGCTTGAACGGCTTGGGCCTGCTGGGCTTGAAGTTGCGTGTGCTGGGCTACATGGTGGTTGGGGTGTTGGTGATGACCCTGCGACCAGTCACCCGGGTACTGGTGCTGCTGCTGTTGCGTGAGGTAGTGTTGCATTGGCGCAAGCGAACGGGTACTCGAGAAGCTGTTGTGCGGAGTTGGTATTGATGGTGGTGTTGGCGAGATGGTGGTGTCGAGAGGAAGTAGAGGTAGCGGCCGTGCCTTATATAATAACGCGAGTGGCGGTGGGGCACGTGGCGGGCGTTGTGCGGCAGCGTGATGGAGGAATATGGAAGGTGAGGTTGTATTGTGCGGAGGAGAAAGGTAAAGGCAACTGTTCAGTCGGTGTTTGATCAATACAGCGCTTGCGAGGTCACTCGAGATACGGCGAATGGCCGCCCGCCCCCACTACCTGTACGACTTGGCGTGGCCCGTGCTGCACGTCTGTTCCTGGAGCTAGAACATCACATATTCACCTTCACCATGACCAGTTTGCTACGGAGATGCGATGCACGATATTACAAAGGAAACTCGTTAGATGTATTTGAATACTATCGAAAATGAAGCTTCCTCTTGCCCCCTCCGAGTAATCTGCCGCCGACGAAACGAAGAATGCAACTGTAGCTGTTGCCCATCAATGTAAATAATTAACCCTGGTTCGGGGAAGTGGTAATGTAGAAAGGAATAAAAAAATCAGAAGAGAAAACAACCACATTTCTGTCAATGCAAATGCCGAAACCCGGAAACGCCTCGCTTGCCTCATTCAAAGTCGAAGTTCAGACAAGATTGTCTGGGCCATGCTCTTGTACTGCCATGTTCCTCCGTCCACCTTCTTGAACTGTATACCATGTAACTGTAAGAGAGGAACCTTGACAATCAAAATCTCAAACACGATAGCCATGCTGCTGCCTAGATCGCTCTGAACGTGCGTGGTCGTTTCTCCAGCCGGCATCGAGCGTCCAGCTCGCTGGTGTCTGTTTTCCTTGTCATCAAGACTTTCATCAGACTCGTCTGTGGTGGCATAACTGCGGTCAACTCCTGAAGGGTGACTCTGGCCAGATTTGGGTGTCTGTGGGACCCTGTTCTGTTCCCTGAACTCTTCCCGTTCACGCTCCTTGTTAAATCCAGGGAAGCTAATCTTCCGTCGGTGACTGCCACCAGTAGGAGGGTGAGCGGGAGAATCGGCGCCCTTCTTAATGTCGATGCTGGGAGCGTGGCGACATTTGAATCCGCCTTTAATCTCAGTATGGGTAATGCCAAGCTGGTCAAGTACCCGAATGATATCGGATTGAATGAAGGATAGCGGCCTGTTGCTGGTTGTAGAAACGCTGAAAAGGCCCTTCAAAAACACAGGCTTCACATCACGTCCACGTTGTGTCTCCGCGGGAGCTTCAGCCATTTCAGCATCTGTCTCCTCTGGGACGTTGGCCTCTCGAGCTTGCTCCCTCCGAGCACGTCGGGCTTGGATACTTTCTCGACGGGCATGTCCAAGTGATTTTGTCCGTGATGTAACGTTATGCCGAGGGCTGGCAGATAGATCTTCAGAAGCAGCATCATTGTTCGCTCTGGATTGTGGAGCGGTGATACTTGATCGATCAGAACCACTGGTTGGGGGAGGGTGTTGAGAATCCTCCTGTGAGCGCCCTCTCCGGCTCAGACGCCTGCGGAGATCACCTACACCATTCACACTGGAAGACCGACCAAGTCCTTTGAACTTGCGGGTACTGCTATTGGTGCTGCCGGGAGTTGGGGGCGAGAGAAGTTCGGGTTGATGATTAGCATCCGATGGGCGTAGGGTAGACGGTGCATCGGCCCGAGTGCGCCTGACACTGAAACTTTTACGAGGGACACTGGTAGGCTCGCCCGGACCAGACACAGCCACAGAGGGCGTGGGTAGCGGCTGCTCTATACGGTCGCGATCTGGGGTTCTGTGCTTCCTAGTACTGAACCGTCTTAAAAGACCGAGACCAGGTAGAGCGCCTTCTTTCTTACTCTGCTCTGCCGATGGTGATAGGACCGCTGGGGAGATTGGAGGCTGCTTGAGATTGAGAGTCTTTAGCCCCTCGGTGACCTCATCCTCGCCGTGTGTTCTGGCTCTTGGACGAGACCTTCCTCCAGTTGGTTTTTCACCGGCCATTTCATAAGTAGCCGAGTTCGTATATGCAGCTTCCGGTGCGGGGAGATCGGGCATCTTGAGTGGTTTTTCGTCTGGGCTTTGCGGAACCGCAATAGCACCTGGATTAGTTTCGACTCGTTCCCGATCCCTCTTCTCGCGGACGAGGTAATACACGGATATTAAAGGACTGAAAGCATTGACGGGATCTACGCCACGCTGGATTTCCTCGGAAGATGAAGAGGGAAGGTGTTCTCTGCTCGAGATGGAGTTTCTTCTCTTGTAAAAATCAAACATGCCTCTTTTCTTCTCCGCCTCGGGCGTTTGAGCAACCGTTCTACGTGCAGCTGCACGCACTGCACGTTGATATTCCTCGGATTCCAAAACCTGGGTGAGCTGACTCTTGATGTACTCAGGGGTTCCGAAATCGAAACCAGTCATTCGTTCAATGATATCCTCGTCGAGGGGAAGTTGCAAAGGTTCTCGGTGGGGAAGATAGTTCTCTGGTGGGCTGTTGAATCCTTTTGTCAACCACGGATGGGTCATGATTTCCCCGAGGGTGATGCGTTCACTGGGGTTCGTCTGCAGCATGCGGTGAATGAGATTGCGGCATTCTAAATATTGTCAGCGGGGGGCAATTTTTGTTTTGCGTTCTACAAAATTTACCATTCGATAGCCATGGAGGGTAGTCCACATGTCCCTTCTTGATTTTTGCATGTAGCTGTGGCATGCTCTGGTCATCAAACGGTACCTTGCCGCATACGAGGACGTAAAGAACAATGCCAAAGCTCCAGACGTCAACTTCAGGTCCAGTGTACTGTTTTGCCTGCAAAAGCTCCGGGGCGGCGAAATATAAACTACCGCAGAACGTCTTGAGTAGATTCCGGGGCGAAAAGAGGTTGCTAAGTCCAAAGTCGATGATCTTGATGTCACCTGTCTTGCTAATCAGGATGTTCTCAATCTTCAAGTCTCTGTGGACAATGCTGTTCCGATGGCAGTAATCCAAAGCACTTGCGATCTGGCGAGCAAATTTGCGAGCCTGTTTCTCCTTGAGGCGGCCGTGTGATATGATGTAGTCCAACATCTGACCTCCGTTGACATATTCGAAGAGCATGTACCAGTGGTAGTTTGTTCTCACGACATCGCGCATTCCGCATATGTAGGGGTGGTTTAAGAGACTGACAATGGCAGCCTCTCGGGCCGTTCGAACTTCTTTGGAATGGTCGGCCCGCTCGCGGTCGGCTTGGCTGTGGTGGGTGTCGGTCGACTGTCGGGGTACGATTTTGACAGCAACCTAGGAGTGTTAGCAAGATTAAGAGATGGAGCGTGCACATGAGGCGGTGGGGTGTTTGGTATATGTACCTGCTCTCCATTGTCGGTGTGTTTGGCCAGCTTGACTTTCCCCATGCTACCTTGACCAATTGTCTTGCCCAAGGCCCATTGACCAGTGTTGGGAGCACTGATGGCGGTCCTCCTCTTGGGTTGGGAAGCAGGCTGGGTCCCCGGCCTGCCATTGTCGGCAGCTACTCCATTGATAGGCATTGCGGAAGCAGTTGATGCGTCCGAGGCATACCGAGCGTGGCCTCTCCTGCTGGACTCGGGACGCGAGGGAGCGTTGGCAGATCTGTCCCTCGACTCGCTGCGGCGGGAGGGCTGCTGGTTGACGTTGCTCTGTTCGTAGTCGCGGCGGGCGATGTTGGCCAGATTGGGCTGCTGGGGGGTTGGGCGGCCGTGCGGGAGATGGGAATGATTGCTCGGGCGGGTTGTGGTGGACTGGGAGCGATGAGGACGATCTGTGGAGCTGGACACAGGGTGCGGACGGCGCGAGGAGCTGTGGGAGCGGACGACGGCAGGCGTGGAGGGAGCGGTGGCAGACATGGCGAGCGAGGAGCTGGAATGATGTTGGGTTGCTTCTTCTCGCCAGTGGTGCGCAAGGAGCAGCGGAAGATCCGACGGCGAGAGGCGCGCTGGGCAAACGAGGGGCGTGCCTGCAGTCGCAGCGGATTGCGGGCTGCTCTAGAGGCGGGGCAGCGCGCGAGGAGATGGCGACAGTGCCGTTACAGCAGCGAGATGGTGGAAATTGAAGGTGGTGAGATGGGATGTTGGGTTTGGCAGCTATAGTGTACGCAGGCGCCAGCAGGACAGGACAGGACAGGGTATCGTCTGCGGCGGGAGATTTGGACCGACGAGGACGCGAGAGGTAGGGTACAAAGGTACAGCAACGTTACATGTACCTCGCAGGCCAGGTAACTACAGTAGCAACTAGGCAGGAGAAAAGACCAAGTTACCTAAGGACGACAAGGACAGGACCAAGGACTTCTCTTCTCGTCAGACGCGTAGCATGAACATGAGCATGACGCAGCGTCGCAGAGGGGAGCCTCAGGCATGCACTGTCACGGTGCAGCTGTGGGGGGGCCTGGAGGGGAGTAGATAGATGGAATAGATAGCCGGGCGCGCTTCTTTCAACGTGGCCGTGGCCGTGGCCGTCGATGGTATGCAACCAAGTTATGGAACGCGCGACGAATTGTTGTATGTTAAGTTAGGTATGGGGATCAATGAGTACAGTACAGTATGGATGTTGACGGGTTGATGGGATGGGATGGGTAATGGGTAATGGGTAATGGGTAGGGGTTGGTTGGGAGATGACGGTCCCGTCCCCCATCAAGTGAAGTCTGGTGTGTGTGCAGGCAGGGCATGGCAGGGCAGGCAGGCAGGCAATGCGTTGTCACAGGCCTGTTAGTTAGTGGTAGGCCCCGGGCCAAGGTTTGTTTCTACTTGTACACGAACTGCTTCCAACGTTAGTTATCGTCCCATGCTTACCGTCGTCTGGATTAACTCAGTTTCCATTATCAATACTCTATTTCGGGCCTATAAACTATCTAGTACGCACTTCTTCATATAATCCCAACCTTGCAGCGGCGTCATTGTACATGCATTGTTGTTTATCGCGGAACAATTGATCTACAAACACACACATCCCCAACTTGGAACTCTGTATCAACCCGTCTGTACAGGACAGGTACACACCGATCTCACCACCTATCCTACTCCGCTCCCGACCCATTCACCATCCCATCCACCGTTAATTGGTCTGTCTGACATCCAGCCGAGCAACAAAAAAAAAAAGAATTCCCAGGGGGAACTGCGAAAACGGGCGCGCGTCCGCGAGACCCGTCGACCGGCCTACCGTTGTCCTTGCCCTGCCCTGCTACATCGCTACCAACTCAATTTTTGTTGCTCCCTCCCAAGAAGCTATTATTAATTGAGTATACCCAACCGCGCGCGCGCGGGCAATTTTAGCCAGGCACCCGCACCCACCCACGCACCCACCTCCCCGGCCTTGCTACAGCTTTTGCTAACCCTTTCGCAAACGACGTCATCGGCCAAAACAACCGTCCGCTTTTCGAGACGTTGATCAACGTTGTGTGGATAGGTATCCGTATCGTATGTGTGAGTGGCTTGTTTCACATAGTTGCCAGCTTTTTATTCTGCACGAGCGTTTGAATTTAACGTTGGAAAGATGAGGTGAGAAATGTGATGCATTGAATGGGAGAGAAGATTAGGGTTTGTGGATTTTCTGCTTATTTTTTTTTTCTTCTTCTTTCTTTCTGGCTTTCCCTCCCACCCCCGTAAGTCTAGAACAGGCTTACCCCGGGTTTGAGTTACATTGCGCCGAACAAACGGTAAAAAAGAGAAGAAAAAACGGGATTCATTACACTTTCCTCGCGCATATATAGTCTGCCCCTGGAATATTCATTTATTGAGTACTAAGTAGTGGAGATAACGCATGTGATGGGAGACTTCTGAAACTGCATCTGCACTGTTCAACCAAGAGTTTCACCTACCTCTGTACAAGCTCTAGTGGGCGTCCATATCTCCCCGTCATAACTATGTATTGACTAATTAGGCTATGTGATATCCACTCACTCATCATCGTCGTCGTCGTCATCATCATCGCCAAATATTGATTTGAATACATCCTCAGCCGCGCGCTCTTGGCTAAGAGCCTCGTTTTTCTCCACGTCAACCTTTGCGTGTTGCTCCACCCGTTCCCGCGGTACCTGCGCTGCAGGGACTTTCGTGGGTGGCACCTCTCCCGAAGGCGGCTCTGTCTCATTCATCCATGCAGGGCGCTGCATCATGGGATTCCCTCGGGTCGCTGCCTCGTGTATTATTTTGTTCATCGCATCGCGATTAATAGGCTCCTCCGTCTTCCCCTTGAAGCCATATTCAGAGGATGTATAGTCGGAGCCATGAGGTACCTCGGGAGGCGGCGGTACATTGAAACGTTTGCACAAGAGCCGCGATGGGTAGAAGGGAAAGCTCTGCCGCGTCATGGCGCCGTACATTCCCATCTTGGCTGCCTGCTCTGCAGGGTCTTCCGGTTTAGGCTCAGGCTTGCGCAGGAGGGTCTCACTAGCTTTCTCAACGTCACCACTACCGGGGTGACTGGACGACGTTGAAGAGGTGAAGCGCGATGCCATTAATCCTGTAGCTGGTCTGAAAGCAATGGCTGCTTGTACGAAACCCTCCAGTTCCTTAGCCCATTCGGATATAGACATATCGGTAGGTCGCTCAGGAAGCTCATGTTTCTTCCCTGAGCGAAGTTCAAGAAAGGCAACATATCTTGCTCGTTTCTTCAGGTCCTCGCTATATGGCATCCATCCCGTAGTTCCGTTAGAAAGGGCGGCTGCAGCAGTGGCCTTGTCCAGCACAGGCACAAAAGACCACAGGTCTTTGGGTTGCTTCTTCTCCGAAGATGAATAACCCTCGGGGGCAGTTTGTCCTAAACCTTGCGGAAGATCCTTCTTGCCAGTGAGATTCGCAAGCCGATCTCGTGCTTCTTTTGACAGAAAATCAAAAACAGATTTGCCCGGCAGGGGAGTTTCACCCAAGAGAGAAGCTCGCCCCTTGGCGTCAAGTGTGGATGCCTTTGCGGCATCCGTGACTGAAGTATAATCATCTCCAGTGGACACAGGTACGTTGGATTTAGTCGACTTCCATCCCGGAGGTATTTTGGGTGGCGGGTATTTGCGTTTGGTTGTCAAATCCACAGACTGGATTGTTAGAACAAATCCTCTCAGCGGAGGCTTCCCATCAAACGTCGACCTTGGAGCTGCTTTACCCGCAGCCTTCTTTACAAAGACATGCTTGTCGCCGGCTCCTGGTTTGGCAAATTTGCTAGGCTTTTTAGCCTTCTTGTCTTTGCCCAAGGTTTTATTGAATGTGATTTTCGGTCCCAACTCATACGGGTCTTCGTCATCCGATCCAGTATCGTTCAAAACACCAACTCCGAAGGATGATTTCTTAGAAGCTATCTTCTTCGTAGGTTGTTTCTTGGGTGCATCCAGAAAAGGCAGGGCAAGCATCGGTCGGTCTTTGGTTTCTTTCTCTTCGTTCGCTCCGAGCCGCGCTTCCGATTGAAAGCCTAGACCTTTCCGATTGATATCCTGGGGGGCAGCTGACAAGACTCGAGAGTCCGAAGGCGCAAACATATGTGCACTGGACATTGAATCTTCATCGTCATCCAGGCGGACACCTCGGCGAATCTTCCGTCCAACGCCTTGGTTGCGTCGCCAGCCCATTTTGTGCGCTATTTTGACACCCATAGTTTCCTCCTCAGTCATGAACAACCCGAAGAAGCCATCGGTTTCCTGCTCCCCGACGCGGCCAATAGTAGCAAACGATTGCGCCGTTTCGAGTTCACGAGATTCGGCCGCTTCAGCGAGATCCTCTGCATCCATAAAATCCTCCGCTCGTTGGGCAGTATCCGTCGTTTTACGGTTCGAACGCGAAGAGACAAAAGCTTTGGGTGCCCATCCTTCCTTAGATCCAACTGTGTTGAAATATCTTAGCAGAGTCAAGATGTCAAATTCGTTGAAAATGTGATTCAATAACTTACCCTGCACTAAAGCCACCAGTAAAAGCGCCGTGAAGCCTTCTACGGCCGCGTTCGTCGGTTACGGTCTGCTTCCATTCTGGCACAAAAGTCCCGTCATCGCTGTCCTTATCCGGTGGAAGCTCTGTACCAAGCAGAACATAACCAGTCTGACCGTTGCCGCGGGTACGTTTCTGAGAAGATGTCGGAGAGTTTGCGCGGGGGCGTTTAAACGCCATAGGAGTCTTGTATTGCCAGAAATCGGTGTTTGGTCGTGTAAATCAAGATGTAGATTCGAGCTTCAACTTTCGTGAGCTACGATTACATAAGTGAGACCCCAATGCGACATGATTGGTGCGCGCATTTCCAACGGTTATTGGCACGGGCTTTGTCCACCAGGACTTGAGCTACGCATTGTACTGCCATTTTAATAATAGCTACTGTGTGAATTGTAAATCCAGAGTACCATACATCTATTATCTTGCTTAAAAAAAGAGTGCTATAATTTTGGCGGTTATGGAGGGCTAAATAACACCAACTACATGTAAGTCGGATTTGTCGAACACCTACTACGGTGAATAATGAAATGCAAACTCCAAGATATGCTTTTCTCTGGTTTTCAATCAAGGCGAACCGACCGAAGTTGCTTTGCAAGAAATCGTAAAAATACACACTATACTACGATGCCACCTGCTGTCCCACTAGATGACACCAGTGACGCCGTACAGTAAATCCACATCTGCCAGGTCTACTCGTCCTCATCCTCGTCGTCTTCAATAACTCTTCGTTTCTTGCTCCGCACACGCACATCGTCATCCTCGTCTTCACTATCTCCACCCCGATCTCTCTTTGGACTTTCCCTCCTACGACTCCTAGGCTCCTCTCTGATTCCATCGTCATCATCGTCATCATCCTCTACAATTTCTTCTTCGTCGCTCGCTGCAATGAAATCATCATCTTCGTCATATTCATCCTCTTTGTTACCGCGACCACGCATGCCCTCCTCATCGTCGCTCCATCCACGGTGTCGTGAAGCCTTGGCGCGTGGCTTCCTAGGTCCACCGCGTCGTCCAGACTCGCCACCTTCCAGCAAATCAATGTCCAAACCAGAAGAGCGATAGCCACCACGATGTGTAACTCGGCTGCTGCGCTCCATTTCGCGCATTTCATGCTTCTCTCGAGCGCGCTGCTGCTTGAGGCGTTCCTTGTGTGAAGCCTCTTCTCTTTGACGCTTAAGCTCAGGATCCTCATTAACATCGATAAAAGAAATAGCCTGGTCGGCATTATCTCGACCACGGGTCGCAGCTTTGGCTAGATCATTCTGAAGTTTTTCCAGCGCAGCATCCTTGGTGGACATCGTAGGGACGATGGAGATGGCGGTGGTGAACTTGTTCGTCACACGCATCACATTGGCCTCCTCATATGGTGCAGTCAGATAAGTGTAACTCTCCTTCGTATCGCGGTCCTTGCGGGAAGCTTTTATGGGAACGGGGACTCGAGGGTTCACTTGTGGAGGTGCCAACATGGTGGGATTGACTTCGTACTGGGTCTGCGGGTCGTTTGCGAGCTGCAGGGTGAGTGAGCCATCAGACCAGCGCAATATCCGCGCATTGGACTGGAGCTTCGTAGGGTCTGAGGGTGATCGACGCCATCGTATAGTAGTTGTAGCGGTGTTGAATGCAGAAAAGTGATCGGAGGCGGGTAGCTTAGAGTGGTGATCGGTAGTCGGCGGCTGGAAGGTCTTATGATCGAACGCAGTCGGCTCGATGGTGAGGAAAGGAGGGACCTTGAGCAAGTAAAGCTCGCCGTCGCTAGGCTCGGGTATGGCATGTCGCGCAATCTCGGGCTCCATGAAATTGAATGACTGTTCCTCATAAGTCTCTTGTGTCGCGGCCGGTGCGCGATCAGCGCGATCCTCGTCGTCACCCGAGTCTAGGTCTTCATCGTCAAGTTTGCGCTCCCTATTAGGTTCCAAAGTCAGTACCGAATAGCGTCGAATCCGCGCGGTGCAACATACCCAGGCTCCTCTTCAGGCTCGTCGCCATCGCCAAAGAGATCGTCATCATCTAAGCCGGCATCATCGGCTGCAGCCTCTGCTCCATCCTCAGCGGGCTCAGCTGCGTCTACGAAATCTTCCTCCGCAGACAGATGGCCAGTCGCGTCGTCGTCGCTCATGGTTGTGTCACGTTTTTAGGGTGTAATGAAGGAGTTTTGGGTAGTAGTTCGTGCGCAGAGAGCCTCTCAAGCTTCAGCGCAATTGAAATCGAGTCGGGGCGTGCGTGGTGAAGGGCGTGATGAAAGGCACTGTCGAAGTTGCATGCACACAAGCAATTGAGGAGCTAGGTAGTTACAATGGCGGCCATGTCGCGCTAGTCCCAGTTCGGACCCTAGCCCCAGATTTTTGGAGCCGCGCCCGCGGCGAAGGGGGGTGCACTTGCACTGCAAGGCGGTATCACGTCCGACTCCTACCTTTAACGACACGACACTTTCCGACTTCTACCTAACTCGCTTCACCTCCTCCAGACAGTCAAGAGACGCCTTTACCGAGTTGCACGCCAAAAAAATTTCCGAGGATTCAGCAGCCATGACTTCGTTTTTCAGCAACATGTACGTATAACAGACAGCGTGCTCAGGTCTGGCATATCAGTGCAACTGTTCAATTCCAATAAGCTATCAGCCTCCCTGGCCTGCCTGCTTGCAGTAATGCACCCTGTGTGCACCCCGAGCCCCTCTTTGTTTCACCAGCTTTCTCTTTTCCTTGATCATGCTAGCTATTTGTCACTTTATCCGTTGATATTCAGTCTGTGCCGAATCCTTTTCTCTATAGCGCCCCGAAACAGGGCCCCCAACATCACGCTTCCATTTCTCTACATACTTTTTTATATTCAGACACTTACTTTTTCGCTCTATAGGAAAAACCTGGCTGGTCGCTCGGGCAGCAAGGGACCTCAAGGAAAATCTGGCAACGGAACACCTTCACCGACCTCATCGTCTCCGTATTCACCTTCTGGTCTCCCTTCCAACGTTCCTCCTCTGCCCCAGTCCCCCGCATTGAGTTCCTCCATGTCCTTCGAAAGCCAGGCTGCCCCCGATGGCTCCATGCCTTCTTCAATGTCTCGCAGGCCACCCTTTTTCTTCCGTGAAGAATACTCTAATCTCATCGTCAAGGGTAACTTCATGACGCTGGCTGCGAAGCCCAAATTGGTCGAGGAAGGCGAGTGGCTGGCCCACCAAGGTATGCTCCCTGCGTAGTGTAAACGAGGTCAATATTAATCATGTGACCAGTCGTCGAGCAATACCGTCTGCTTGAACAGATGATCAACGTTATCAAGGTCCCCGACGAGAGGACAGGCAAATCGTGCTGCAACCCAGAGGTTTGCCCCACCATGTCAGCAAGTGGGTAAGTCGTCTCGAGAGACGTACACAACTCCCTCCCTCTCCACCTTCCCTGAGCATCCATCTAAATTAACTCATCACAACAGCCACACCTACACCTGGCTCGACAACAACAAAAAACCTATCAAAATCACCGCAATCGCATACATCAACCTAGTGCAGAAATGGATCATCGGCAAAATCAACGACTCCACCATCTTCCCCACAGACACCACCTCGGCGCCCTTCTCCAACTCAGCCTCAGCCTACGCCTCGGGCTCCATGAGCGCATCCTCGACGCCCCAGCCGCTCGGCCCCTCCAGCGTCAACGCTCCCCTGAACCAGCTCGCGGGCCAGAACTGGCTGGGCAAGAGTTCCGGGTTCCCAGAGAACTTTGAGAGCGACATCAAGAGCATCTACCGCCAGATGATGCGATGCTACGCTCACATCTACCACGGCCACTGGCTGGATCCCTTCTGGCATGCCGGCGCGTACAAGGAGCTCAACACGTGCTTTGTCCATTTCATCAACGTTGGCAAGCTGTTCAACTTGATTAGCGACAAGGATGTCGAGCCCATGCAGCCGCTCGTTGATTTGTGGCTTGCGAAGGGCTTGTTGCCACCTCCGCCTCAGGCTCAGGCTGGTGCTCAGCAGCCCTTGAAGGAGCAAGGTGCTCCCGCGCAGCCTGCTCCAGCAGCTGCGTAAGCTTTTATATGGGCGGACATTGTTATTGAATGTTCTGTGTGTAGTGTGTCCCCCTCGCTTGGAGGGTGGGATGCCTTGCTGCAAGGTAGAAACAAATGACGGCGACGAATGCATATGAAGAGCGGCGTTAATAGGTACTTCCTTTGGCACAAATTTGCTTGCCTAATGGATATATAGAATCTAAAAATATCCCCAATCTTCACCTTCTGCTGCGTGATGAACAACACTTATGATATGGGTGACATGTGCACGTACATCACGTCATTGGACAATATCTGACATCATCTCCATATAAAACTCGCTGGAATTGACATTTGTACTTTTATCGCGTCGTGGTCGAGCCGCAATGTGCACAAATAGAGAATATCGAATACCATGCCCGTGCTTCTTCTAAGGAAATGAGACTCAAATTGGATGATAGTAGCACTATAAAGTAACCAGAGACTGTTTCCGTTCGAACCACCAAAGCAGATGATGTAGTTGATCATGATAGTTCACAAACTCCAGTAAGTGGATGAGAAACAAAGGAAGAGTGTCCTCCGCTCCACCAACCATCCGATCTGATAACAAAGACACAAGCGCACGCAAACACACACATATTCGTAGAGGTTTCGTTCGTGAGAGAGGGATTTCGACGTTCAGAGATTATATTGCCTGGGCCAGACTCATCCTGGCAGACCTTGAGATGCCGCTGCGTTGCAAGCAGGTTCAAGGATCGATCTAAGCGTGGCCAGCCTTGCGGAGCGTGTTGCTCAGCCATTCAAGACCTTCGTACAAACCGTCACCGCTCGTGGCGCAAGTGGACTGAATGTACTGCAAAAGTTGTCAGCAGGGAATAGAGAAGAGTGAATCGGGCCAGACATACCCAAGCACGTTGTCGGAGAGAGTGAAGACCAAGCTTGTCGGTGATCTCAGCAGCGTTCATGGCGTTCTGCAATTGTGTTAATTCGCGATTCGTCAATACCCAGATCGAGGTATGCTTACGGGCAAATCCTGCTTGTTGGCGAAGACCAACAGGTTGGCATCCCTCAACTCGTCCTCGTTCAACATGCGCTGCAACTCCTCACGCGCTTCAACGACACGGTCACGATCGTTGGAGTCGACGACGAAGATGATACCCTGTGTGTTTTGGAAGTAATGCCTCCACAGAGGTCGGATCTTGTCCTGACCTCCGACATCCCACACAGTGAACTGGATGTTCTTGTACTCGACCGTCTCGACGTTGAATCCTGCATTCACTCCATCAGCTGCGCATTCGCATTGAGATTGTGGAAGTTGTGAAGGGACGCACCGATGGTGGGGATGGTTGTCACGATTTCACCAAGCTTCAGCTTGTACAGAATCGTGGTCTTTCCGGCAGCGTCGAGACCAACCATAAGAATACGCATCTCCTTCTTTCCCCATAGCTTATCGAAAAGCTTCGAGAATGTAAGACCCATGGTTGCGGTGTGTGTTATCTGAGGTCGCGATATGCGAACGTGAAGGGGCGCGTGAAAGGCGGTGAGAGTCGGCTCTTGAACCTGCAGTGATTTCAGAGTCAGAAACAGGCTAGATTGGATTCTTGAACCGCATCATGGCAGTCGAGCAAGCGTTGTGTTGTGTAAGCGCTGCCGGTGCTGAGTGTCCTCTTGCGGATCGGGGATGATGTTGCCTGATAATGTGGACGGAGGGGTCGTGCAGCGGACGCACAAAGAATATTCAGAGGCAGACGACGGACAGGGGATACTTACGGGTGCAGTTCAAGAGGCGCTGTGGTGATCGAGATGGGGTGGGTTGTGGTGGTGAGTGCAATCTAATTGATGTACAGGAAGGGCTGGGTAGAAGAGACGTTGTGGATTTGGCGGCGAGAAATTACTTGGCACCCCGAATCCTGGCGGGCAGGGACGAGCAAGAGGCCACGTGACTCGCGGGTTTTCGATGCTCGGGGCCTGAGACGCTTGCAAAAGAACTAGGTTAGGCGCTGCTCCAAGCTGTTTGGTTGGTGTTGTTATTCAACTCCTTTTTAAGGTAGCTGTTGGCTATAATGACACGTTTTAGGTCCGCCGCTCAGTGCTGTGAGCAGCGCGCACGCCGCAAACGCCGTATAGGCAACCACGCATGTTTCGTTGATCCCCGCAGCTATCCACTGGCCTATCCACCCAGAATATCTTTCACGGTTCGTGGTGAGGACGGGGGCGTCTGAGCTTGTTCCACCTAACTCTATCTGCATTAGTCGAATGCTTTTATCGCCGCCATTCAGGGGTCTATCGTTCATAGACGATCGTGATTGTTGGCAACTGGACCGATGGCAAGCCGAGGCATTGTTTTTCCATGTTTGGATGCTTTGACAAATATGGTCCATGTGCTCGAATTTTACAGAGAAATTTCCTTTCCATGCGGGAGAAATGAATATAAAACTAGAATCTTGTCTGCTTTTAAGTCTCTTCAGTTTTTCACAAGCGACATCAGACCATGTCACAAGTGTATACAAGCCATGTCAGGAAACCTGCGCCATGCTCACCATCAATATCCCATGGTCTTGTTTGGCGCCGGTTCTTACGCGGTGTCCCAAGGCAACAATACTTTTCCATATTTTGTTAAAAAAGAATGAGACATTTTCACTATGAATACTGTGTCGTGATCATACATATGTAAAGATATACACTAAAAATTTTGAATAAGCCAGCTGCCAGATGATGGTTCAGCTCAGGTGTCTCTCCACTAAGTCCGGTGCGATACCTGCGTCCAGTCACCAATTGTGCCGTCCTCTGTCCCTCCAGCGCCATTTTCCATCTACTTTGGCGTGGGCCTCTTGAAATGAGGTTTAAGGGGCTCCCAACTTTCGGCATTGTAATCCTCCTGCACTTTCTTGCATTTCTTCAAGCCCCATTCCGTGACCCCAACCATCAGACAACTCTCAAACATGAAAGCCATGCTGCCTTCACCTACTTTTGCAGGCTTCAGTTCGGCATTGGAGGCTTTCTCGTGGGTATTGGCATCCGGACCGTGCCCAGACATTACATTATGAAGTGACGCGCCAGCAGGTTGGAAGCCACCGCCAGTTTTTGCGTCGTATTGACCCTGGATCAAGCCCATAAATTCTGACATGGTGTTGCGGTGATACCACGGAGGTCTGAAAGTGCCTTCAGCGACTAGCCATCTGGGAGGAAATATGACAAAATCGGCGACGGCAGTACCTGGATGATCGGATTGTGCTGTCAACACTGTGAAGATGGAAGGATCAGGGTGGTCGAAAGAGATACTTCCAATAGTGTTGAAGCGTCCCAAGTCGTACTTGTAGGGGTAGTAGAGACCATGCCATGCTACTACGTCAAAAGGGGAATGCATTTGCTTGGCCTGGAAGAGGTGCCCGGCAAATTTACTAAGTATGTGCCACTCTGACTCCGTATCTTCGTCAAAGTCAGCAGTTGGGGCTTGGAAATCACGCACGTTCGCAAGACAATTTGAGCCGATGGGGCCTAATTCTGGGAGTTGAAAATGTCCCTGGTAGAGTTCCAGAATATAGCCTCGCACAGGCCCATCAGGAAGTGTGACTCGGTACTTGATACCTCTCGGGATAACGCAGATTTCGTTGGGGCGTACCAAGATGCGGCCCATTTCGGTTCGAATATCCAACACGCCATGTTGAAGAACAATCAGGAAGTCGCCATCGGCAGAATAGAATGCTTCACGTTCATCCATATCCTTTCCCGCGGCAAAAATGTAGATGCCCAAGCCAGACTTCATTGTAGGGTCACCAGCGCCAGCAACCAGGTGTAGTGAATGCACCCAGTCAACGGTCTCATCAAGGTCGAAGGGATCCCATCGCAGCTGGTTAGGAATGTGGTGGATTTTCTCATAGGGTTTGTTCTCGGGGTTTGTGTTATAGGTTGATGATTCGCGAGGTTCAAAGTTGCTGTGACCGCACGAAGGAAGGATACGATAAAGCCATGTTTGCTGGTTCTCGTGGCGTGGAGCGGTAAAGGCAGTGCCGGATAGCTTCTCAGCATACAGGCCATATGGTGGTTTTTGTGGAGAGTTTGCGCCAATGGGTAAGGCGCCTTCTATTGCCTCCGACCTAGCTAGCAGTCAGTGGAGATAATTCGATGATGAAGGATATACACACTCATGGTAGGAGTTGAAGCCATTCAGATACCGATACTTTTCGCTGTGGGCGAACTCTGACGAAGGCATCGTGGATGTCAGAATAGTCCGGGTTATGGAATTCTTCCAGGTTACGTTTGGTCAATGGTATCGAGCTCTTTTGGATTTTTTCTCGCGAAGTCAGTCTCTTAAGTAAAGAGTGCAATGGCCTCTTGGGGGGGTGTAGCGGGGTGTGCGGGTCTTCATAGACGCCCTGCTGCTGCGCAGCCATAATAGCTGTTGCGCGGTAAGTAGCGGAGTTGGCACAATGCGGAGAGAGTGATGCGTGATCGGATCAATGCAGACAGGTCGGCTGGGGGGTTGGTAGAGTCGGCTGTTTCCGCTCCCACGTGACCGCGGAACGGCTCCGCTTGCTCCGCGTTCATCCAGCTTCCGTGACCAACCGATGGACACGAGAATGGAGGACTTTGAATGCGTAGAAAGGCGGGCCTCTTCGGTGTATACGGGGCCGCTTTACATTATCGTCCCGCTTGCCTCCCTCCAATAAGAACCTTGTCGAACCTCCATGTAGCACAGCACTTTTAGTTGCCGGGACTGTATCGCAGCTGTAATGGCAAGATGACATAGACTCAGGGAGTCCCTCATTTCTCAGCCCCTCTCTCAATCACAAACTGCAACAAGAAGGTGTTCACAAATCCATTGATATCAAATCTCTCTTCACCCGCCATGGCTTCGCTCAAGTCTTGGTTCAGCATTCCCCGCGGCTCGCACTTCTCGCTTGCTAACATTCCATTCGGCGTCATCTCCACCTCGTCATCATCAACACCCCGTGTTGCAGTTGCAATAGGAGACTATGCTCTCGATCTCGAGGCATTCGCCGCAAACAATGGCTTCTCGGCGTTGTCTACCATTCAGCCGCATCAATCCGTGTTTTCCCAGCCGTCTTTGAACGCTTTTGCTGCCCTCGGCCGGCCTCTCCACGCTGTCGTCCGAAAATACATCCAGAGCATTTTCTTCGAAAACACCCCTTATCCAGACGTATTGAAGACGAATGATTCTCTTCAAAAACAGGTGCTCATTCCTCTCAAGGAAGTGAAATCTCATCTTCCATTGAAGATTGGTGATTATACCGATTTCTTCGCCGGTTACCACCATGCCTATCACTGTGGAGTGATGTTTCGAGGAGAGAAAGATGCGATGCAGCCAAATTACAAGCATCTCCCTGTAGCCTATCATGGGCGTGCATCTTCCGTCGTGGTGTCGGGAACGCCGATTCGTCGCCCTCACGGTCAGATTCTCGAAAATCCAGGGGCAGAGAAGAAAGTTCCCATATTCTCGCAGTGCAGGAAACTGGATTTTGAGCTCGAATTGGGTGCGTTTGTGTGTACACCAAATCCACGAGGAGAGCCGGTATCTGTTGACCATGCCGAGCAAAACCTGTTTGGCTTGGTCATGATGAATGACTGGTCAGCGCGCGACGTGCAATCGTGGGAATATATTCCGTTGGGCCCCTTCAACTCGAAAAACTTCGGTACGAGTATCAGCCCGTGGGTAGTTTTGATGGATGCTCTTGAGCCATTCAAAGTGAAGGGAATAGAGAACGATGCGGATGTGCTTCCCTATCTCAAACAAAAAGGAGATGCAACGGTCTACGATATCCAACTACAAGTCGATCTCAAAAGTAAGTCAATGTTGTCGTATGACTTGAACAGACGGAAACTGACATGGTGTTACCAGCACAAACTGGAAACTCCGCTACCATCACCAAAACGAACGGACGTCATCTCCTTTGGTCTTACCCTCAGATGCTTGCACATCACACCATCACTGGCTGTAATCTACAATCTGGCGATTTGCTTGGATCTGGAACCATAAGTGGCACGTCCCCATCTGAAAGGGGCAGCATGTTGGAGCAAAGCGAGAACGGAAAGCAGGCTGTGAAGATTGCAAATGGTGAAGATAGGACGTTTCTCCAGGATGGTGATGAGATCACGTTTACGGGAGTCTGTGGGACCGATGATGAAGCTTTGGTTGGATTCGGTCATTGCACTGGCAAAATTGAGCCTGCTCTTGATTTGGGGCTTTGAAAAAGTTGGTCTGGCGAGGTATTCCCATGATAGATAAATACCTTGGGTAAATCGAGCTCAACTCTCGAGGATAGAACTGACCCTGAATATCTTTGTCATCGCCGTTTTTGGTCGCCTAGTCTTTTGTGTTTAGTATTTTGTTCATATCTAAAACATCCCATAAATGCTAACTTTAAAATAAAGATAAAATAGGATTGAACCCTTAGCTGCATACGTTGTCCTGTACGTGACGGGAAGTGTCACCTGATTAACACTTTGGGTCAACCCAAAGAAGGGTCCACCCCAGCTGTTCTCCACACCCCGCATCACGCTAACGGTTAGTTTAAGGGTGATCCTCTTCGCGGTTCAGTTCCGTCATATAAACTTTCATCACTTCTCCATAGCGGAATGAGGACGACCCCGCCCTGGCAAGAATAGCCATCAAGTTTCGGTAAACGCTCGGTGAGAAGCAGGCCATCCGTGGGCTATTCACGTCTAGCTTTCAATGTTGTGCGTCATTCATGCACGGTTAGCTGTTTCTATGCTTTCACTCGGATGTCAGCTCAGCAGGATGTTCCGTTGTGAATGGTTGACCGTTACGTTTCTCTAAAGACCCTTCCCAGCACCATGGGTTTCGTTTGTTATAAATAAACTTCCTTCTTTTCCCCTCCTCTAAATTAACACCATACACACCCTTTCTTTTTAATCTGTCGTATTGCGCTTAAATATGACACTACCCATAATTGTTGCGACAGCAGCCATCATTACCTACTTTGCATACCGATTGCTTTATGGAACTGATACTCCGCACATCAAAGGCCTTCCCGAAGTGCCCGGACTACCTCTTTTCGGTAGTCTTCTTGAATTCGGAACAAACCACGCCAAAGCCGCTCAAAATCTAGCAAAGAAATATGGGCCTGTGTTCCAAGTGCGCTTGGGAAACCGAGTTAGTCTCCCGATTTCTTCCATCCCCTCAAAAGTAACGAGAATAGAATGGCTGATGATGACCTAGAGGATCGTTTTTGCAAACTCGTTCGACTCGGTAAAATATTTGTGGATAACGAACCAGTCTGCCTTGATTTCACGTCCCACCCTTCACACCTTTCACACTGTTGTCTCCTCCTCTCAGGGCTTTACCATCGGTACGAGTCCATGGGATGAATCTTGCAAAAATCGCCGCAAAGCAGCTGCAACAGCCTTGAACCGCCCCGCTGTACAGTCTTACATGCCCCTCATCGATCTCGAGTCCAACGTCAGCATCAAAGAGCTACTTCACGACTCCAAAGGCGGCGAAATCGATCTTGATCCTCGCGCATACTGGCAGCGATATGCGTTGAACACGAGTTTGACGCTCAACTATGGGTACAGAATTGACGGAGATAAAGACAATAAACTGCTGAAAGAAATCACGGATGTGGAGAGGGGCGTGTCGAACTTTAGAAGCACAAGCAACAATTGGCAAGACTACATTCCGCTGCTTCGATTATGGAGTGGACAAAACAAGGAGGCGATCACTTTCCGGGAAAGGAGAGACGTTTATATGAACCGGCTGCTCAGGACTTTGAAGGAAAAGATCGAGGCAGGGACTGACAGGCCTTGTATCACTGGCAACATCCTTCGGGACCCTGAAGCCAAATTGAATGAAGGTATGGCCCCGCCACCACTTACACCATCTAACTGATATCCAAATAAAAATACTGATCCGAATTGTAGCTGAAATAAAATCCATCGGTTTAACCATGGTCTCCGCCGGTCTCGACACCGTCCCAGGCAGTACGTCCTCCCTCCCTCCCTCCCTCAAGCCTCCCCCCACAAAACTAACACCCCAACTCCCACAGACCTCATCATGGGAATAGCCTATCTCTCCACCCCCCACGGCCAAACCATCCAAAAACGCGCCTACTCCGAAATCCAACGCGCCTACCCCAACAACGAAGCCTGGCACGCCTGTCTCCACGAAGAAAAAATCCCCTACATAACCGCTCTCTACAAAGAAATCCTACGCTACTGGACCGTGATCCCCATCTGCTTGCCGCGCGTGTCCATCAAGCCCATCGAGTGGCAAGGCGCGACCATCCCCGCGGGCACAACCTTCTACATGAACGCCTACGCCGCCGACTACGACGAGTCGCACTTCAAAGACCCGCACACGTTCAACCCGGACCGCTATCTCGATGTCCCTGATGGCGCGGGGACCCCCCATTATGGCTACGGCGCGGGCAGTCGCATGTGCGTGGGCAGTCATCTTGCGAATCGGGAATTGTTTACGGCGTTTGTGAGGTTGATTAGTGCGTTTGAGTTCACGCCGCCCAAGGATCCTAGGGATGAACCCGTTATGGATTGTTTGGAGGCGAATGCGATCCCGACGAGTTTGACGTTGGAACCGAAGTATTTTAAGGTGGGGTTTAAGCCGAGGGATAGGGGCTTGTTGGAGAAGTGGATTCGGGAGAGTGAGGAGAGGACGAGGGAGTTGTTGTAGGTTTGAGGGATGGTGGTTTGGAAGAGCGTCTTTCTTTCTTTTTTGCTTCTCTGGTAGGCGCATGTCTGTCTACCTACCTGCCTAGCTGCCTGTCTTCGGTGCATATATCATCCCGAAATCATTCAAGCATGTTAGAAATCTACCTATACACTATCAAATGGATGTGTAGAATCGAAATTCCTAAACTTCTTTGATAGAAATCTTACTTCTTCACCCGAACCGTACTCTTCCACACATACACACACACACGCACGCCCACGATCCTCCCTTCTTCCTCATGATAGCACAAGCAACAGAACAGATACGATCGTGCACGACACAGCACGAGACCCCAATCACCCAACCAACCGATTCCCATCACACAATCTCATCCTGTACGCGCAGCAAGCACACGAGTACCATCACACATGGGTGTATCACATAAAAAGCAATGACATGCTTGTTCAATATATATACCCCTGACCCTCTGCGAGGATCGATCACAATTTCATTTCCCCGAAGAGCAATCAACCCCGCACGCGCGAGCACCAATTAAATGAAGCAGAAACCCGAATGATCACAAAAAGACATCACATTAATCCCATGGATCAATAACATAATGCACTAATCAATCATTCCATGAAAAAACTAACCATCCTTGATATTAATGAGTATGAAAAACTCCTCTGAGAATGCCGCTAAATAAAACAAACAAATAGTGTATGCATATAACAAAAATATATACAAATCAAGAAGAGAAATTAAAAACCTCCCCCATATTCCACACAAGCACCAAACCTGTCTCCCCGTGAAAAATTTCTAAAATCTATGTAAAGGAGCGTAATGCAATACCAAAGATGACCTCATTAAGATCCTCCGAATCCTCTATTTATCCTTGGAAGAAAGGAAGAGAAACGCCTAGTGAAACCCATAATCCATGACTGTAGACATCGCTCGCGGCTTACAAGAGGAAAGCAGCGAAAGCCATGAGCAAGGCACCGCTAGAAGCGACGAGCTTAGATCCCGCGTTTTGGGACAGAGCAGGGCCGGTGGCGGTACCAGAAGGGCTGCCGGGGCCGGTAGAGGGAGGAGAGCCAGGGGTGGTGACAGTACCGTTGGTACCGGAGGTGCCGTTGGTAGAGCTGCCGGGGACGCCGCCAGCGGGGAGAGGCTGGGTGGTGCCGTCGGGCTTGACGAGCTTGCCCATGAAGCTGGCGCACGCGACGCGCTTGCCGTCCTTGTCGTGGATGACGATGGACTTGTCGCCGATGAAGGCTGGGTTGCCCTGGTCGATGGAGAGGTAGGGCTCGACGAAGGTTTCGGCGTATACTTTGGCATCGACAGTGCCGTACTTGCCGCTGAGGTCACCGACTTCGCAGTTCTCCTTAGGGCCGGAGCACTTGGCGGGGGCCTTGTATGGGTTGAGGTGGCCGGCGGTGGAGTTGCAGTCGCGGTTGGTAACGGGCTTCTCGTGGATGTGGTAAGCGTAGGGCGCGCCGGGTCCTGTGAGGTTGTTGAATTTGTAGTTCAATTCGGTTCCCTTGCCGTCTTTGCCAGCCTTGGCCTCGAAGAATCCGTCAATGCCATTCTGGTCGAGCCAGTCGATATCGGCACGGTAGACGACGCCCGCTGGGTTTCCGGTAGTCTGGGGAGCAGCGGTTCCGTTCTGGGAAGGAGTCGAGCCAGTGTTGCCTCCGTTGATCTTTACAAAGTTGCCGCAAGCGACACGGGTGGAGTTGGCGTTGTGGATGACGAAAGACTTGTCACCAACGAATGCCTTGTTCTTGGGATCGAGGGACATGTACTGATCAGAGAAGCTGGTAAAAACGTTAGTTGGTTGAAGGCATGGATGAGGCACATATGGCTTACCTGTTCTCGTTGACATTGGCTTCTACACTGATCGGTCGGAATCTGCCACTCAAATCGCCAACCTCGCATAGAGCTCCCTGGCCCTCCTTGCAGTTCGCGGTACCGACTCCGTAGGGGTCAAAGTGACCGCCTGTGGTCGCACAGTCGCGGCCGACTAGGGGATTCTGGTGGATGTGGTATGCTATTCACAGTTAGAGGCAGCTCTCAGTGAGAAGTGAAGAAATGCTTACTGAAGGGTCCACCTTTGGATTTTGCGATACCGTTGAACTTGAAGTTTAGGTCAACCGTCTTGCCATCAGCACCTGATTTGAGCTCAAAGAAACCCCAGACGCCAGTTTGATCAACATAGTCGAACTCAGTCTTGTAGTGGGCGCCTGCTGGGTTGTTCTCAGCCTTGGGGGTATTAGCGAGGGTGGTGGCTGACGCCGTCGCCGCGACGGAGAGGACGGAAGTTATAGTTGAGGAACGCATGTTGTGGAAGATTAATTTGCGATTATACAATAGGTTGTTGTTTGGGAAGATACGACTGCTGAAGGGTATCTATCTCCTTTAAGGGTTATTGCGTCGAAGATGGAAGTAGGTAAATTCAAGTGCGTTGCTGGAAGATTGCAATGAAGCGAATGTATTGGTGAATGATTAAGTTGGTTTTGGGATGCCTTTGAATGTTGGAAGAGCAAATGGGAGATGATGTGAGTGAGGAATTGAAATGGGCCGCGATTGAGGCGAGATATATAGTTGGGGTGGTTGGCAGGCGCACTGGGGGCTGTTTGCGGTGTTCTCTGCGTAGGACAGAAAGCAGGACCCTGGCCCCGTGCGTTCATCTTTCCCACACCCGCACGAATCCGTGCACAGAAACGAGCCAAAAACATAATTAACTTTTCGAAACATGATGCGCAATTGCCGGTTCAGGCTGTAGCGCACCTTAGCCTGAGGTTCTGATTGGGCGGGCGGTGTAAACAGCGAGCGCATGTAAGCCAGGGGCGGTGCACAGTCGGGGTCATTACTAGCCAGCCATTGTTCCAAATGAAGACTGTGCGCTTGGGCCGCAGCGGGATTGTAAAGAGCACTGAGAGGCTGCTGCGGGACCAAGATGACGATACCCAAGCGAGAGTGTGAATATATGCATGCATGTCGTTTGTTTCGAAACCTCTCGGTCCAGCCAACCCGGGTCCGTCCTCGCGTTGACGGGCGTTTAATCTCTATGAGATGCATACCACTTCACTGGGCGCGGCGCGTCGTCACAGTGAACAGCATCTTTACAGGTCACTTCGCTCTAGTTCGTGTTGCTGTGCCGTACGGTTTCGAAAGCGACCATGTTCCCTCTCTATTTGCTGGCATGATGCTGTGCCAACAGTGCCATCGGTGCCATTTCGTGCCATGGGCGCCTATCATCGTTGCCATCCTTCAGCCCTGCATTACTTACCGTGAGAGCTGAAGAGGCCCGCCCACGCCACGGACCTGGAAAACCGGCAAGCCGCAACACACGGTGAGAAGAGATCCGAGCCCATAGCGCGCAGCTGTACCCACATGCGGAAAACAGAGAATAGAGGAAGAAGGGCATGTAGAGTTTATTTTGTTTCGCTTTGAAAAATGTAATGTCCTCAAGGCTGCGTCGGATTTAGCGTAGGTGGCATTTTAGCCCTATATCCCAAAACGGCTAAGCGGTTCCGCCTCCAGGAATATCACTGGTCATGGCGCGCCCAAAATACATGTATCCCAGCCCCCAGCTAGCCATCCTCCCATCCTTCTCGCCCGTCAGCCATCACCCAGCACTTCGCCCAGCACTTCGCCCAGCACTTCGCCCAGTGAGGTGAGGCTCAGATTTATTCTCCGTCTACCAGTTTGGTGCACTTTGGCTAGCTTGTCACTGCTACCATTTACAGTAGTCAACACACGTAGCGCATAGTTGCTAAGGCTACCATGAGTAGCATCACAGGTGCCATGAGTAGCGTCACCTAACTTAGTTCATCTGAGCAATAAGCAGTGATATCTAGCCTAAGTATTCCTCTGCAATTCCCTCTCTGGGATATCGAACCCTTGGCAGACCGGCCATGTTGTGGAAAACAAACCTAGGCATCTTGTTCTTGAGCAATGGCATTGTTGTACTAGCAGCTGAATGACCGTATCCAGGCAACAAAATATGTTTGTGGATACCCATTGCTTGCTTGGGATCGGGCCGTGTTCAGAACCAGCTTCTGGAAGAGACATTTTCAGGACCAGCCATGACATGTAGAAACGTAGCTAGCACCAGCTGATCTATACATCTAAAACAGTACCCACCGCAAGTCTCTCTTTCCGGTATCTATTCCCAAAGATTTTACTGTTTTACTCAATCTCCCATGAGTAACTCATGAGCCGTTCCATTGCACATTTTCTATTTTCGCTTCTCTTCTCATCAATCGCCCACATCCTCAGCTCGTTCATTTCCTACCAGACTATCCGAAACCCAATGACCTCAGGTGGTCACCTCGCCCCATGCTCTCGTGTCTCTACATTTTTTTTTATCTCAAAATCTAATTGCTATGCCCGTTTTCGGCTACGTTACCTGTCTCACACGTGACCATCTAATCCTAGGCCCACGTTGTTCAGCTGCCCACATGACCGCCCCCGCCGTTTGCTTACTACATAGCCGAGTTTATCGCCCGAGAAGGTAGTGCTGACGCTGGCACGGTCCTTTTATTTACTAAAAATTGAGACCTTCAGGATAATGCATCGGCACTTTGTGCGCTTTGCTTGCGATCATGGGTTTCTTTGGGTCGGGACTTGAAGTGTGGTGCAACTGAGTCGTAGGGTCTGTAATTATGAGATTCCGTGCTATCGTTTCAAGCCATATGGTTGAGTTTATCGTTTCAAATCATGAGCTCTATTTCGTAATGTTCTCTATCGATAATGCTTTGATTGGTTTCTAAAATTCTAATGGTGGTGTTGACTCACGTATATTCAATGTAGTCTTGGCTCCAGTGTTTCGGATCCACAACTAACTAACCACGGTAAACTTATACCCGAGTATGACCTCTTATTAAATCTTCACGATTACCTAAATTTCATCATAAAAAAGTACCTCTGCATCGCGTTCGGTTCCATAGAAGAGCCAGTGCTAGGAACTCAGATGATAATCATAGCTCGTTGTTTCGTGGCCCATGCGATTTCTCATCAAGATTGATGTCAATCACATGTGATAAATCCTCTCCAATGCATCGCCATATTCAACTTTCCTCTTCACATTGACATGACAATATACGAGGCATGTCACACACATCTCAAATTCCAACCACACGAAACATCAGGAACACCAACTCATGCTAACCAAAAGCAGCCACCCGAATCCCGACACCGAATTCAACTAATTCCCGAGCACCGAGTCTCTGCACGGCGAAGCAGTTCGTACGTCGTATGTCGGGGAACAAACATCAACCTACACACTCTACGCTACATACGCATTCGTACGGCAATCCTCATTCTAGTGCTGAGCTACAAGATTATGAGGCAGGCAGTTCATCAAACAACGCCGCACTCTCCCATCTCTCTTACATAAGCGCAAGCGAATCAACCACCCAGATATCCTAGGTACAACTCCTAGCACTACTTCGTGCCACATAGCCGCGTAATTGCAGGTCCACATCTGTTCCCGCGCCGCCTTTCGCGATTCTTTTGCTGGAAGCCGAGGACGGGGTTCGCAATTCATTCACTGTTGGACATAGACGTCATTCATTGACCCTGTTAATTTGTCCCTTAAGTCTTGGACTCTTGGGAGGCTCGGTGCTTCGGTATTTGATTAGGAATCGGTACTGGCTTGGCTCCCGCGTTATCCTACTCGGTAGTTGCAGTGGGATGTTATTATCCGTTTATGCGGTTTAGTTCGTACGGCTTTACTGGGATTTTGTTTTCTTTTAAAAAGAATAGTGGGTAGGTTTGTTGTAGAAGGCGAGGCTTGGTAAGCATTTTACTGGGAGGAGTGTTGGATTGGTGAAGGGGCTGTTGGTAAGCAGCGTTTTTTGTGTGCGAAGGATTTGTCCGTCACTTGGCCGAAGGATTGTGCTGTTGGTTTGTTTTTGCGCGACTATCTTTTTTAGATTCGGTGAAGATAGACGTAAAATTGAAGCATATGTATAAAAGCGACGACGATGGCGGGAGATAAATGATGGAATTTTACAACACAATCAGCGCGCAGTAAACAATTCCCACATCTCAACCATCCTCATCCATACCCTCCATAAATTAGATTTAGCGATGGCGAGTTTACTCCCATTTGAAAAGAACATATCATACTTTACAGTGAGTTCACAGCAATAAATACATACATCCGGTCTCAATTACAGTCAAACTAACGTATCCCTCACAGGTCCCCGTCGCACTATTCCTCGCTCTCGTGCCACGAGTCTACTCAGGCATCTCAGGCCCCGGGAAAAAACTATTCGACCGACACCGCCCAAGGGACTTCACCCAGACCCTTAAAAACGCCGATATAGACGAAGAGGTACCTATCCCCTTCCCTCAAAACTAGGACATTCCACATCAATAGCTTTATACGCAAAACTAACAAAACAATCCAGCTCCGCGACCGTTTACTCCGCGCCGAAGGATGTTCAGCGAACGGGTTTGAAGTCCTTCCTGTCTTCGCTGCGGCTGTTACGGCGGGTAATTCGGCGGGTGTACCTGCGCGCACAATGAATCTGCTTTCGGTGGGGTGGATATCGAGCCGCGTGGTGTACACGTATGTGTATATATGGTACCAGGGACGGGAGAAGTTGGCAGCTGGGCAGTCGCCGTTGAGGTTTAAGGTGTGGACCTTTGGCGCGGGGCTTTGTATGTCGATGTTTGTGTTGGCTGGGTTGAGGGCTTGAATGGTGTTTGGGCATTGGCTGGAGTGATTAAAGGAAGAAAAGTTATTCATGGTTACAAAAGGTAGAATACAAAATTAAGCTACGAAAAGAGTTTGCGAATATAGAGAGTAGGACCAAGGTGCAGACCGCCACTGATTGTTGTGCTTTGATATGTATATCATCCGTAAAACAGTACCAGGATACTACGCAACATGGTATTGGGCGACTTTGATCACCTATTGAATCATCCCTGCTCGAGTTAAGCTGATTTTGTACCCGCGAATTTTACGGCACACTATTCGTTGAATCTTGAACATTTTTTGGGCAGGACTGGTGGATACACTAGGCTATCAAACTTAGTAAAGGGAGGTTGGAAGCACCACTTAAAGCCAAGTGGGGTGCATTTGAATCTGCTACCA
Source organism: Periconia macrospinosa (assembly GCA_003073855.1). Lineage (NCBI taxonomy): Eukaryota > Fungi > Ascomycota > Dothideomycetes > Pleosporales > Periconiaceae > Periconia > Periconia macrospinosa. The sequence continues at coordinate 336,063 of KZ805311.1, forward strand.
CATGTCCTTCGGTAATTATAGGTTAAGAAGCAAGGGGGACTGAAGACTGTGAAAGATCGAAAGCAACCGTAGGCACTGTATGGGTAGTAGAAAGCAAATCCTGCGATACAGGAGGTCGCAACTGATACAAAAAGGACTAATATTAATGGGTGCATTTTTTCATAATGGTGTTGTTTGCAATTGCAGATCAGCAGAACTTATTTCATTCCCAGAATATAGCTCTCCCTTCTTCTGACTGCTATGATAGATCGTATTGTCACTTGACAGATAGAATCCCACACATCTCTCTTGTATACAAGTCTCCTACTAATGTAATGTGTATTCGTTGGTATTGTATAACTGACCAAGCTATCGCTCCTTGGGTGCTTTTGGGCTTATTCGTCTCTAAGTATACAGAAATTGCCTAGATTGCTCAATGATAGGCAAACCAAAGGGTTAACTCTGTCCATAATACATACCTCTTAATTGAGTGAAATACTATTTTATAATTCACTAGGAAGCAGGTATCATATAGTGTCTGCGATTTTTGTACTTCCTATTTCAAGATAGCATTTATCCAACACACCATCCTTATCTCAGTGCAAACGATAGAAAATGCTATTAATGCCTACTTAGATACAAGAGTAAGCTTTTCATCAGCGTCGGTGATCTTAGGGTGAATCAAACTCTAGAGCTCTTCTGAGGCTTCTTCAACTGTCAATTTCCGGTATCAAGTAACAGAGTGTTAAAAGAAACGACATAAATGAAGAGAATAAAATAACCACAAATCGGCTTCCTCTCGTACTGCTGATAAAAAAAGAGACGCAAATTCCTATTATTGGTCCAATGCTCGCATAAAAAAGATAAATGACCAGATAATAAACGGCACTGGATGAATAGCTTCGATTGACATATTTCAGGATCCTTCCCGTAGTAGCCATGAACACTATTGGAGGAAGAAGTGCAAGAAGCCACCATTTTTCACAGCGAAGCCAAGCCACGAGACCTTTCCCCGTGGGTTGGTATTGAAAAGGATAAAAAGGATATGATATACTACCCCCATTAGCATGTTTGACCAACATCTCTATTGCGTTTTCTTTGCCAGGTTCGTAAAGATCAATGTCTAATTCTTGTTTCATGGCCACGGCAAGGCTGATAACGGCTTTGTATTGTCCGTCAACGCCGTCAAGGGTGGAACGGCCGCGTTTCAGCATAGTGCGTTTTGTTTGTATAAGCATTGCTGAGGTGCCGATGCTCCACAAGAGAAGCAGACATACAAGAATATATAGCTGGATAGAAGAGAATCCCCAAGAATAGGTCTGCAAAAATTTAGTCTCTGCGATCAAGTAGATTAAATGTAGAAATACTTTGGTTGGTAAGCATATTCCATTCCCTTCCGTCTCCATATATGCTTTGTTATAGGAATTTCCGGCATACAACCAGGTGGGTTCCTGAATTTTAAGATTGCGGTCTACTTTTCTGAGATATGGAGTATGATAGAAAGTAATGTTGAGTGATTCAGCTTCAGGGATAGTGCCTTTGAAGAGAGTTTCTCCGTTGCGTTCAAGGCTCCAGATTGATGATGTGTTGATATGTTTCGGTATATTTTCAGGCTCCCGGAGTATCGATGTGCAACCCCTGAATGTTTCCATATATGAGTCAAACTCGCATAAGGACCAAACATCAGCGCCTTCAAGTAGCATCCTGGTGGCAATTGGATCGCCTAAAAGATTACTAAATTTTCTTTTGGTGCTAAAATGAGGCTCACCTTTTTGTACTTGATATGTGGCATCGAAGTCCTTGGTTAAATTGACTCTTTGCCCGTCATGGATAGTGAATAAAAGCAGTCTAAATTCATTGAACGGAATACTCTTGCCTGTAATGTCGTCAATTTGAGCGATAACATGGGTAGTATACCCGGTCATTGCGCTGGCCAATGTGGGAAATAGCAGCGAAAAAAGCATGCTTGTCACGATGAAAAACATAGCGATGCGAGATTGCAACCTTTTTCGAGACGTGAAGTCCCGTATAAGTAGAGATATGGAATAAATACTCGGAGTATTTTCCAAGAATATGGCTCGAAAAGTGTCGAATGTTACCTACTCTGAATTAGCAGTGTTTCACTCCTGCGGTATAGCAGGCCAAGTTTCTATTAAGATACACACCGGGGCTATTTCCATACTAATGGTCACATAATCGATAAATGCACGCCAACTAAAAAATGCCAAAGTAGTTTGGCCGCCTCGTCCAACCAGCTGAAGCACATAAGCATACAGAACGGAAAAACGTATAGAATGTCACTCACCACGTCCCAGAAAATATCTATAACTTTAGCCTCTTCAAATGACAATATTCCAAAGAAAAGATTTATTTTGAAAAACCGGCCACTGTTCCAATACGTGTATCTTTCCGGGGAGACTGTAAAAGTGTCTCCCACTACACATGCTTCGGGTAGAAAGCTTGTAGAACCACGGGGAAGCGTGATCAACGCAGCAAGAAGGCTGCCCGCCAAGCACAAAAACAAAGCTTCCATGCCCCAAAGCGCACAATTTTTTTTCGAAAAAATGAGACGGGAGGCTCGCAAATCCCGACCTGCGTCAACAAAGCTACCTTTGACGATTTGGTACCACGTATAGGCCATGGTCGAAGAGCAGAGTTTGAGAATTAAAGGCACTGTAAATTTGCGAATAGGAAAGTTTCAGAAGTGTGAGGTGTTTTCAAGACAATAAAGAGTGGATGAGAAAAGAACATAAATTTTTGCTGTGAGAAAATGATTCACGTGGGTGCTGCCGTGTCTCTTGTGCGTTCCTTATGCAGCTCACGCAGTTAATTCTAGAACTATGTCGGTTCTCCTAGATTTATGTTCCATCCAGCTCGAGCCTCGAATCGGTGAGGAGCTGCATATTTCTTATCCCAGCCTTTTCACATCCGTGGCTGAAGCATTCAGCCTTATTGCCTTAATGTACCTTAATATTTTAGAACAGCATGACGATGGGATGATACGGAGACTTTGGCTATGCACTTACCCATAAGATACCGTAGGAATTCACATATAACGATCAGCCCAGTCCTCTTAGCTGCAGGAAATGGCATACGGTTGTTGTTTATAGCTGCCTTTTTGGGGGAGTTAAGAGTAACTAAGTGTTAGCTAGTTAATAGAGTAGCAAATTATAAGGCAAACTCATCTGCAGCTAAGAGGGCCGGGCTGATCGTTATATGTGAGTTTCTACGGTACTACATTCTTGAATACTCCTCTTACTAACTACTTGTTGCAGCTCAACGCAGTTAGGATAAGCTTTGCTGAGGAACTAATGAAATAGAACCCTTTGACGGTGCTTTGTAAGAAGCTTTACAAAGATGAGCTACGATCAACTAGACGGTACACTAAGAAGATCTAGATATGGGTAGGGTCACATGAAAGTGAAGAATCAAATTGCTTTATAGTCTATTAATTCCAAAACCATAGAAAGATAGGGAAAATCATCTTTTCCTACTTCTGAATGCTTAACTGTTCTGCTTGTGATACGTAGCAACACTAATCGGTGGTTGTCCCAGCGGCAGCTTTACAATGGGGGATAAGTGATTGATCTTTAGGACGACTTCAATCGAGGATCTCAATGAGATACGGTTGTCTCTAAGCTACGTGGCTGCTGCCAATTGACCATAGGGTTCGGGGCCGATATCAATTAGCAGCATAGAGATACCACATGGGGGAGAGCGGGGGACACCTTTCATTGGTTGCGCATAGGAAAGTATTGCAACGCTTCCATCGCAGCGATTCAGCTCATTAGTAAAATATGCCTACTGGCATATGAAGATCTGTTGGTCGTATTCCCCTCCACTACAGTCAAATCTTGGAGAAAGTCAAACTTGAAAATTCAAATAAACACATCCGCAATCTAGGTGGACAAATTTTTAGGAGAAGATGCGCATCGCTTGTGACTAAAGACTAGGATTGGTCATAGAAATTTAGAACGATATAAATAACTCCCAACCGAGCTTGTTCGCCCCCAGCGCCTGTCACAGATTCCGGGAGGTAAACAGCTCCATCTCGTTGTGCGCTGTTCCTTTTCCATTTTGGTATTATTCGTTGGTGGAAATTACGGTGAACTCTGGAGACTCAGCAGGAAGCCGCAAAAAGGCAATCAGAAAAACAGATTGTATTTGCTTGTATGCAATGAATACAGGCCAGGAGTATAGAGTAGGTAACAAGTTGACGCAGCGGGCTAATCTATTCACGGTGCTCGAGGGGTGATGGTGAGCCCCGAAATGCTAAAATAATGCGTATAAGAGTCGAGGTAAGTCTAGCACACGTAAGGCGCGTAAACGTATGCTGTTAATTTGTTGTGAGATTGCCTCGCTATTGTTGCATCGCTTATCTAGCTTTCTCCGCTCTAGCAACTCGGCTACCATAGTGGGAATTCTCAGCTTGAGCCGGAGTGTTGTATAAACAAACGGGGACTTTATTTTGTAGATTAGCCAATTTCCCACAGCAGAGGTGGTTTTCTGGATGCGTAAGATACCAATGATGATGATTCACGCATCAATCCTGGCACGCTGCACTTCGGACCTAGGATGGCATGCCGTAGCACCAGTCATCCCACGATAACCGTTATTATCATTACATGTATGATATGTTTGTACCGTATGATTGTTCAATATGAATCTAACTATCCATCATCACTTAGATTCTATGAAGGATATGGACAGTTGATATGTAAATATAGAATCTGAAAATTGAGTTGTCAACAGAGAGATGGGCCTCAAGGTACGCTTAGCGCGGCGTCCTAGTAATTTTCGTCTCATCTTGCGCTTTACTAGCTCAAGCTCTACGCTGCAGCCCAGCATTGCGCCCCAATCCCATCTACATTGTTCTCTGTCGATGAAGTGGTCAGCAGTCTGCCAACCTGACATTCTACCACGAAAAATCTTATACTGGGCATCTTTAAGCACTGTTGCTTTAACTTTATACACTAACTCAGACATGGGGTCTGAACAAGTGCCAGACAGCCGCTCTGCAGTGTCAATGAACGTTGGCATTATTGGCGCCGGCATTGCAGGTCTAGGCGCAGCCGTCGCGCTCACACGCGCGGGGCACCATGTCGAGATATTCGAGAAATCGAGCTTCAAGAACGAAATCGGCGCAGCCATTTTGATTACGCCCAACGCCACACGAATTCTTCGGGAATGGGGTTTCGATTTCGAGCGGGCTGGACCGGTCGATTTCAAACAGTTTCGCTTCATAAAGGCGCATAATGGAGAGGTCGAGCACCGCGAGGACTTTTCCGGTGTTGAGCAAGAGTTTGGGAGTCGCATGTGTGCTTTCTCTCGAGTGGATCTGCATCGTGGGATTAGAGAGCTGGTTGAGGGGTTAGGGATCGAAATTTATTTGGGTGCGGGCGCAGAGGATTTAGATATAGAAACGGGGATAGTGGATATAAAAGGTCAAGGGAAAGTGAAGAAGGACTTTTGGGTGTTGGCGGATGGATGTCATGTGAGTGTTAATCCTGATTCGAGGTACTATTGAGACATTTGGGTTCATACTGAAATGTGTAGAGTCGTTTTGTGTCCTCGATTGCCCAAGAGAACATTCCCACACACAAGGTTGGAAAATCAGTCTGTCGTTGGCTAGCACCTATGTCGAAAGTGATCGAACATCCAGAAAACGCATCTTTATGGAACAACCAACCGCCAGGTTTCTGCACCTTCTTCAATGAAAAGATCTTGCTTGTCACTTATCCATGTCGAGGAGGCGAGCTTCTGAACTGCGCCGTATTTCACGACACCAGGCCTGACGAGCGAGAAAAGGATGGCTGGCACGGCGAAACGACGCATGAAAAAGTCCTGGAGACCCTAGAAGGTACGAGCGACGGAGTCAGACATCTACCCATGACAGTGGATCAATCGAACCTTCGAGTCTATACAGTCACCCAACGACCGCCTAGCTCGACCATTCATCGTGGCAATTTTCTGTGCATAGGCGATACCACGCATCATATGCTGCCCACACATGCGCAAGGCGGGGCCTCTTCTCTGGAAGATGCCGCTACTCTAGAGATCTTCTTCGGACCATCTTTCTATTCCCACAATCCTGAGAATCTTGAGAAACGCCTGGACACCTACCAGAAGTTCCGTTGTCCACGGAGTGCCACGACACAAATACTTTCCTCGACATTTCCACACATCACCATGGAAGGGTTGGCAAAGAAAGAAGAAGAAATTCGTAGTTTTTATCAGGGTGAGCTAGTTGATTGGCCGAAGGGATGCGGACCCTGGAGCAAAGAGATTAGGGACTTCTTTTATGCTTTTGATGTTTTTGAAGAGGCGGAGAAAGCAATGGATGCGGAGTATCGTGGAGTTAGTCTTTAAGAGGCGGGTATACGTTGGTTCGGAGCTCCGAGAGGAGAGTGAGGAAAGAATGTCATTATTTGCTTTATGAGATTGGTATATTCTGTGCTTGGCAATACGTTGGCTGAAATCAATTGAAATATCCACATTCCACTTGTTGTTCCTCGCTGTTGTGACTACTACCCAAACCAATCCATGGTTACAGCCCACGTGAAACCGTTCTTGTACTGCCTCATTGTTTCGAGGCCCATAGTTGCTATGTCAATACCCGGTGAAAAATCCACTTTCACCTCAATATTACGCCCCAATAAGTTTGTTCCCTGCTGAAAAGCCTTAACAAAGGGCTCGAAGTCATCGGTGGGTGGTGGCTTATATTGATCGTAAAATTTGTGCCCTCTATGGCAGTTGAGAACGACTTGGCGGAGTGTCGGATGTTCCGTAACACGCAATATATAAGCGCAATCCAGGTTGTTTTGGGTGTCTGATGCAATTGGCTTCAGCATCATATCAGCTGAAATGCTGAATGTGAGATTTTCCAGTTTTTTGCAGCGAGACACAATGTCATGTACAGTTAATTCTGCTGGTGTTCCCGAGGCAGGCGGCGATGCGTAGGTATGCCTATATCGCGGGTACAAAGTTAGCTTCATGCAACCAGGGTGATTTCAGTACATGATAAGTGTCTCAATACGCCACTCCACGTGGTGTCTCGATAACAGACGAGTCTGTACCCAGGGTTTAACTGACTGGATGTGGGTGAACTCTAGATGTCGAACACCATTCCACTGCACACCCAGCGACTTAACTGGATCAAAATATTCCGGCCCAGGAACCTTGATCTTGGTAACGACCTGGAGAGTTCGGCGGACTAGTGCCATCGTGGCTTCGTTGGCTATCTGTGGGTCGCTCTGGAAGAGCGGAGGAAGCAAGCTGCAGAAATATTCCAACATAGTAGTTTTGTTTCCTTCAGGATGCTCGAGGATCTCAAGTGGTTTCGTCGTCTCATAGTACACTGTGTTGCGGAGCTCAGACGGTAGTTTTTTTAGGTTGGTGAGCGCGCCGGCTTTATCCATCTTGAGTTCTTTGTAATGATAGCCAATGATCAAAGGATGTACAATGCTTGGGGATTTCGAGAATTTTGATGGGGAATGCCAACTCTTGAGGTCGTCTGTCTGATGCGAATATATATCGCACAGGCTTCGGGGCAAGACTTGTGTGAGCCTTTGAGTCCGCCGTGTGGGGCGCAATGAACGTTATCATCGCCGAACTGGGAGCTCCATCTCCGCAGTGCTTTCAGGGAGAACACTATACAAATCCATTTTTGATACAACCTGATTACCTTGGGAGGTTGCCGAAAAGTGGCTGTGCATCATTAAGTGGACGCTGATTCGTCATTCGTCGAAGTGGCAGTGCACAGTGGAAGAGAAGGCAACCAGCGATAAATGACAAACGATTCAAAACTGGTGTCCGCAATTGTAATCAAGAGAAAAAAGATAAGGAAGAAGGGCTGAGGGTGGTTGGGTGGATTTCGAATTTCGTACAGTGAAGAATTTGTTTCAAGCCATTATGAGACTGTGCCACATCTCCATCAATGCATGTCGTAGAGAAAATGCCGCTGGGACCCTCTCGCAGAACCCATCTGCATTCAATATTCAATACGGTTGGGTTAGAAACGGACGCTGACTTTCCTAGATGGTTGTGATAAAGCTTTGACCGTCAATCTATACATACACCTTTGCTGAAGTGCTGTTATAATTACTTGGTGTTACTTCGCTCAATTTGTTATAACAAAAGTAAACTTAATAAAAGAAATTAGTAAAATATTCCGTAATGCCCAAAAGAAATGAGATATGTACATTTGGACTCACAAGTAGGCAGAATTATACCCTGAAACCCTAATCTATTGGTGCTTAAAAGAGCGGTGTAACAGCAGTGTTCTTACTTAGGTAACACAAATTGACTTGTCACTTTGAAATTCCTGCTTTTTATTCCCGTTGCGTGGCACGTATACCGGCTTGATAGCCTACGATCTCATCAACTAAGGATATTGTATCGTCACATCGCGGCTAGCAGTAGTCGCATCTGTCAAAAAAATGTAATATCCAACAATACGGCTCGGAGAGGGACGCATTCATGTTAGACTGTATATCACGTGAGACCTCGCCGATTTCCATGCGTACGATCCGATATACCGCAGGTGGAAGTTGTTCCTAAACTAGATCGCGTCCAATACGGATTGGATGTAGAACAACGAGGTGTAATCATAGGAGGAGAATTTCAATACCTGGACGCCTAGCTTCTATCTCGCGTTATCATAACACTACCGCCACGAAACTTTGTCTCTAATAATCATGCGATTTATCTTGGCTGCAGGTACAGCTACTTAGCTGAGGGTTTTCTTATCGTGGGTGCTTCGGGGAAAATGGTCTCTATTCTACCCCATGGCCATCATTATGTGCTTGATTTTGGGAGGGGTACGATCTTGAAAACCATGTTTGACGAACTTTGATTGTTCGAGAGTAGTTGAACCATCACATCTTGAGAGCTATCAGGAGGTTTGGGTGCTGCACTTTATATGTGTTAAAGAGTGTTATAAGCAGCCTTTAATGTAGATATCGGAAATCTTTTTCCTTCCTTTATGATCAAGAGCATGGTTGTAAGTAGCGACTCAGTAGCTCTTTCATCTTTTGAATACGAAGAGTACATAAATAGTCTGGTCACAACACGATGAAACAGGTAAAGGCGTGTTTTCTGCGCGTATACAACGTAGCATACAGGCTGAACCCCGATGTATTTCAGAAAACGTTGCGTACATCTGCTTTTTGTTTTGTGGGCTAGTGTAGAAAAAAGGTATCCTACGTTGTACAGAGGGGTGACACGCCGGGTCGTGACGTTTCGGGAGGACTAACAGTTTCTACGAATTAGAGGTTCTGCGACTTCTATCCGCTATGTTTAATTTGTGAATATCGCTTGGTACACTATCTACCCGACCTGTCACGACCCAGCGTGTCACCCCTCTGTATATTCTTTTTGTAAGAGCGGTGTGATTCAATGTTATTTCCCCTCCTTCCCTAAAGATGATAATATTTTCCACGTACACATGTGAAATTCCTGATGCTGCCCCTGATCTAGACCTACAGGGGATTGTTGCATCGGGACGCCGCATATCGGGAGGTTAGTAGTGTACCGATTCTTGATTGACTAATTGTATTGAACGGAGAAGATAGGTCTAACTTCTGATTTGTATAAACTAACAATTAAGCCGAACCTCCCGATATGCGGTGTCCCGATGCAGCAAACCCCTGTAGATTTTCAAATGGAGGTACAATGTCCCTGTACCTTATAGTAGGCTATACCTGATTGAATCAACCCCTTGAACATACGCACAGAAAACAGGGCGCTAAAAGCATGTATCTAACCTTACGGTTCACCTTCCTTAAAAGGAGTTATCCACCAGGATGGTTTTTATATTGCAGACGTCGCAGACAAACCACTTGTTGGGAAATTTATCCGGACATCGCGACTAGGTAAAAAGCTTGGTAAAAGCTCTTTCAAAACCGCGTGCTGTATGCGGTACTCTCCGGCAGACCACAGTTCTATTGCGGATACACTCCGCAGAACCCGAATGGCCCGCATGTTCTTGGTGAGCGGATCTAAACATCCAAACCCATCACAGGTGTATGGCATATTTGTGCTCGCCTGCAATCGTCAACTTGTGATGCTCAGCAATTTTTTCTCCTATGTGTCAGATCAAAATGTTCTGGAAAATGAAAACTTCGACCTCTCTTTTGGTATTCTCCGCGGTACTCGTCGAAGGGTTTCCATTACCAAAAATCACTCCCAGAGTGGAGCCACGATACGATGGTGCTCCTGGAACGGGCGCACTTGGCCGAGTGGTTTACGGTATCATATCTATGATCTGCCTGTGTGGATTGGCGTTCGCGTTGGGTACTTTTTGCCTGTTTAACTTCATAGTGAGATGCTAACTCGCACCAGGCCTTCGAGTCAAACAATTTGAAAGAAAGAGAAAACTGAAGTTCGCATGGATCTTATCTCAAATTCAGACCGTGTTGGCTTTGGCACTTGTGATTTCAGGCGCAATCCTGGTATACGGCCTAAACCTCACCACCTACAAGCAATGTCGAGCATCGATAACTGTCTGCTTGTTTCTGTATTTCTCCTCAAAAATCTTATTGTGAGATATCTCAGGTTTCAAAAAGTTTATCAAAGTAGAAATAGCTAATCAGCGACAGATACATCTTTTACCTCGAAAGAGTGCACATAGCGCGTCTGCCAGATGTGTCCAAGAGGACTCAGGATAAGATATGGATTGCCGGTATGATAATTGCTGTCGGATTCTTTGGCGGGATGGCACTATGGTGCCTCGCTACACCCCACGCCAAGATTAGCCTTAAAGATGGTCACTGCCTGATCGGAAGTGACATGATCCCGTCCTACATTACCTTCTCTTTCGATATCATCATAAACATCGGACTTACCTTTGTATTTTGTTGGCTAATTATGCCAATACTGAAAAACCAAGAACGCGGTGTTGATTACTGTGGGTCTGAAGAGTCGCAGCCTTCTCCTCGTAAACGGGCGGTGGTGAGACGAATGCTTGGCAGAGGAAGAACAGAGACGGATGATCGACTTGCTCAGAGCATCAAGAAGATGCTGAAGAGGAACATCATCGGATCTGCTCTGACATTCGTGGCTGGTTCAATCAACCTTATCATTTATTTTGTTGACGCGACAAGTCAAATAGCGTATGTCTGCTACACATTATGCGTCGTCGATGGTACGTTCCCTTGTTTCATCCTTCCTAACTTGCTATTGACGCAGTGATAGTGGTTTTCGGAGTGTTGGTCGTGCACTGGCTTACGTTTGGATCAAACGCTGCCAATGGTCCTTCTCTTCACTCTACAATGCATTCTATGCGGTCCACGATAACCCCATTCCCGGGTCTTTCCATGCCCGATCCTGTTGTGACACACTCGAAAGCGTCCATATAGTACAGTCTTGTCTAGTTTCTGTCTATGCGAGCCCCAAGCCTTAGCTATTAGGCCTAGCAATCTCAACTTCAATATTTGGTTGACTGGTGATCGCAGTTTGGTCATGTAGTCAATATCCTTGTTTTCCTTCGTTCTTGCGCGGGAGACTGGCCTGTGGATAATGCCAATAAGAAAAAGAAACAAGCAAGCCATTAAACTTCCCTGTTTGAGAGGGAGATATCTGATATTTGATTCAGTCAAACGCTATCTTGACGTCGCTCTTTCTGTCACCCACAGACACTGCTCTAGTTAGGGAAGCACCGCCGGAGGCTAAGTCGCAATATTATCGTTTTCATATATTAGGGGGCCCGCCGAAATGGCAAAAAAAAAAAAAAAAAAAAAAAAGTTCTGCGTCACACTAGTTGCCCTAGTTACCCTATCTAGTAATAAGTGTATGTTTACTATCGTATATCGTATATTTCTCTATCGAAGTATTTTACTATTATATACTGGTAGGCTAGAATATTTATCGATACTGGTAAGCAAGGATATTAGATGATGTTAGTATTTCTTATAGGCTGCAAGGGTATTAGACCTCTATGTATCCTTAATTATACCTATTACTAGATAGGGTAGACCGGACATTACAAAGTGGAGGTGACTTGGGGAAAACAGCCATGGATCGCGCGGACATCGAGCCTACCCAGGACCCACAATCGGCCAGGTCACAAGCTAATCGCAAGAGCCGCCGCCGCTAATCTAATTATCAACCGTCAGACATCCTAAGACTTCACACCCCCAGATTATACTTCAAAACAAAGCTGACCTTAGCAAACTGTCTGCCTCGTGGGCGTTATCGTCTGGTCTCATGTCCCTATCATCAAGGAAATACATGAGCAAGCGGCAACGGCCGTGCGATTTCTGTCGATCGCGCAAAACAGCTTGCCGCATAGAGGGCGGCCTGCCTTGTCGTTTGTGCACTTTACATGGCCGACAATGCACTTTTGTAGAAGCTGCTCGACCGAGGAAGCAGATGCTAACGACAACCGGCGACACTCCTGGCCAAAATGACAGCTTAATTGCCGATGTTGTGGGTCAAGATTCTGTCAATTCTCCTCATTCTGATAGCATGGATGTGGCTCCATCACCTAACGAAGTCCATCGGTTGCAGCAAAATGATACTAGACAATATGAAGGGCCCAGCACAGACGTTCCGTCAGCCAGCTTCGCAAACCATTCATTGGATGAACATCAAGTCGCTATGTTTGATGGTATATATAATCACGATTTTCCGGAATTCGATCAAGATTTGAGGTGGAACGATGTCCTTGATACCAACGACGGCCTGCATCCACAGGTATTAGGACACAGCGGAGACATGGATCCATACTTACTACAAAATTACCAATATGGCCTCTCCAATATTTTCCAGTTCAAACAGTTGAGTGTACACTCGGTGTCTCAAAGCAGTGTTCCCACGCAATTTCTATTATCGCAACCTGATTTATTTTCTTCCTCCAGACAAGAAATGGGACATGGCAAAATCTCGCTTAAGACCTCAAAGGAAAAGCTTGAAGATTTGGTGCCTCGCGATACAGGTGTTCGCCTTATCTCCCTATTCCGACGATTTATTCTACCTCAGTATCCCATTTTTTCGGAACCACAATTTCCGGACTCTCAGACCAGTCCACCCCATTTACTTGCAGCTATCTATACGATTGCGCAACCCTTCGCTAAATTCGACGACGTTTTATCAATAGAGCTCGCATACGAAAATCTCAATAACGAAGCTCTCTTCCAGATCATCCTTGAGGCGCTACGCTACGAAGCCCACAATCCTAACATTGCAACAGCACAGACACTGCTTCTCGTCATACTTCGCCCATCTACCAATCCTTTAGTCCTCGAATCTTCTTTCAGATGGTCTCTAATGGGTACCCTCGTTGCTACGTCCCAAACACTTGGACTGCATCACGATCCAACGTCATGGAATATTTCGCGTTCGCAAATTGCTTTGCGCCGACGTCTCTCATGTACCATATTCACGACAGACAAATGGTTGGCTGCCAGCCTTGGTCGGCCGCCATTGATAATGCAAGATACGTGGCTTGTAACTTCACTTTCGGTTGCGGACGGGCACGGGTCTTATTTAAGCTCAGCCCTCTGGTCAACTCATCTCCAATATTCAAAATTGGGTTCCCTTATGGGAGATGTGCTAAACAAACTCTTGTAAGACCAGTACAATATCTTCCACGGACAAAGCCTAACCACTCTAGTTCGCTACGAGCAATGCATGAACTGGCATCAAACATAGAGGAAACGACCTCCACATCAAGGTGCTTGCTAAAAGAATTGTCGGACTGGCACCAAGATTTTACATCGCACTCTGGCCAACATCCGAAAGAAGACACATCTTTACCGATAATCTGCACCCTTGGCTATCACTACTCACAAATGACTATCTTTCGAGCAACTATTCGACCTTTTCTCGCCAATGTTCACGAGAATGTCACGACACCTGATATAACAAATCCCGATCAAAGTAATCGGGCAGAAACATTGAGCTTCACACGGGCAGGCGTTCATTCTTCCACTGCCGTTGCTACCACTTTTGTCAAAAGTTTGCACCAGGATCACTCGCATATGTTCTGGCCTCACTGGAGCCAAGTCGCCTTCTCATGCATATGCTTCCTTGATTTACTAATGGCGACGTCATCGCTGGACACTCAAGAAGCTCTCGCCTGGTTTCAGGAACTGCATGCTGCACGCCGAGAAATCCGCCTCAAGTCTGCGATGCTGCCTGTTCTTCGACTGGGATTGCTAAGGATCGACGCGATTTTTTGGAAGGGTATTGATAAGGTTCTTCACTTGCTGCCACACGTCCGCGAGGCCCTTGAAGTGAGCTTGGAAACTGACGAGGCACACATTCGGCCCTAATTCAACGGCAGTACCATGCGAAGCCACTAGTTTTCAGCATTCTTTTTTTCAAAGTTTCATTTTATCTAAAGCCGGCTTCCCTTCAAGGACAGCTTCGATAATTCATTCTCAACAGTTCTGATTGCATCCTGCGCCATACCAAGACCAGCCTGAAATCCCGTACCACCGGCACCATAATTATGCACCAAAGTTCGGCTTTTCGTTCCATCAAGTTGGATATCTGTTCTTTCCACACGAGCACCGCCCTCCCGTGACGGCCTCAAGCCTGAGAACGCAGCCAATACTTCCATGCCGCCTTCGACTAATTCAGGAAGTAAGGCGGTGGTGCGTTGGAGGATGGACTCGGATTCGCTAGAGAAGGTGTCTCCCGTACTATTTCATCAACGTTATAATTCGGATAATTTCATGTTGGGAAAATAGTGAACTTACCTCACTCCTTTCTGCATAAACCCGCCGAGGATAACATTGCCATTCGACTGCGGCCTTGGTATTATATATGTCTCGTAATCTTCCCCATGACGCATTACGTTTTTGGAGATTTGAGGCGCCTTTGTGAGGAGAATCTGGCCTCTTGTTGGGTACGATTTTGCGTCCTGGACTCCTTCGAGAACACGGGCGCCGTTGCCGGTGCAATTGAAAACAATCCTTGTCGATGGACTGGAGAATGCTGCACTGATCTTGGAGAGCTTCTGGCGGATGAATGTTACACCGTATTTGTCTTTGAGCAGATTGTGCAGGTATTGAATGTACCGCGGCGCGTTCACTGTGATAGTCGTGAAAGAAATCCCGAACTGGCATCCAGCGGGGATCTCTGATGGAGGAAGGATTTTAAACTGTGCTCAAAATAAGCTCGTCACTCAGGTTGCAAACTTTAGAAAGCACTTACGTCTCTCAAATATCCAGCCATAGAATCAATCTTTGTCCGCGGCGGCATCTTATCCCAGTACTCCAATGACTGCGTCTTTGCGATACACGCTTCCACACCACGTTCTTCAGCAAGTTTCATCATGGATTCATACCCAAGTTTGTCCCACCGGAGGGCATTCGTATCGCCACCCGAGATGGCGGAGAAATTGGCGCCAGCCCTGTTCATGTCAACGATGCATAGTTACTGAGCTAGGACATGTATGACGCACCAAGGCGAGGTGTAATTTATAGATGTGTCTCCTGGTAGATGTTCGGCAACAACCGTGATATGTGAGCCATGACCGCGCTCTGCGAGCAAGAGAGCAGTGTCTAGCCCAATCACTCCAGCACTATTTAGTTATCAAATTAGCATCGAATTTCGCCTCATTCAACTTCCTCGTATTTCATACCCGACGATTACTATTTCTCTGCCCATTTCGTTGCTGTGATCTTACAATTCCAAATTTTTTGTTTGATTTCTACCGCAGTAATTGAATCTGGAAGAAACCGCAACTTTATTAATGAAGCTGAAAGACGGATGATAGCTGTCTGATCCTTTCCGATGGCTATCAATCTCCGTCGGGAAAGTTAACTTCGTGATATCCATTATCGCCGTTTCTGCGGCGTCGATTTTGATTGGTGGCGTTCATCTCGTCTCCGCTCGCCTATCTAATCGGCCAACTGACTCGTCTTCCGGCAAGTGGTAAGTGGTGCTTTTACTAGACAATGATAGTTGCACTCAAGCGCTCGAAAGCGATTTAAATACAGTTTTTAGAGGCTATATAGTCGGCTAGTTAAGGTAAGCCATTTTCTTCTTAAGTGCAACTTTCACTGTCTTCTGAGAGAGGGTGCAACGCGCGGTAATCGCAGGCTCTAACGAAAAGCTGACTTTGGGACTATGTTGCCCAGTTGGTATGTTAAAAATCGATTTATTAAACATGGGTGAAACAAAGGACTTGAAAGCTCCACTTCAACCATTCACTGGTGCAAGTCTGCAATACCACATTCAAATTCGCTTGTTATTCGACGACTGAATGCGTCTATTGTTTGTAATGAACACGATGCAGCAATTCACTCGTGTCTTCTATATACTCGAAACTCTTTTTCAAACCTCGTTCTGGGTGGTTGTAGTGACCAAAAGCATGAGGCATACCGGCATATCGCTTAACACTGACTTGGCTTCCCGCTTTGCGCAATAGCTCGCCGTAGTATTCACCCTCATCTCTTTCGAGATCGAACTCTGCGGTGATGATGTGTGCTGGGGCTAAGTTCTTGAACGAAGGAGCCAGCACCGGAGTGCATATCCATTTGTCCAAAGCTTTTTTCTGCTCATCTGTATGCGTGCTTCGTCAACTCACGGATTTTCAAGCAAAACTCCAATAACCAATTTACGTACCGACATCTTCCCCCAGCCAGTATTTCAAAAACCATTTCTCTCTACCCAAAGGACCCCAAGGCGCATCTTGAAACATGTGCACGCTCTCATATGGGCAATTCAGCTTGTTAAGCTCCAGACCGGGTAAACAGTACCGCATATCTGTCGCAGGAACAATCATCATGTGCAATTTGAGGTCGATCCCTTCATCGCGAGCAAAGTGTGCAAGGACGGCCGACATCTGACCGCCCGCCGAGAGGCCTCCAATGGAGATGCTGCGTGGATCGATATTCAAAACTTGAGCATTGTCGATTACCCATTTGAGTGCGTCCCAACAATCGTAGATCGAAGTAGGAAATGGATACTCTGGCGCCATCCGATAGTCTACATCTACGACCTTGATTGCAGCCTTGTTGGTTATGTGCCGGCACCAAGCCGCCTCGGATTTCAGGCCTCCAAGCACCCAACCTCCTATTTTTGCTTAAGTATCGCGAAATTACGTAGAATTTACGGAGTCCATCTTACCTCCATGGAAGTTCAAGTGAACAGGCCAGGGGCCTGGTCCTTCTGGTGTGTATATCCTGACATTGATCTTTCCTGATGGTGTAGTGACTGACACTTGTCTGTCCTCTACATGGAAGACTTCAGGACCTACATAATATCAGTATTGTCTGAAGTTACATCAGGGCAGAAGATTTTATTTACACACCTGCGCAAGTTGGGTAGGTGAAACTGTATAGAGCGGGATTCTTGCGATACTCCTCAATCGAGACTTCATCGGCTCGGATCATATTTGCCCCATGAGTCTCCCAAAGTTCTATCCATTCCGGGTCCAATCCAGCGAATTTCGTCCTGTCAATGGCTAACCTGGGCAGGTGAATCTCCTGAGCTCGACCCGATGCAGGCGTAGTTGTGGTGGTGGCGGAGGTTATTGTTGCGGACATTGTTTATTATTTAAGTTCGAAGGTGCAAATATAGAAGTGTGAATGGAGATGAATCCATTTTCTTTTTTGGTTTTCATATTTATCTGGGGAAATATTCTGAATTGGATATGTACCCACTCGTACCTGATGGCGAAGAGCAGTGCGAAAGCCGATTGGCGGCGTTGAACACGAGGCGGGCCGATCAGAGCACCTCACATATTCGCCGATCTTTGACAGGAAGGCCTATCGCCGCCTATCGGATTTCCTCACTAATACCTGCAACGCCTATCACGTATCAAATTTCCCACCGATATCTGCATCCCAGAATCATGGGTATGGGTAAACGCTTTTTACGTTATATATGGGACGAAGGACGTTCAAAGATATGTTTCCCCATACCTATAACCTTAAACACCCAGAATTCCAGCTCCCTCACTACAGTTGAACCATTTATTGCGGCTATTGCCCTTTATGGAAACTGTAGTTGAAGCGCAGAATAGCGCCCTGAGTGGCCATGAAAGAGTCGAGACTCAGTCCGCTGTTGCGGAATCAGAGTGGGCGAAGTTGAGGCGCGTTCCTGACAAGCTTCCCACAGTTGCCCTGCTCATCCTGGCTGTCGAGGTGAGAAATCATCTTGTGAACCTACGCAGTGTTTTCGCTCACATTGAAACAGCTTGGTGAACGTTTTACCTACTTTGGTCTAAGTGGTCCTATTCAGAATTACATCAAGTGCGTTGGTCACACAGTACTATCCATACAAAACTGACAAACGCCAGCAACCCGTATGCGCCTGGCTCTCACCTCCCAGGTGCATTGGGCAAAGGGCAGGCGGTGGCTACGGCGCTAGGAAACTTTTTCAAATTCTGGGCTTATGCATCCACAATCATCGGTGCCGTCGTGGCTGATCAATACCTCGGAAAATTCAAAGCCATAGTCCTAGCTGGCTGCATTTACATCGCAGGTCTCATCATCTTAGTTGCCACCGCAACGCCATCAGCCATCCAAAATGGAGCAGGTTTCGGAGGACTCATAGCCGCTATGGTCACGATTGGTCTGGGAACGGGAGGTATTAAAGCTAATGTCACTCCAATGTGTGCCGAACAGTACCAGAATGCCAGGCCAGTTATCAAGACGTTGGAGACGGGTGAAAAGGTCTTAGTCGATCCTGAACTCACCGTGCAAAGACTGTTCATGTGGTTTTATTGGGTAGTCAATGTTGGCGCACTGTCACCTCTCATTACGGTGAATATTGAGGCGAAACATTCCTTCTGGCTAGCATACCTGATCCCTCTTATGTCAGTATCTCCGTGTGAAATTCACCTCGGGAGAAGAATTGGAGTTGCTGATGTTTAGCAGTGCAATCGTTATTTCTCTGGGTGTCTTCCTCGGTGGGCAAAGACGATATGTGAAGGTTCCTCCGCAGAACTCAGCCATATTAGATGCCATCAAAGTCACTATTATCGCATGCCGCGAGCGAGGATTTCAAAACGCCAAGCCATTTGTACTCGCCGAAGCTGGGAAGGGTAACAAATACAAATTTGCGCAAGAAGAGAGATATACCAGTTCGTACGTGGAAGACGTTCAACGCGGCATGAGAAGCTGCAAGGTAAGTCCTAACAAAGCAATTAGACTTCGGGGCATGACAAACTGACACAAGTGTTTCAGATATTCGTCTTTCTACCATTTTACTTTGTGTGCTGGATTCAGATCTGGAACAACCTTATCTCTCAGGCTGGCGAGATGGCCTTGCACGGGACTCCCAACGACCTTCTCCAGAATCTCGACCCTATTGCACTGATCATCTTCATTCCATTCCTTGACTGTAAGTTGTCTTGCGCGGCGGTGCGAATTTACAATAGACTAATTATTGATGCTAGGGGTTGTGTATCCTGGGCTTCGAAAATTAAAAATCGACTTTGACCCAGTATCGCGAATTTTCGCCGGGTTTCTCCTCGCTTCCTTTTCCATGGTGTACGCCAGTGTACTTCAACATTACATCTACATATCCGCCCCACATAGCATTCATGTGTGGATACAAGCCCCAGCGTATATCTTCGTTGCCTTCTCTGAGGCCTTCATCATTATTACAGGGCTTGAACTCGCCTTTACACAAGCCCCGAAGAAGTAAGTCCAGAAGTTTAACCAACACATTCGAGTCAAAAACTCACGCACAACAGTCTTCGATCGTTCATCTCTGCGCTGTTCTGGATTACAATCGGTGTTGCTGCTGCGATCTGTATCGCGCTCAGCCCAGTTTCTCAAGATCCCTATATGGTCTGGATGTATGGTTCCCTCGGTATCGTTGGGTTTGTAGCCGGATATGTGTTCTTTCTCTGCTTTCGCAAGGGCGGCAAGTGGTCCGACAATGCTGTGATTATAGAAGCTGTTCAGGTCGAGAACAACATGAATCCCTTCGGTCAAACGGGAAAGACTGATGTGGGAAAGATTATTTAGATACGAGACATGCAATAACTTCTTTTCACAAGATAAAATACGACGACTCTTCCAACGGTCAATCTTAAACGAAATAACGTCACGCTCAGTGACTCTACATCACCCCCCAAGCCGTCGCGAAGACCATACCTAAGACGGCCCACAGAGCCCATGGGGTTCTTCCTGTGGCAGTATTCTCACCTCCACCTGATGATTTGGTTCTCCTTGAAGTCGTCGTCTCATCTACAGGCCACAGACAGCTAACATGGGATTCTTGGGCATCCGCATCCGCCCCGTCCCAAAATACAGTCAACGCAAGGTTAACGCTCGCGGTCATTGGGACCGTGTCGTTGAAATACATGGTGCCGGAATTGTTCCAGTTGAGCACAAAGGCTAAGTCGTTTGTCTTGGGTGTTGTGGGGTAGCAGTTGGTGGTTGAATTTTGCTCCTCAGTGAAAGGTTTGGGGGCTGAGGAGCCGATGAGAGCTGTGGGCCCTAATTTAGTATGATATCTTTCGACTTGTACTCTGTGAATTTCGAGGTAGCTCTATGGTATAACTTACGAATGTAATGCACTTGAGTCCAGTTCATTTTGCAATTCGAGACTCCGGAGACGCTTTGCAGGTATTCCTCCAATCCGTCGCATGCATCGCTGGAGCTATTGAATCGGTTGCCCTGGTCTCGCGCGAACCTAAGCGTATCTTCTCGCAATTCCTTATGACAGTCACCCCCAATAACATCTTCACACGTCTTTCTACTACTCGGACGGATGTTGTCAAGCACCTTGTTGTACGCTTCCAAGATGACCGCACATCCTCCCCATCCTGTCACTGATGTCAAATTCACACTCTCCGGTGTCCCAAGGAAGAAGGATTTTTCAATAGTGCGCTCGGCCTTCATGTCCGGGTCATATCCAGTATAGTCGTGGAATGCAGTTGACCACGTGAGATTCTCCGATCTCGAGTTGGAAGAGTTAAAGGAGAACGTGTCCACGCCAACGAGGTTGTACGTCTGATTGCTGATGCGACATTTGCCGTGGCCGCTGGGACATTCAATATCGGCACAAGAACCGAGGAGTTTGTCGTCGAACCATTGTGCGGCTCCGAGCGTAATCGCAGTGAATGCCAATTGATGTTATTCGTAGAGATGCCATGTTTGTTTCTCCTGGATTCCCTTTTTCGAGGACACAGCTCAACGAGCGGCCTGGTAGGCATTATGTAGAATAGTAGAGCGCCTTCACTGCCTCACGCTCCCTACCCATTGAACTTTAAGGTTCCCCATTCTGGGGGGTGTGACGCAATATCTTCTTGTACCAGCTTGGCAATATCATAAGAGCCTGATTACAATTTACTACTTCGGGTAATAACAGTGACATATTGGGGATCGACTAAGCCTCCGAAACACACTGTTCGCTTGATACATGCTAGCGCGCATCCTACACAGCTAGCACGGAATGTAATGATAACTTTGTACAATAATTACAGGTTAATAAGGTCAACCAATACCAAATTGGATGAAGCTGAAGAAAATACGTGATGACCTTCCATCACATTTGTAGATCTGATGCTATAAATATGATCGAAGCCTGAAGTGCTCCGACCTCTTGATGTAGACTAGAAAGAAGCAATTCCAGAAATAGGATGTGCGCTGGCCAAGCCTAAGAATCGTTTAAGCGGAATCCATAGACTGTCTCAATGTCCCCCAAAAGCAGTCATGAGTGCAGGAAATCAAGATTCTCCTTCAGTTGAGCGACCACACCTAGATAGACTGCTTGCTGAAAAGCTACATTCTGCAAGCTAGTAGCTCGGTGGTCGAAGTCGCACCGTATCAATGATACATCTTCGTACAGCGTCAGCATATTTTTCGCCCGCCTCATTGTAAAGCTCATCCGCAAGCCTAGCCGCGGTATTGAATTCAGTAAAAGATGTGGTTTCCGATTCGTCATCGGGCACTTTCAGTTCCAAAATTGGCTTGCCATACCATAACTCGATAAGCGTTATGCCTAGGCGATACAGGGTTTGGTTGCGGACGATTCTATGTAACAGAGGAGACAATCCCATGCTGGATGACTCTTGGTTCGAAAAGCACTGTCATATGAAAGGGTGGCTGTAGACTGTACTTTCTGATCGTTTGATGAAAAGTATGTCATCTTTTGTCCAGTGATCGTCCAACCACGGAGAATCATGCAATTGGAGAACGCTCGATGCTAGTGTTACCGCCAGTTCTAAGCGACTT
Organism: Periconia macrospinosa; assembly: GCA_003073855.1. NCBI lineage: Eukaryota > Fungi > Ascomycota > Dothideomycetes > Pleosporales > Periconiaceae > Periconia > Periconia macrospinosa. Next base: position 358,187 of record KZ805311.1, read on the forward strand.
TTCCGAGTGAATGCTGTATCTTGAAGCACAGCTTGAAGCGTCGGCATCGTCCAAGCTTCGGTGTGCGCCAGTGGATTCTTGGTTGGATATATTAAAATCCCGTGTTTGTGCTCTGGAAAGACAAGGAGCGACAGGCACGCAGCTCGCTGAGGCTTCTGCAGTATCCTTATACCAGCGCAGAGACTTTGTATAGACTGTGTCTTCAATCTACAATAAAAACAGGTCACTCGGCACATATGTACAGTCTACGCCAAGCTCGGTAGTGAAACGTAACTCAATGACCGGCCTCGCGTCGGAGTTGCTTCGAGCGACCATTTAGAAGGACCGTATTTACTTTGAGAAAGCACCAAGGACTGAACTACTGCCATCATATATCAAAATGCATAAAAATCTTTGGAACTTGAGACCCTTGAGTACTATGGCATCCCATAACGAGATTGACAAGATAAGTTTCGTCTGATGTCTTAGGTATGCATCATTGTTGACATAGTACAGACCGATCCCGACTATTTTCTTATATTGCAAGATATAAAGCCTCACGATATCAAAGTTCTCTTCAATCATACACTCCGTTTTTGCAGGCATACTCTTCTTAAGAGCCCCAGTTGCACTCCGCAATAATAGGATCTACGAATCAAGTCGTGGTAGAATCGGTTGCGTACTTGGAATACATCTCGAATATTGACTGAATTCCCTCCTGTTGTAGTGATTGCGGAATAATTACCATCCAGTTGAACATAAAACACCTGTCCATCCATGGAATAGGGTGAAAGAAATGATTGCACGTCGGTCTTAGTGGCTATTTCCTGCGATGCTCAAAAGGTACAAATTTCGCGAATGGCTTACAAAGTCAATGAACTCGCTGAGGACAATAAATTGTGAAGCACAATTTCTCTTCTGGTCTTTCCCTATCCAATCGGTGGAGTGTCGTGTCAGACCTTGTGTGTTTGGATGCGGGCAAGCGAGCGGTGATGCAAGGGCCGGAAGCGGGGCAACAATATTCCGGCCCACTAAGCGAAGAAACCAACACATCCTATCGACCCCCCAAAATAATCGCGACTCCCACTTCGACAATCCCAAACACCACATACACGAGCCACAATGACCAAACGCACCAAGAAGGTCGGAATCACCGGAAAGTACGGAACGCGCTACGGTGCTTCCCTGCGCAAGCAGGTCAAGAAGATGGAAGTACGTACATCGAAAATTCAGCCGCCTGGCGAGAGCAACAGTTGACCGTTCGCCATAGATCACCCAGCACGCCCGCTACATCTGCCAATTCTGCGGAAAGAACGCTGTCAAGCGCGAGGCTGTCGGTACGTTACAATAACGAGAGAGGGCACGGGGTTTGAGGCATGGGTGGATTTAACATCGGACCAAAAATCGTAGCGAAGCTCGGTTATGCCTCCACACCACACGCCGTCCTCGAACATTACTTTTCTCGAATTAATTGTGCTAACGTGGAGAAGGTATCTGGAACTGCAGGTCGTGCCGCAAGACCACTGCCGGTGGCGCCTACACCGTCTCGTAAGTGCCGCTGGGAGTCCCGATCCAAGACCACAGTCGTCTTCGGAAGCAAATGATGTTCCTTCTAACCGTGATACAGAACTCCCGCCGCTGCCGCCACACGATCCACGATCCGACGATTGAGGGAGATTGCTGAGGTTTAAGTTAAATCCGGGCTCATGGGTGGGGAGTTTTCGATTGTTTTCCACATGCGGCGATCATATCGACAATGACATGATACGCTTTAGCATTTTCGGGTCCCGGTCGTGCCGGTCCTGTGACGATCATCATGGGTTTCTCCGGGTTTTCCAAAATTAAGAATCAATGGCATAAAATCACGACCAAACTCGTAGTCTTCAAAGCATGGTGATGTGCTAACGATTATCTTATTCGACATTGATTCACTGCAGGATTGGATTGCTACACTGTCGCTCATTCTATCAGGATGCTTTCGCCTTACCATTAACAGCACCGTTTCCGTTTGGATACACCTGGACATTTTGCTCAATCCGTCTCCTTCGTATACCTGAAACACGCTCAAGAGCCGCGACATAGAACTGCAGAACCGCGACGATAGTCCTTACAACGTAGTCTTTCCACGTCAATGTTGGCGCTGTTCCCCGACTAAACTTTGCGTTTTGTGCCTCCCATGGAACGGTCCCACCCAGTTTTAAACCTACCCTCATTCCGCTTGCAAACCCATCTTCGTGGAAGCCATATCCTGTCCAAGCGCCCGCATACCAGATGCCCCTCTTCCCTTGGATCTGTTCCAGGTCCTCTTGTGCAGCCACCATGCGTGCATTATACAGTGGATGTCGGTATTCGTACGTTGCTTGCGTGAGTGATGGAGAAGGCGGTGTTTCCGGGTTGAGCGTTACTAAAACATCGCCAAATACCGATGTGGGTAGCAATTGCAGTATGTTCATGTTGTAGGTCAGCGAAACAGTCTGTAGACCGCCGGATGAAGCGTCGGCCAACTTAGATGATGACTGTGAGGATGTAAGGTAATTCCATGCTGACCAAGCGTCTCGGCGTAGCGGCATGAGCTTTGTCTGTCAGTGTATGTTGAAAATTCGAGAGAATGGGTCCATACCGAAAGATCGGAATGCAGATACGCTTTGTTCGGTGTGGTTTCGAAAGCACTTAATATCTCCCGCTCGTCATCCATCGCCGCGGTTCCTACAATGGTTCTTGCTTGGTCTCCGTGACAAGCCAACACGACCTCATCATACACTTCGGTCTTTGCTCCATCGGCAGTATCGAATGAAACCTCGACTTTGCCATTTTCTCGTCTCACAGATCTGACGGCGGTTCCCGTGTAGATATTCGAATTACTGCACTGTTGGAGAACTGCGTCAATGTACCTCTGAGACCCACCTTTTATCGTCAACCATGGAGGTCTCTCGGCTATCGTACTAAGCAGATGATGGTTCCACATGAACCGAATCAAGGTCAATGCTGGGAACTCCAATGCACACTTATCCGGTCCAGTAGACCATACACATGCTGTCATTGGGATCAAGTAGTTGTCTCGGAAAGCGTCAGAATAGCCTTCCCTCTCCAGGTACTGACCAATGGTCAAATCCAAAGGTTCCTTATTAGGTGAGGAGAGAAGGTCCAGAGAAAACAGGTTGAAGCGAACAATGTCGAAAACCATGCGCCAGAAAGAAGGACTCAGTGCGTTCGAGCGTTGCGCAAAGAGCCCACTAAGCGATGTTCCCGCCCACTCGAAAGCCCCCGCGTCCTTTGAAATACCAAACGTCATCTGCGAGGCAATTGTCTTCACATTGAGGGCTTTTAGAAAGGCGATGAAATTCGCTACGTCGTATGCAATGTTAGCACAAATCCGTGGCCTGTATCTGGGAGAGTACAATGGGTGCACGCACGATAGGTCGCAGTGTTCAACACGATGAAGCCTGTATCCACGGGCGTAGATTTCCCATTACGTGTCCATGTCGCTGTATTTGTGTGGCCGCCCAGCCGAGCTTCCTTTTCGAAAAGGTGGACTTCGTGCACTGAATTGCGGAGGGTCCAGAGGGTTGACAGGCCAGAAATGCCGCTCCCGACTATAGCTATACGTTTTCTTTCCATCTCTTACGATTGTTGTTGAGGATTTTCACAGTGCGTTGACGGCTTATAGCACTTTTAGTGTCCCAGGGTTTTCAGCTAGTTAAATCTAGTAAACAAATAGACACATAGGTGTCAGGAACAAAAGACGCGAAAGATCGGAATTCAAAAGTGGTGAGATCATTGATCCTGAAGCAGCTCTGGTTTCAGCTGAATTGGAATTAGTGTCAATATTTTCGTACTGTCTCTCTAAACCATTGCGAATATTACATGTATGCGGTCGATTTGAGATATCGGGTTCTTTTAATTTTAGCTCCATTAGTAAATGCGTTGATGGACTAAGACTAAGAACGGTGACGGTGTCAAGGTGTGGAGCTATAAGATGCGAGCCCAAGGCCATCTAAAAAGTTCTATCGATAACGATTGACGTGCAATTGAGATGTACAATGAGCACAAGAGATAATCTATCTCTACTCTAACTCACAGCAGATACAAATATAGAATAGTCTTTCGGGCCTTACTTGTATGGAGATGGGACGTGTGAGACACGTCCACGTGATCTTACCCCAACTTGGCAAGGATAGCCTAGGCATTGCGTAGTCGCATCCTTTGATACACTTCACACTCCCAACGGCATTTGCGACAACGACACTATAACCTTCGAGGACCCGCGATACCATCACCTCTATCACCGCTTCTCATATACCTCCTCTTGCCGCACCGACTCCGCTAAACCCTCGCATAACCTGTTACCATGTCGAACCTCATTGATGCCGAAGCAGGCACCGAGCGCTTCGGTGGCTACGAAGCCGAGCTGAAGCTCGTGCAGGCGGACCTCAACCAGCAAATAGAGCAGATCAAGGAGACAACGGGAGAACCTCGAAAAGCAGCTATCAGCAGGGCCGAGAGGGCGTTGGAAGAAGCAGATGAACTGGTCAGTCATGCTACTGCCTGGAAGTTGGGGGCAATGGAGGTGTATTTGCTTCTCCGCATGATCATGCCCCCATCCAAACCTCCCAACTCACTATTATTATTCTAACATGGACAATCGCACGTACAGATCGGTCAAATGCGCCTTGAGAAATCCAACATCCCCGCAAACCTCAAATCCAAATACAACACGCGATTCCGCAACTTTGAGCATGATCTCGACACCAGCAAGCGCAAGCTCGAATCCTACGCCAGCGACCGCAGCAAGCTCTTCGGCGACCGCTACTCAGACAACCCGGACTCCTCGGATGTACAGCTCGAGCAGCGGCAGCAACTGTTGTCAGGCACGGATCGGTTGCACCGGTCGTCAAACAGGCTCACGGCCGCGCAGCGCATGGCGCTTGAGACGGAGCAGATTGGTACCGGCACCCTTGGCGAACTTCACAGGCAGCGGGAGCAAATCGTGCATACGCACGAGACGTTGTTGAATAGCGAGAGTTATACGGATCGGAGTATTAAGACTTTGAAGGGGATGGCTAGAAGGTGCGTTTCTTCCCCAATCTACCCTATCTTCCACATCTTTTCAGCATACAGCCAAGCTGAGCAGTCTGGTATTGATGCCTTGTGTGCGCCCAGATTTTGGTGATGCTTGACAACGTACCAAGCACAGTCTTACTAACGAGTATCACGATATAGGATGGCGACGAACCGGATCATTACCATTGCCATCATCACGGTGTTGGTTTTACTCATCATTGCGGTCATCTTCAGTAAATTCAGATGAAGATGTGGGGATTTGCTTTTTTGTACTATGAGTGGCTACCGTCACTGGCGTTTTGGAGAGGAACTGCAGATATGTATATAGTGTTCTTGGGAGACGGTTTTCAACGGTTTGCTGGTATTATTTAGCCTTTCTACAATGAGGAGTATAACCACCTGGAGTCTTGTGCTCATAGATTTGATGTAACCTTCCATTTTTGAGAGTGACTCTTGGGGCTGGTCTTGTCTTGTAACTGTATCTTTCTCGGCACATGCTGGCATGTAGATCTGTATTTTCTCAGAAATCCGCGCCAGGAAATAGAATACGAAAACATACATTTGAAGACATGATCAAAACATTTGGGGGGTATTCGCTAATACTATCACTATCAAACCTTGCATGACTCCATCCAACTTCCACCTATCCAAATAAAAAAAAACCAATTCATTTCCCGAAACCAACCCCTCTAAAAGTCCAACTCAGGCTGCAAACTATCCCCCTCTTCCGCCATCTCCTCTTCCACTTCCTCCTCCTTCTGATCCCCATCTGCATCCTCTTCCCCTACCAAATCCGCATCAACCTTAGTCCCCAGATCCCTCTCCCCCAAAAACTTCCGTCCCCTCAAACCCACAGGCAAATACTCTTGCTGAACCTTCCCATCCACAAAATCCGGGTTATACTTGTACCCCTCCGAATATCCAATCTCCTTCATCAACCGCGTGGGCGCATTCCTCAAATGCAGCGGAATCGGTAAACTCGCAACCCCCGGCTCCAACAACGCAGCTTCCGCAGCGCGTAAACCGCGATACGAGCGCGTCGATTTCGGGGACAAGCTAAGTGCTACGACGGCGTGCGCGAGGTTGATGCTGCACTCTGGCATGCCGATTTTCTCGCAGGCCGAATATGTGGCAGTTGCGAGGGACAGCATCGAGTTGTCTGCGAGGCCGACATCCTCGGACGCGACGACGATGAGGCGACGCGCGATGTAGCGTGGGTCTTCGCCGGATTTGAGCATGCGGGTGAGGTAGTACAGGGCGGCGTCGGGGTCGGAGCCGCGGATCGATTTGTGCAGCGCCGAGATGTTCTCGTAGTGCTGGTCGCCTGCGCGGTCGTAGACGAGGGTTTTGGTGAGGCTCTTTTTGATTTCCTCCTTTGTGATGTTTTGGTTTTTGGAGAGGGAGATTGCGAGTTCGAGGAGGTTGAGGGCGGTGCGGGCGTCGCCGTCGGAGAAGGAGGCGAGGTATTGCAGCATTTCAGTGTCGAGGAGCGGCGAAGAGACGTTTTCGGTGGTCAGGGCGCGGGAGAGGATTTTGAGGATCGAGTCTTCGGAGAGGTCGTTGAGGGTGAAGGTGCGGCAGCGGGAGAGGAGCGCGCTGATGACTTTGAAGGAAGGGTTCTCGGTCGTTGCGGCGATGAGGGTTATGGTTCCAGATTCTACGGGCGCGAGGAAGGCGTCTTGCTGGGTTTTGGAGAAGCGGTGGATCTCGTCGCAGAAGACGATTGTTTTTCGCCCCGTGAGTTGGAGGTCTTTGAGCGCTTGGTCGAAGATCTTGCGGACTTCTTCGAGTTTGGTGCTCGTGCTGTTGATTTCTTGGAAGCGCGCACCCGATGCGTGGGCGAGGATGCGGGCGATTGTGGTTTTGCCTGTGCCTGATTTCCCCCAGAGGATCATGGAGGGTATCTTCTTTTCTTCCATCATCCCGCGTAGTGTTCCCCTTGGGCCAATGAGTTCTTGACCAAAGACATCTTCCAGCTTCATTGGCCTCAGTCGCTCAGCGAGAGGTTGAGCATCGATGATTGCTTTTGGTTTCTTCCGCCTCCCTCCGGATGGTGATTGCGGTTCGCCATTGAGTGGGATATCTGCCGATTCTTCGAACGGGCGTTTCGTACCTGTGGGAGGAGTTTTGGATCTGTCAGGGCGCTGTGTAGTAGGAGGTGCTATGGGAGATGAAGCAGGGTTTCCATTCTGAGCACCTGCGATGGGCTTTCGGCCGATGGGTGTGAAGAAGCTGTGTGTTTTGGGCGGGTTCGAAGCTTCGTTATTATCGTAAACGTGTGACTTGCACCCGCTGTCCAAATGCTCGTTGATGAAGTGTTCCTTTACGACGACATTGCATACGGGACAAGCAACTCCTCCGCTCATTGTGGTGAGACTCGGCTCGACTCCCAACAAGCAACCAATTCCACCGCGTCGCGTAAATTAACCAAAGCCGAGCCTGGGGAAACGATGGACCGACGCGCTTTGACCTAACTAATGGACCGACGCGGCTGATGACGGCATTTAGTGAGATGCGATGTCGGTTCCCCGAAAAGCACGCAAGCACAGGGGAGATGGAGGTGCTGTCGAGATAAGTCTTTGGAAAAATTGCTGCCCACCCTTTTTCTTATCCATGTAAAGGCTCTTCAGCCGTTGGGCCATGATTGTTTTTTCTTTTTCCTCTCACTGTCGCCAATTGATTGCACCCACCAAAGCTCTCTACAAGCTCGTCGCAGCATCAAACCCCAGATACCACCCCGCCTTCACCCCTCTTCGCGCCATGTCAGCAACCACGCGACGAGAGGATCCCTTCAAGCCGGCTGCACGAGTTGCTGGCCAGAAGCAGGATGTCTGGTCAGTATCATATCTGGCGAAAAAAAGATTCGGCGCTGATAAGATGGCAGGTCCATCGTCAACGAGGCCGCTGCTGCCTCTCCGGTACAGCCCATTGTCAACATGGGCCAGGGCTTCTTTGGCTACAACCCTCCAAAATTTGTTCTCGATGCCGCAAAGTCCGCCCTCGATACCGTAGACTGCAACCAATACTCCCCCACCAAGGGAAGGCCGCGCCTGAAGAAGGCTATAGCCGATGCCTACTCCCCATTCTTTGGCCGCACGCTGGATCCCAACACGGAAGTCACGATAACGACGGGCGCAAATGAGGGAATGCTATCTGCTTTTATGGGTTTCCTAGAGCAAGGCGACGAGGTCATTGTGTTTGAACCCTTCTTCGACCAGTACATCAGCAACATCGAGATGCCGGGCGGCAAGGTCGTCTACGTGCCTATGCATCCACCCAAAGAGGGTGCCACGAAGACAACATCCGCCGCAGAATGGACGCTCGACGTCGCCGAGTTCGAAGCCGCCATCACGCCTCGGACACGCATGATTGTGCTCAACAGCCCGCACAACCCCATCGGCAAAGTCTTCTCCAAGGACGAACTCAAAGCCATCGCCGACATCTGCGTCAAGCACAACATCATCATCCTCTCCGACGAAGTCTACGACCGCCTCTACTACGTCCCCTTCACCCGCGTAGCCACCCTCTCCCCGGAAATCGCAAATCTCACCTTGACCGTCGGCTCCGGCGGCAAGAACTTCTACGCAACGGGCTGGAGAGTCGGCTGGCTGATCGGGCCGGAACACTTGATCAAATACGTCAGTGCAGCGCACACGCGCATCTGCTACTCGTCCGTCTCGCCTTTGCAAGAAGCAACTGCCATCGGCTTCGAACAAGCCGACGCGCACAACTTCTGGGAAGAGTCCAAGCGCGAGATGAAGGCCAAAATGGACAAGTTCAACGCTATATGGGACGAGCTGGGACTTCCGTACTCCGACCCTGAAGGCGGATACTTTGTGCTGGTCAATATGAGCAAAGTCAAACTTCCCGAGGACTACGACTTCCCCCCGCACGTCGCGGAACGCCCGCGAGACTTTAAGCTTAGTTGGTTTTTGATCAAGGAGGTGGGCGTCGCGGCGATCCCGCCTACAGAGTTCTTCACGCCGCAGAACGCGCATATCGTGGAGGATTGGCTGAGGTTTGCGGTGTGTAAAAACGACGATGTGCTTGAGACGGCGCAGGAGCGTTTGAGGGGGTTGAAGAAGTATATCCAAGAATAGATTTGTTTTGTTGTGCCTAGACTCTTGTTGACGCTGGGATATATGTACTAGATAAAGACCAAAAAATTTAAACAAAAATATTATATGAGTAACGTCCATTTGATCGATCAGTTATATCTTCTTCCAACGCCTTAAAATTCCTTCTTCCGAAACAGCGTTTTCAATCAATCCCTTTTTATTCGTTGGAAATGAGCTTGACAGAAAAGGATCTCGAATTCGCTGGACCAAGTTCCCTCTCGGAGAGTGCCCTCAAACAGTGTCCTGTACGCCCACACCTCCAGAAGTACTTGAATACCTAGATATCCATTCGATTTCAAAAGACGATACATATATAGATTTTTATACACTTGTATTGTACAGATACGTGAAACACACCACAAGTACACAATCGAAAATTTCCTCTACACAATCCATATATACACCCTCCCTCTCAGCCTCCTCTATCCCTCCTTCTTCCCCAACCCCATCCTCCCAACCATAAACACCACACCCGCCGCCATACCCACACCCACACCACCAAGCACACCCCTCGCCATCCCAATCCCCTTTCCCCTGCTTCCTGCCATCCCCCCAACAACCCCTCCCAAACCCGCGCCCCCAACCGCCACCCAATCCGTCCACACCTCCCCTTTATTCCCCAGCAACCGCCAGCTACGATCCTGCCACTCAACCTCCTGCCTGCCGCGCATCTGCGCGAACGTAGCCGTTACGCCGAAGAGGGCGCCGGCGAGGAGACCGTGCGGGGCGTGGGTGAGGAAGGTGTGTGTGAGGTTGGTGCGGAAGGGGACGGGGAGGGGCGAAGGGTTGTGTTTGCGGTGCGAGAGCAGCGTGCTGGTTGTTGCTGTGAGGAGGGAGACGAAGGACCCGATCATTGCGCCTGCGCGGGCTGTGTGGAGGTATAGGACTTGATGTGCGTGAGGTTGGTCTTCGGCGTAGGGGGCTTGTGGGTAGAGGGATGTCATTTTTGGAGGGTTTGTTTGGTAGTGTGTGTGTGTATGTGTGCTGTTGGGTTGGACGGTGCGTGGGTGCGGTTTGGTACGTGGGTGCGGTTTGGTACGTGGGTGCGGTTTGGTACGTGGGTGCGGTTTGGTACGT